>MU551526.1:648106-664715 GCA_024362625.1 Silurus asotus
AGACCTAAACCCAATAGAGAATCTTTGAAGGGAGCTCAAACTCTATGTTTCTCAGGGACAGGGAGACGATCTGTGTGGAGGAGTGGGCCAAAATCCCTCCTGCAGTGTGTGCAAACCTGGTGAAAAACTACAGGAAACGTTTGACCTCTGTAATTGCAAACAAAGGCTACTGTACCAAATATTAACATTGACTTTCTCAGGTGTTTAAATACTTATTTGCAGCTGTAATATACAAATAAATAGTTAAAAAATCATACATTGTGATTTCTGGATTTTTTTTTAGATTATGTCTCTCACAGTGGACATGCACCTAAACAGATTCCCTTCACTGAATGACGTGTTCAACAAGAATAAGGGACATTTGGAGTGTAATTACAACTATGCACATATTGAGTAGATCTTCACCCTACAGGTGGCCTCCTTTCTACTATAAGAAAGGATCATTCCTCTCTGCAGTTCCAGCCCTGAGTACTCACTTAGGTAGGCTTCTAAGGCCAATAGACCAATTAGTGCACAGATTAGGGAAATCACTTTGATTCTGCATGTGTGAATTCACTGTGGCTGGTAATTAGTCAGAACTCCTGTTCTGTTGATGGCTAGAACACTCGCTGGACCCAGATACCTTAGCTCACAGACCTTGGTAGGCTTCAAGCTTTGTATCAGGACCTGCTGATTAGGCACAAAAAGGGTGTGTTGGCTTATCTGTGGGCAGAGAAAGAGTTAGTGAGACATCAGCACTGACAGAATTCAGCTGCTAATCATGAAGACAACGTGTTCTCGTAGTCAGTGACTACGTATACATATTGTATTTGGGTAAAATACAAATATAACATATATTTGTGATAAATGTGAATGTGTAAATGGTTTATCAGTTAAAAATGTGTGTTCTAAAAGTTTGAGTTGATTAAAGGAAGTTTCATATACCCTCCTGTATTGAAAAAAAGCAGATAGCATCCCGAAGATCGATTTTATCATTTAATTACAGTTTTTTTCAGTTGCTTTGCACCATTTCTCAAATCATTCTTAATATCTGCAAACTAGTAAGTGCATTCTTAAAACAATTTGTACAAACATCAGAAAACATTGGATTTCGTACAAAAGCCTGTACTTTTCTCCAAATTCTTAGTTAATCTCTCAAATGTAAGTATTTGTGTCAATGAACATCTCATTCCCATCAGAATGCAAAAGTCCCTTTGTCATTGTTCACAAACAAAATTCATCAAAATGTTTAGTCATGATATCAGTATGATGGCGCACAGTTTCAGAATTTCTTGATATTAACTATGGTTTGGATAACAGTGACTGAAAATGCACAAAATGTAACTTTCCTCTGTATGGTATATATGAATTTGAGAAGCACAA
The DNA here is from genome assembly GCA_024362625.1 of Silurus asotus. Lineage (NCBI taxonomy): Eukaryota > Metazoa > Chordata > Actinopteri > Siluriformes > Siluridae > Silurus > Silurus asotus. The sequence continues at coordinate 649,469 of MU551526.1, forward strand.
ATTCATTTATTCGATTGCATATTTTATTAATATTGATTGCAAGAGAACAGACAGGATTCGTACTTTTACTGTACTATACCAGTGTTTGTTTGTTTCTTAGTTGTTTATCCATTTTTAGAATGTATAACATTTTGTTTTGCTCTGTCTGTATACACTCTCCAATTGAAGGTTCACAAGATTCACCTTTGACCTGTTTTAGAGAACTGGTTGATTATTGTTAGATCTGATGCCGTTCACTCGCCTTCATTAGTGACATTCAAGATTCATCTGCACGATTCATCAATTCAACACATTTACAAAAAAACAGCAGACAATTGTACACAATCAAATAAATGGATGTACAAACACATTCACAATTTGATCAAAGCAACAAGAAATGTTCTTATGATGAGCACAAATGACTAAATGATGTGGTGATGCAGTGCAATTTGTCTTTCAGTGACAACAGCCCACTTCCAGTGCCATTCACCCTACTACTCAGCCCAGGTGACCAGTGGAGGCAAGGCATTCAGTGTCCGCCTCAAGCCAGAAAGGACAGGGTCAGCAATCTTAGGTTGTTCTTTGATACCAGTAGTACTGCAATTTCCCACCAGTTAAGGACATTTCTTCACTTTCCACACATCAACAGTATCTATTGGATCATGTAGGGGATTTTAAGCTTGAGGTGATAGGAGCAGTATATGCTTTCTCATGGGAAAAATTTATTAAACTAGTATTTGTAACTGTAATTGTGAGACACGTAGAGCAAGAGGCATTAGAAAATTTGAAAGATGCTGGCATCCCTGAGCTCGTGTTCGAAAGACAAAATCTGTGAAATTCACAGGTTTAGTCAAAACAGTGATTCAGAATGACACGTAGCACAGACCACTAACATAATGAATGTAAATCCAGTAGCAGAAACTACAGAGCAGAATAAGCTGCAAGAGTAAATTGACACTGTACAGTTAGCTTTGTGGAATGTGATAGAGCAAAACAGAGAGCAGTTAACCATTCAAAACAACCCACTGGTACACAACAGAGCCTAAGCACTATACAAGGTCCTCCTACTTTGCAAAATCAAAATGTACAGCCAGACACAAACACCTAGTTGCAGCTAGTGACACACAGGCTAGTCATGTCCCCCTGGAGCAGAGAATTGAAGATATCAGGACAGTTTGGTGAACCTGGACAAAAAGAAAAGCTCGCCTTTTCAAGTTTGTCCCATCAAATTGAACATGGATTAAGCAGGGGAGTTTCAGAGTTCTAAATAGTTCACACAGTGATAAGAGATAAGAGCAATCACACAAGGCATACAACTGCGTAATTACTTGGAGGAAAAAACAAATCTAACCCTGCCTGCATTGAGACGTATATTGAGAGCACACTACCAAGAAACTATACAAACAGCTTTTCTCTGTGGCACAAAGTGGTAAAGAGACTCCACAATGTTTCCTCGTGCAGTGTCTTGACTTGCGAGAAATGATCCTATTTGCATCTCAGGAAGCAGAATACAGATTGACTCAAATCTAATCCAGAGAATGTTTCTACACACTGTCCTGCAAAACAACAGTATCAGAAGTGATCTGCAACCTTAATTGACTAATTGATGTGAGCGATGAAATCCTCTTTGATAAAGTTAATATTGCTTGTGCCAATGAAACAGAATGGAAAATACAGACTTTTGCAAGAAATCCAATGCATTGTGCTGTTTGTACAAATTGTTTTGAGAATTCACCTACTGGTTTGCAAATATTAAGGATGATAAGAAAAATGCCCCAAAGCAGCTGAGAAAAACTGCAACTGTGTGAATGTTAATGTAATAGTTTAGTTGTTTTTGAAGCAAGGTTCTATGAGGTACTTGTTCCTAGTCAGTGAGTTAACCATAGAAGGCAGCACTCTGCACAGTGCCGAGCGTAGAAACAGAAACACAGCAAAAAAAAAAAAAAAAAAAAAAAATTTTTTTTAAGCAAAGTCAAGTCAATTTTTTTTTTATNCAAGTCAAGTTTATTTCTATAGCGCTTTTTACAACAGACATTGTCTCAAAGCAGCTTTACAGAAATCAACAGTTAAGTTGAAAAATGTTTTTTTTCCTTGATAAGCAACCCGTGTCGACTGTGGCAAGGAAAAACTCCCTTAGATGTAATGAGGAAGAAACCTTGAGAGGAACCAGACCCAAAATAGGAACCCATCCTTTTAGGGAGATAAAAATGTTTTTTGTTGTTTCTGTCTACCAGCTCAGTGTATCTCTATGCTTTTCTAAACAGAGAGAGTTCTGTGTATTACTAGACACATTTTTACAGTCATTCTGAATTATGTAAGCCTAGCATAAGAGCTGGCAAGGATTTTTGTTTTTATAAAAATCTCAGTTTTGGTTGCTCCACATGCAGACATTCAAATATTAGTTTCAGAACCATGCTATTGCTGTTCAGGCTGTATGCTTTTGGATAAACATTGTGCAGAAAAATTGTCTGGACCAGATTTTTATTTAGAGGCTTCTCTGTATTTGGCTGCATTATTCTTTTAATCAAGTATGACTATAAAGGAGAATACTAATTAAGGAGACCCATGCTGCTGAGAAGCACCCTCATAGCATGAAGATGCCATCATAGCCATGCTTCATTAGAGGAATGGTATTAGCAGTTGATAAGCAATACATGTTTTTTCTGTCAGATTTTAATGGTATTGCCTTGTGTTTGAATATGAGTTTTGAAAATAAATGTTTGTTTTTGTTTGTGTGTTTTCGGGCAAATCATTTCTGTTATTATCTGCCAGATAATTTAGACTTAAACATGGCAAGCTTAATTTGGGCAGGAAGCAGAAATGTGCAAAAGATAAGCATCATAAGCATCACTTTCATAAATACCAATGCCACAGATTGTGTATCACTCAGCAGACCTGTTTATAAAATGCTGATGCATGGTTTATATGTTTTAGCACAGTAGCCTGTTTACTGCAAGTGCGCATTGTAATGTCAGGGCAGCAATTAGTGATTCATTAAACAAATGTGCAAAGCGTCTGCTATGTTTATCTGATCTTTATTAATGTATGCAGAAATACCATATTTTATCTCTGTGGGTATTCTTTCCCAGTCTACGTTGCAACCGTTTGCTGAAGTGAAAGCATGTAAAAAATTGCAGATGCTTGTGCATTCGGCATGTACACTAATTAAAGTATACTGTGTCTACAGAAGGATCGAGTGTATTTTTTTTTTTGTGGCCATTCAAATGCACCCAATAACCCATACTTGAGCAAAAAAAGCTAAATATACTGTAGATGTCACATTAGCGAAGCAATGTTAAATCTTCTTGGGTGAGGCTGTTTAAATAATAATAGAAATTGCTTAGTTTTTGGTATTCTCCTGGCAAATCCTCTAAGGTTAAAGCAGCCTTGATGGGCTGTGAATTGCTATCTTAAGGTTTCTCATAGATGTTTAATATGTATTAAAGTCTATGTATTAAAGTTTTGGCTGGGCCACTTAAAGTCATTTAGAAAGTTGTCCCAAAGCCACTCCACTGTTGTGCTTGCTGTATGCTTTGGAACACTGTTGTGCTGAAAAACCTCCAGGAGTATATTTTCATCAAGGTTTTCTTTGTATTTTGCTGTAATCATCCTAACCTCAAGTTCCTGCGCATGGTGTATATATATGTATGTATCTGCACTGTACCAGTCAAAAGTTTGGACAAATTATTACATATTTTTCTTTTCATGATTTTTTATTATTTTCAACATTGTATTTTAATACAGAAGACATTGAGGAAAAACAAACAACAACAAAAAATAAAATAAATAAAAACGTATATATCTATTCTTCAATCGATTCTTCAAAATGGACACCTTTTGCTTTGATGACAGTTTGCACACTCTTGGCATTTGCTCATTCAGCCTCATGAGTTAACTGGGTGGGTTTTTAACAATCGTGAAGGAGTTCCCTGAGGTCTAAAGTACTTGTTGGCTGCTTTTCAAAAATCTACAGGACAAAAAAACTTCCCCTTCAGCCACTGTACTCAACCTTGGGGTATTCACTGACAACCAACTGTCCTTTTCCTCACGTTATTATTTTGATTATAAAGGATTTGACCATTTTATCAAACAGGTTGTTTATGTGCTTGCCTGGTCTCTTGTCATTTTGAGACTGGACTACTGCGTTTCTCTGCTAGCTGGTTTACCGCAGAATACAATTTGTCCTCTGCAAAATAATCCAAAATTAAATTTAATTCAAATTATTTTTATTTATATAGCACTTTTAACAATGAATATTGTCTCAAAGCAGCTTTACACTTTATACAATTTATATGTTCTTAATAAGTGTAAGTTTGTCCCTGATGAGAAAGAAAAACTACCCAAAACACAGCTGACTTGTGTTCAACCTTGAGTTCAAAGTTCTTACACTCTACCCCACAGCTGTGCTCAGTCCACTGCCTTCCGGAAGCTGTACGCATCAAATTCAATACACTGATGCTTGCCTACAAAGCCAAAAATGGACCAGCAACCTCTTACCTTAAAGCTCTTATCACCCTTGCACTGCTCCCTGTAATTCTCGAATTAATGCTCGACTGGTCCCACCTTCCCTTAGGGTAAGAGGTAGGTATACATCAAGACTCTTCTCTGTTCCAGCACAGAGGTGGTGCAATGAACTTTCCCACTACTTCTTCCTGAAACACTTGCACTATCACTTGTTTTCCCTGTTTATGTCTTTATGGTTTTTAAAATAAAAAAAAGTCTGCTATAATTCCTCCCAACAGAGTTTTTAGGCTAATGGCTTCTTAAGTTTGCAGCCTAGGGAACTAGTGTTGATTGATTAATTGACTATTATTAGATTTCATTTTAGATGTTACACATTATTATTAGACTTTAATGCACTTTTGTACCTCTCTCTGAATAATGTCATCTGCTAAATGCTATACATGTAAATGCTTTTCTTTTAGTCTCTGGTGTAACTCATCCCAAATCATCTTAACTGAATTTAGATCGAAGGAGGCCAGGTCATCTGATGCAGCAATCAAAAATTGCCAAGCAGTTTGGTGAAAAAAGGTTTACTGTTGGAGCAATCATTAGAAAATGGAAGAAGCTAAACATGACTGTCAGTCTCCCTCGGACTGGGGCTTCATGCAAGATCTCACCTCGTGGGGTCTCAATGATCCTAAGGAAGGTGAGAAATCAGCCCAGAACTACACGGGAGGAGCTGGTCAATGACCTGAAAAGAGCTGGGACCACGGTTCCCAAAGTTACAGTTGGTAATACACTAAGACGTCATGGTTTGAAATCATGCATGGCACGTAAGGTTCCCCTGTTTAAACCAGCACATATCCAGGCATGTCTTAAGTTTGCCAATGACTATTTGGATAATCCAGAGGAGTCATGGGAGAAAGTCATGTTGTCTTTCTCCCATGATAGAACTTTTGGTTCATAATTCCACTAAAGGTGTTTGGAGGAAGAAGAATGATAAGTACCGTCCCAAGAACACCATCTCTACTGTGAAGCATGGGGGTGGTAGCATCATGCTTTGAGGGTGTTTTTCTGAACATGGGACAGGGCGACTGCACTGTATTAAGGAGAGGATGACCAGGGCCATGTATTGTGAGATTTTGGGGAACAACCTCCCTCAGTTAGAGCATTGAAGATGGGTCAAGGCTGGGTCTTCCAACATGACAATGACCCGAAGCACACAGCCAGGATAACCAAGGAGTGGCTCTGCAAGAAGCATATCAAGGTTCTGGCATGGCCTAGCCAGTCTCCAGACCTTAACCCAATAGAGAATCCTTGGAGGGAGCTCAAACTCCGTGTTTCTCAGCGACAGGCCAGAAACCTGACTGATCTAGAGAAGATCTGTGTGGAGGAGTGGGTCAAAATCCCTCCTGCAGTGTGTGCAAACCTGGTAAAAAAACTACAGGAAACGTTTGACCTCTGTAATTGCAAACAAAGGCTACTGTACCAAATATTAACATTGACTTTCTCAGGTGTTCAAATACTTATTTGCAGCTGTATCATACAAATAAATAGTAAAAAAAATCATACATTGTGATTTCTGGATTTCGGGTTGGTACTTTAAATGTTGGCACTATGACGGGTAAAGGGAGAGAGGTAGCTGATATGATGGAAAGGAGAAAGGTACATATGCTGTGTGTTTAGGAGACCAAGTGGAAAGGGAGTAAGGCCAGGAACATTGAAGGTGGATTTAAACTGTTTTATCATGGTGTGGATGGAAAGAGAAATGGTGTAGGGGTGATTATGAAGGAAGAGTACAGTAAGAGTGTAGTGGAGGTAAAGAGAGTTTCTGATAGGGTGAAGATCATGAAGGTGGAAGTTGAAGGGATGATGATAAATGTCATCAGTGCCTATGCTCAAATCAAATCAAATCAAATCAAATTTTATTTTTCACATTCACATACACATACATACAGGGTACGACATGCAGTGAAATGCTTTTGACGACGGTCCGGCATGAGGTAATAAAATAGGGTAAAAAGGAGAATAAAAATATAAATATAATAACAAAATGTAAAGAAAAATATAATAAGAAAAAGAAGGCAGATAAATAAAGATATAAAGATATATACATATATATATATATATATACACATGAAAATGTACACAGAAAAATGTACACAGAAAATGTTTATGGCAGTGTGCAGTTAACCAGTAAACAACAGTAAACAAGTTAGGCATGGTTTTTGATTGTCCATGAGTGTCCGTGTGCAGTAAGGTGTGGTGTAAAGTGTCCTTGTGCGGAATGGTGTGGTAGAAAAAAGAAAAAATAAAATAAAAAAAAAGAATATAAAAAAATATGAGATAAATATGAAAAAGAAAATATGAAAATGAAATGAAATGTAAAGTGCACTGTGCTGTGCAAGTCCAGTGTATAATGTGCCGTAGCACGAAAAGTGTGGTTGTGCAGGGGAAAAAAGGGTGATGATGGAGAGAGTGGGCCAGTTTTTAGATCCTTGGTGTTTCCTGGTTTAAACTCCGAATGGCCTGCGGGAAGAAGCTCCTCCTCATTCTCTCTGTGTTCGCCTTCAGGGAGCAGAAGCGTTTCCCTGAACGCAACAGAGAAAAGAGTCCATTGTTGGGATGGCTGAGGTCCTTCACAATTTTCCTGGCTCTGGTCCTGCACCGCGTGCTGTAGATGTCCTGCAGGACAGGGAGCTCGATGTGGATGGTACGTTCAGCCGAACGCACCACCCTCTGGAGGGCTCCTCTGTCCTGCATGGTGCTGTTCCCGAACCAGGAAGTGATGCTACCCGTCAGAACGCTCTCGATGGTGCAGGTGTAAAAAGTCTTTTAAAAGTCCCTTAAGTGTCTCAGATGGTACAGACTCTGCCGGGCCTTCTTCACCAGCGTGTTAATGTGACAGGACCAAGACAGGTCCTGTGTGATGTGAACACCCAGGTAACGGAAACTGTCCACTCTTTCCACTGGAGTCCCGCAGATGTTTAGCGGTTGTTATGACCGTTCCTGCTTCGTGCTGAAGTCCACGATCAACTCCTTAGTCTTGCTGACGTTCAGGAGAAGGTTGTTCTCCTGGCACCATCTCTCCAGGTTTTTAACTTCCTGTAGGTAGGCCATCTCATCGTTGTTGGAGATCAGGCCAACCACAACGGTGTCGTCAGCAAACTTGATGATGGTTGTGAAGTTGGAAGTGGCCACACAGTCATATGTGTACAGTGAGTACAGCAGGGGGCTCAGAACGCAACCCTGGGGAGCTCCAGTGCTGAGGGTGAGGGTGGATGAGGTGTGTTTTCCCACCCGTACAGCTTGTGGTCTGTCCGTCAGAAAGTTTGAGATCCATTGACACAGCGGCAGGCTGAGTCCCAGGACCTCCAACTTAGAGGTGAGTGTGGAGGGAATTATGGTGTTGAACGCTGAACTGTAGTCCACGAACAACATCTTTGTGTAATTCCCGTTTCTTTGGTCCAGGTGGCTGATTGTAGTGTGGAGAAGATGTGCAATTGCGTCCTCAGTCGAACGGTTCTGACAGTACGCAAACTGTAGTGGGTCCAGTGTGACCGGTAGTGAGACAGTGATGAAGTCTCTGACCAGTCTCTCAAAGCACTTCATCACAACTGAGGTCAGAGCTACAGGGCGGTAGTCATTGAGGCAGGCGGGCTGGGGTTTCTTCGGGACAGGGACAATAGTCGACTGTTTGAAGCATGAGGGGACAACAGACTGTTCCAGAGAGAGGTTGAATATCTCAGTGCTAGCTGGTCAGTGCAGGCTTTCAGAACCCGACCTGTGATTCCATCTGGTCCTGCTGCCTTCCTGGTATTCACTCTCTTGAATGCCCTCCTCACGTCATGCTCCGAGATAGTGAATGTGTTTAGCTCTCCGGCTCTCTCGGCGTGCACGCTGGTTGTGCCGCTAGCGCATGGTGTTTTATAGTCCGTTATTGTCCTTAGTCCGTGCCACAGGCTCCTAGAGCCACCTTGTTGGAACTGTGACTCTAGTTTCCTCCCGTAGCGCCGCTTTGCTCCACAAGTTGGCTGTGAGATGGAGGAGAAGGAAAGATTCTGGAGTGAATTAGATGAAGTGGTAGATGGTGTGCATAGGAAAGAATGATTGGTGATTGGGGCAGACTTCAATGGGCATGTAGGTTAAGGGAACAATGGTGATGAGGAGGTGATGGGTAGGTATGGTTTTGAGGAGAGAAATGTGGAAGGGCAGATGGTGGCAGATTTTGCTAAAAGGATGGAAATGGCAGTGCTGAACACTTATTTTAAGAAGAAGGAGGATCATAGGGTGACGTATAAGAGTGGAGAAGGTGCACACAGGTGGACTTTGTGCTTTGCAGGAGATGCAACCTAAAGGAGATTGGAGACTAAGGTGTTGGCAGGGGACAGTGTAACTAGACTGCATCGGATGGTGGTCTGTAGGATGGTTTTGGAGGCGAAGAAGAAGAGGAGGAGAGTGAGGACTTAAAGAAGAATAAGATGGTGGAAACTGAAGGAGGAAGAGTGTAGTGTGAGATTCAGGGAAGAGGTCAGACAGAGGCTCAGTGATGTTAAGGAGGTGTTGGATTGGGCAACTACTGCAGGAGTGATGAGGAAGGCAGCTAGAAAAGTACTTGGTGTGACAGCATAGAGCCCTTTCTTGTTTGCAGTGGTGATGGACAGGTTGACAGACGAGGTCAGACAGGAGTTTCCCCGGACTATGATGTTTGCGGGTGATATTGTGTTTTTTTGTGAGAGTAGGGAGCAGTTTGAGAAGAACCTGGAGAGGTGGAGATATGTGCTGGAGAGAAGGGGAATGAAACTCATTCCCCTTCTGTAAGACAGAATACATGTGTGTGAATGAGAGGGAGGGCAGTGGAGTTGTGCGGTTGCAGGGAGAAGAGCTGGAGAAGGTGGAGGAATTCAGGTACCTGGGGTCAACAGTGCAAAGTAATGGAAAATGTGTTAGAGAAGTAAAGAAAAGAGTGGAGGCAGGGTGGAGTGGGTGGAGAACAGTGACAGGAGTGATTTGTGATAATAGGGTATCTGCAAAAATTAAAGGGAAAGTTTATAGGTCTGTGGTGAGACCTGCAATGTTGTATGGATTAGAGACAGTGGCATTGAGTAAAAGGCAGGAGGCAGAGCTGGAGGTATCAGAGCTGAAGATGTTTAGGTTTTCGTTGGGAGTGACAAGGATGGATAAGATTAGAAATGAGTTTATTAGAGGGACAGCGCATGTAGGATGTTTTGGTGACAAGGTGAGGGAGGCGAGATTGAGATGGTTTGGACATGTGCAAAGGAGGGACATGAATTATATTAGTAGAAGAATGCTGAGGATGGAGCACCAGGTAGGAGGAAAAAAGGAAGGCCAAGGAGGAGGTTCATGGATGTGGTGAGGGAAGACATGCAGGTAGTTGGTGTAAAAGAGGCAGATGTAGAGGACAGGGTGGTATGGAGACAGATGATCCGCTGTGGCGACCCTTAATGGAAGCAGCCAAAAGAAGAAGAAAAAGAAGTGCATAGCTATTAAGCATAGCTTTTACCAATAAACACTGTCTTAAATCAGCTTTACACAGATACAGTAAAACCCCATTGGACAAGCATAATTCGTTCTTGAAAATTGCTGGTAGGTTCATTTGTTCATACGTTTGAAATAATTTTCCCAATAAGAATGAATGGTGAAGCGATTTAATCCATTCCGAGACCTTATTCGATCGCTTATTTCTACTCTTAAGAGTATTTCTAGCCCATTTTAACAAACAAATACACCACAAATTACTGTAATGTAAACATTATTTAACACTTACCCATGTGGTAGTGGTTGATTGCGAGCGAGAGACGCACACCACGCTCATAACCTTCTTGGTTTCAATGGTAATTCTATTTACTTTCGTCTTTACAGCACCATCACTGATTTTCTTGGGAGACATTCTTCAAGATTTCTAGTGAAATAAAAATATAACACAAAAAAAAAGTTCTGTTTTTGCTGCACTGACCAACGAGAGCGACCTAAGCGACTGATGCTTCCCTCGGCCAAAAACAGGGAACCGGCAGCGTGGGTTTGCTTGTGCCTTCGAAATTTGCTCGTGAAATAGGGTAAAATCTTGCGAGCAAGGTCACTCGTATCTCCATTTGCTCATACTATTAGTTGCTCGTGCAACAGAGTTTTACAGTAATGTGGTGATAAAAATTAATAAGATGTCCTTTAGTGTAAGTTCTAGTCTAAATGTAAATTTTGATGTAATGTAAAATGTTTTGGCAAGTGCACTTGGTGAAAGATTTACAGTTCTTGGAATTTTTGGATTGATTGAAGTTTATTTCTCAAAGTAATAACTGATTGTGATTTCTCCTTATTTAACTGAGTGTTTTTTGACATTATATGAATTTGTACAATTGTTGTAGTAGTACGGTATGTAATGGGCCGTGTTGTGCTGTGACCAAATAAAACTTTTGTCCTTAGTCAGCTATTGTGAAATGAAAACACACTATTATATCTGAGCTTGTGAAGTTTGCTACAGATTTCAAGCTTTGACTAGTGCGCTCTCCGACCTTCTAGTTAAAAAGCCAGTGTCATTAGACGCCTTCTTTTTGGGCCTTGGAGTCAGCAAAAAGAAAACTGATTAGTTAAAGCAACAGCTACTAGCAATATGCATTGTGAACTACAAGACACCTGCAGTAATCACTATGAAAGCTCAAGGCAGACAAATGCCATCGGCCCCAGCAACACGTGAGGTGACAGCTGAAATCTGATTGAAATCAGATGGAAACTCTAACCTAAACACTTGAATACACCCTACGTCATAATAAAAAAAATTATCACCTCTATAGAAGTCGAAGTTTTAGCAGTTTGCTGGTCTGGAGCTTTTAGTTGTGAGCCAAGATCAGCAATTATTGGTGACAATCAATCTGAGAAGGGTTATAAGGCCATTTGCATGCAATTAAAATCCATCATTCTACAGTGAGGAAGATTATTCACAAGTGGAAAACATTCAAGACAGCTGCAAATTTTCCCATTATTGGATGTCCCAATACTATGGTCAAAGAAATTGCAAAGAAAAGAGGGCTCAGCTAACATAATAAATATTAAAGTTCATGACAAAATAAAAAAAAAAAGAACAAGTATGGATTCTTTGGAATTGTTGCAAGAAAAAAGCCTTTTGGCGGCATGTCTTAGGTTTGCAAAAGACATAATCAAAGTGTAGATGTTTGGCCATAATGCACATCCAAACACAGCATATCAACACAAATACCTTATACCAACTGTCAATCACTGTTGTGGAGGGGTGAAGATTTGTGCTTGTTTTACAGCCACTGGACCTCGGCCACTTAAAGTCATTGAGTCAACCATTAGCTCTTCTGTATACCAAAGCACTCTAAATTCAAATAAGAGGACATCTATCTGACAGCTAAAACTTGGCCGAAATTGGGAATTGCAGGAGTGTCCAATATCTTCCACAAAACGTTGGTTTTAATTCCAACCAATCAAGGGAAACATCTGATTTATAAAAATCATTGAATTTAAACAGGTAGAATTTGGTGTGGACTTGCTTAGTTAAAATGAGAACCTGCACCCACACTGCCACTTCATGGAAAAATTGGAATGACTAATAAAGAACAGAATTAAGGTGTTCCAATTGACCAGTCAAAGAACAGACCTCAAACTAATTAAACTACTGTGGTAGGACCTTAAGAAAGCTGTGCATAAACCAATGAACCGAAACCCCTATAAACTGAAGCAACATTGTAATGAAGACTGGGCCTAAATTCTTCCATAATGATTTAAGGAACTGGTAAAGTCAAACAGAATAGGATTTTTTCAAAACCCTGCTAAGGACCAGTTAATTTTTTTATTATAAAACACAAGAAATCTAGAATTGCTACAGTATGCTCCATCCACGGGCTTCTTGTAACTACCCAATTAATAAATCATGCATGTTGGCCTACAAACATAAAAATAGACCTATGGCAACCTACCTTAAATATCTTAGCAATATCCACTCTGTAGCACCCTTCCTAGATCATCTACCAAATACAGTACTTGTAAATGTGCTCCTGTGGTAATCTTTGAATCCACTGCATCCCTGACCCAGATTGAAATTAGTGCAAAAAAAAAAAAAAAAAAGTAACTGTGTTAATGTGCAACGTAAGATAGCAGAACGTAGTTAAACTGAAAAGTGGATGTGCACTTGTGATACTTATGGACTGCTTATCCACTAGCCCAAGTCACTTTTGTAAAGAATTTTAAAGAATTATTTTGATGAAGTGTGCCATTTGTTCTGGAGGGTGCTGTATGTTACACTTTTTGTAGCATTCCAGCCAACTTGCCTAAAGATAATCAAAATGATTCAAATCTAAAAAAATATGAAACATTTATTTTTTTTTTTAATAAAAATAAAATAACACTGACAAATCTGGAAGCAAGAAGCAAGAAACTGGTGTTCTCAGTTGCTTATTTAGGACAATGTACGATAACAAAGCTAACAATTTATGCCAAACTATGCTAGAGAATGAACAGTTACAATGAGGATGTCAGCATTTTCACTTTTCTTGAAGCTGCCTTAGCATTTTTTCTGCAAGCAGTTGTGGTTAAGTTGCAGCTACTGAGATACTCTATCAATTTATCACTAGGGCTAAACCAAATGATGGCTTCCTGACAAAAGTTTGGCTAACAGTCAATTTTTTCTTCTTCATGTGCGTACGCTGATGAATGATAATCAACTGTAAATTACAGAGTCTTAACGGCACTACTTATTTACAGTGACAGCCACAACAATCCATAAAAGGATAAAGCTTACAGAAAGCAGGGTATGATGACTAAAAATGTGTAAAAAAAATTGCTTCTCAAAGATTTTGCAGATCCTTCACTACAACAGCTAAAAACACAACAGCTGAAAGACACTTTAACACTTAAATCTACATTCTCATAGAGATCATATTTCTTTAGTAAATGCTTTTTAATAAATTCTTTGCATATCATTTCATGATGAATGTGTCCCATCTTAATATGTATTTGTCAAGTCAAGCCTGATTCTACTGGAAACGCCATGGTCTACAAACATGTCTACCCTAGACTACACTTCCCATAACACACAACCTCTTTCACGTTAACAATCACTGGATTTTTATTTATTTTTTAATCACACCTGTACACAATTACACATGTGCTTATGTAAACAGATTATGAACATTCAGATAGTTGTGAAGTAGTCATTGTGGATTTTGAATTTTTTATTGTGTTTGTGTGTGTTTGTGTGTGTGTGTGTGAGAGAGAGAGATAGAGAGAGAGAGAGAGAGAGAGAGAGAAAGAGAGAGAGAGAATGCATGACAATGACTTTACAACTATTATTAATATCTCACACCTATTAGTACTATTAGAGAGAGAGTCAGTAGTTTTAAGCACTTAAAGATGCCACCCATTTCCACTGTTAACCATGTTCTCGGCCCAAAGTTTTAAGTTGTGAGTGTATGAACGAGGTCTACTCTGCTTCAGCTGTCTTGTTCCGTCTCCTCCAGAGTTGACTGTTAGACAGTCAGAGTTCTCTCGATGGATCAGAGGCTCAGTTTAATACCATGCTATTCTATTGATTGTAGCCTATTTCATTTTGAATGTGTAAAGCTTTCTGGCACTACAGAGAGGGTGATGCTGCCTGATTGGCTAAAAATAAAGCCGGGATTGCAAAAAAATAAAGTGGGAATTGCGGAAAAAAGTTGGAATTTGGAATTTGGAATATATATATATAAAAAAGCTCTATATGATATGCGTTATCATATACACATTATATATACAGTATATACACACACACACACACACATACATATATACATAAATATAAATATATTAACAACAACAAATAAAAAACTAATAATACCTTATTTATTTTTATGTAAAGTAAAATGCAATTCAAGCCGATAAGCAGATTTCAGTGACAGATTCATTTCCAAAAAAACATATTCATTTGCCGGAACACTGTACTTGGTGGCATGTGGTTAGATTCAATGCCTTTCTGATTGGTTATCAGAGGCATCGTTATCAAGATATGAGCAGGTGTGTCCATGTGCAGTATGCACAATCACATCCTCTCCCAACACTATAAGAAGAGAGTGTTGAAAAAGACACAGAGCACTGGACCCACTGAACTCTGACACTTCTTGTCAACTATATTCAGACAAGCAGCACTATGAAGAGCATTTCGCTTTTGTTCCTCAACCTTGTGGTGGTTATTGCAGCACCTCATGCATCTGCATCAGACGAGCAAAAACTTAATCGTGTGATTTTAGAAGAAATCATCCACAGTGTGAAAGACGTAAAAGACATCCTAAAAGCAGAGGTAAGATATTAATTAGAGTTTTAATTCAATCACTGAATATTCGGAATACAGGATCGAGTCACTAATCTGTTATAATTTTGCAGATTTTTGTTCACAAAGTGATAACGACTGAACACTGCACTGTAAGTAGCAAAAAACAAATTTCTAATATTTCTAACTAAAATCTAATAGTTTCTCATATTAAATTATAATTTTGTTTTGTTTTAATGCAATATTCCAGAACATGAACTTCTGCAAAGCAGGAAACATCCTGTCAAAGTATAAAGCAGAGATGCTCGGGCTAAAGGAAAATGACTGGCTGCTGCCCAGGAAACTTGTAGCCTACACCAGGGTGAGTAACTCTTTTATATATATATATTTGTTTTGTTTTAATGCAATATTCCAGAACATGAACTTCTGCAAAGCAGGAAACATCCTGTCAAAGTATAAAGCAGAGATGCTCGGGCTAAAGGAAAATGACTGGCTGCTGCCCAGGAAACTTGTAGCCTACACCAGGGTGAGTAACTCTTTTATATA
>MU551526.1:666604-701529 GCA_024362625.1 Silurus asotus
TAATCTACAGGGAGTGCAGAATTATTAGGCAAATGAGTATTTTGACCACATCATCCTCGTTATGCATGTTGTCTTACTCCAAGCTGTATATGCTGGAAAGCCTACTACCAATTAAGCATATTAGGTGATGTGCATCTCTGTAATGAGAAGGGGTGTGGTCTAATGACATCAACACCCTATATCAGGTGTGCATAATTATTAGGCAACTTCCTTTCCTTTGGCAAAATGGGTCAAAAGAAGGACTTGACAGGCTCAGAAAAGTCAAAAATAGTGAGATATATTGCAGAGGGATGCAGCAGTCTTAAAATAGCCAAGCTTCTGAAGCGTGATCATCGAACAATCAAGCGTTTCATTCAAAATAGTCAACAGGGTCGCAAGAAGCGTGTGGAAAAACCAAGGTGCAAAATAACTGCCCGTGAACTGAGAAAAGTCAAGCGTGCAGCTGCCAAGATGCCACTTGCCACCAGTTTGGCCATATTTCAGAGCTGCAACATCACTGGAGTGCCCAAAAGCACAAGGTGTGCAATACTCAGAGACATGGCCAAGGTAAGAAAGGCAGAAAGTCGACCACCACTGAACAAGACACACAAGCTGAAATGTCAAGACTGGGCCAAGAAATATCTCAAGACTGATTTTTCTAAGGTTTTATGGACTGATGAAATGAGAGTGAGTCTTGATGGGCCAGATGGATGGGCCCGTGGCTGGATTGGTAAAGGGCAGAGAGCTTCAGTCCGACTCAGACGCCAGCAAGGTGGAGGTGGAGTACTGGTTTGGGCTGGTATCATCAAAGATGAGCTTGTGGGGCCTTTTCGGGTTGAGGATGGAGTCAAGCTGAACTCCCAGTCCTACTGCCAGTTTCTGGAAGACACCATTTTTCAAGCAGTGGTACAGGAAGAAGTCTGCATCCTTCAAGAAAAACATGATTTTCATGCAGGACAATGCTCCATCACACACGTCCAAGTACTCCACAGCGTGGCTGGCAAGAAAGGGTATAAAAGAAGAAAATCTAATGATATGGCCTCCTTGTTCACCTGATCTGAACCCCATTGAGAACCTGTGGTCCATCATCAAATGTGCGATTTACAAGGAGGGAAAACAGTACACCTCTCTGAACAGTGTCTGGGAGGCTGTGGTTGCTGCTGCATGCAATGTTGATGGTGAACAGATCAAAACACTGACAGAATCCATGGATGGCAGGCTTTTGAGTGTCCTTGCAAAGAAAGGTGGCTATATTGGTCACTGATTTGTTTTTGTTTGGTTTTTGAATGTCAGAAATGTATATTTGTGAATGTTGAGATGTTATATTGGTTTCACTGGTAAAAATAAATAATTGAAATGGGTATAAATTTGTTTTTTGTTAAGTTGCCTAATAATTATGCACAGTAATAGTCACCTGCACACACAGATATCCCCCTAAAATAGCTAAAACTAAAAACTACTTCCAAAAATATTCAGCTTTTATATTAATGAGTTTTTTGTGTTCATTGAGAACATGGTTGTTGTTCAAATTAAATCCTCAAATAAAATGAATCCTCAAAAATACAACTTGCCTAATAATTCTGCACTCCCTGTATATTAAATTTATGTTTGCACATTATTGCCATTTGTACATCTGCATCATAATTTTACCATAATTCTTTTTTGTTTAACTATGATAAAAATGATACTGTTTAATTTGACCTGTTTCAATTTATTTATTTGTTATTTGCACCTCTGGCATTTATTTGTCTATGTATCTGTACTCTGATAGTGACCTAAAGTTGAACCTAACCACCAGCTACCATGTTATGGTTACATTACATTACATCACATTACAGTCAACCCCTTGCAGCATTTACAATAAAAAGGTGAAGAAGATCAAACCTGAACCCACTGAACAAAGTACTGGCTCAGCAGCTCCATGTAGATCCCGTTGTTTCTTTACACAATTGTGGTGATTACTGCACAACCTTATGGACTATAAGCATTAGACAAAGATAAACATCACCATATTATAATTAGAAGACATCACATATGTGATGCACGTGAAGAACCAGTTATTGCCTAAGAAAATATTTTTTCACTGGGTTTTTGTTTTAAATAATTGGGTTATATTTGTTATATTTCATTTCATATTTTATATATATTTATTCTAATATTTTAGCAGTGCTATTGCAGCATATGAACTTCTGTAAAGCAGGGCTAGCCCTGTCCTGAGTGAATGTGAAAACTATTTGAAAGCCTCAACGTAAAAACCCGGTAACTTTAATCTTTTTTTTCTAAAAGTGCCCTGAAGTATTTTCTTTCTATCAATGCTAAAGACATCCTATTATTAATATTAAAAGCTTTCAAACATTCTAAATAAAAGCCTGTTAATGTTATTGTGCAGCATATACACTATAGGGACAAACAT
Organism: Silurus asotus; assembly: GCA_024362625.1. Classification (NCBI taxonomy): domain Eukaryota; kingdom Metazoa; phylum Chordata; class Actinopteri; order Siluriformes; family Siluridae; genus Silurus; species Silurus asotus. The sequence goes on from MU551526.1 coordinate 668,997, forward strand.
TTTTGAACATAATTTAATGAATGTAATACTACTGCATCCAAAACCATCTTATACAATTGTTTGTCTCTGTCTTTAACACTTTAGGTGAACTGGGGTTACATAGGGCATAGGGCTGGAAAGGTCAGGTGTCCAAATAATTATGTCCATAAAGTGTAGTTCCTAATCATTCCTGAGAAGTGATATCATGGATGTTTATTTTATAATCTTTCTCATAATTTTACTGTGGATTTAATGTAACTAACGTAAGGTTTTTTTTCCTCACAGAACACTCACTGCATTAACTTATCATCAGGAGAACTTTGACTACTTCAGGAAAACATACAGTAGAGCAAAAGTGGCAAAAATACACACATCCTTCACTTAAGTAGAAGTACAGATATTGTTTTAAAATTTTCGGTTCTGACATTCCTTTTTTAGTTAGGATGTCACCATTCAGTCAGTTATGTGATGGTTTACTTTTCTTTTTCATCAATGCTTTTTATCTGGTTAGCTTTTTTTTTTTTTTAGTTATTGCTTTTGTTTTTGATGTTGTGATTTTCACATTTATACCCTTATTAGTTTTGGTCATAGAGTTTGTGAAATGCCAGTGCTATGACGAGATAATGTACCTTGATTAAATTAGTTTTCACTTCCTTTAATATGCTCTGCAAACAAACAAATAAATAAACAATAACAATTGTCAGGTATTCTTCCATTGGAATACTGCACTTGGTAGCATGAGATTAGCTTCACAGCACTTTTGTCTGATGAGTAATTGAAAAAATCTTAATAGAAATATCAGGAAGTATTTCACAGACACCAGGGCCGAATTATCCAGTCTCGACTTACACTATAAGAAAAGAGTTGTAAAGAAAACACGCTGAACTCTGGCTTTTGGACACAAATAAGCAATGCTATGAAAATTTCCTCCCCATTGTAATGGTGGTTTTTGCTTTATCTTGTGGATCTGCATCAAACAAACTGTCACCTTCAGCATGTGGTTTTAGCTGGAATTATAAAAGTAAAAAGGAAATGAATGTCAGTCTAACAGCAGATATCAATTAAAGTTTTAATTCAGTCTGAGGAAAACAAATACCACAAAACATCTAGATTACTGTATAAAGTCATGAATCTATTAATGTTTCATCTTTTTCAGAATGTGAGATAATGTATAGTGTGATGTCTATTCCTGACTTACAACCAGTGTTTTCAAGAATAAGCTCTGGGCGCACTCTTACGCTGATCAGGATGAAGTGAATACGAATGAATCTATGATTTATATATAAATGAACAAGTGAAAATACACTTCTGAATTTAAAGACATCTTTAATTTTTTTTATTTTTTTATTTTTTTATTTTTTTAACTAGTAAACATCAGTAAAAGTTTAGCTTGCGTATTTTTTATAGATTATATCTCAATCAAGATATCAGAACAGTTTCCATGATATGGGGTGGGTTTATGTTTACCTTCCTGCCGACTTATAAAGTGAGAAGTGAAGAAGGCACACAAACCTGAACCCACATAACTGAGAAGATACAACTGTTCCGAAATAAGCAGCACCATGAAGATATTTCTGTTTTTTCTCAACATCGTGGTTATTTCTGCAGAGTATGTATCAGACAAACATAAAGTGTAACTATTGATTTTAAAAGATATGATTGCAGAAGTGATGAAATTGGTACCTAAGGTAAGATATATTACGTTTTTTTCTTTCAGTGCTTAAAAGTTTAAGCATGTGTACAACCAAATAATTCTATGTCAGTGACCTAACAATTGTTATATTCTCAGAGTTATCGGATGGCTGAAATAGATGTGATAATAGATTTTCACTGCACTGTAAGTTAACAGGATTTGTTTTTTTGTTAGTTTGTTTGTTATTATCAAATTAAATTTGCATTAATATCATTTTATTATAATATCTCTCTGGTTATATTGACATGGCAACTTCAGGATGAGAGCTTTTCCAAGGCAGGAAAAGTCCTATCAGCATTTACAGCAGCAGAGCTTGGACTAAAGGAAGAAGAATGGCGGCTGCCCAGGATCCCTAAAAACTACAACAGAGTAAGTGACTGTAATAATTATTTGAAGATCTCAACCAGTTAAAGATACAAAAAATAAAAAGAAATAAAAAAACAGTATTTATTTTACAAACCCGATTCCAAATCAATTGGGACACTTTACAAATTGTGAATAAAAAAGGAATTCAATAATATACAAATCTCATAAACTTATATTTTGTTTACAAGAAAATATAGATAACAAATCAACTGTTGAAAGTGAGACATTTTGAAATGTCATGTCAAATATTGGCTCATTTTGGATTTCATGAGAGCTACACATTCCAAAAAAGTTGGGACAGGTAGCAATAAGAGGCCAGAAAAGTGAAATGTACATATAAGGAACAGCTGGAAGAACAATTCGCAACTTATTAGGTCAATTGGAAACATTAATGGGTATAAAAAGAGCCTCTCAGTGTGGCTGTGTCTCTCAGAAGTCAAGATTGGAAGAGGATCACCAATTCCCCCAATGCTGTGAAGCAATATCAGAAAGGAGTTGCTCAGAGAAAAATTCTAAATAGTTTGAAGTTATCATCATCTACTGTGCATAATATCATCCAAAGATTCAGAGAATCTGGAACAATCTCTGTGCGTAAGGGTCAAGGCCGGAAAACCATACTGGATGTCCATGATTTTCTTTATAGGTCAAAAAAGAAGCCATATCTAAACATGGGGCGTTTTCTCTGGGCCAAGGATCATTTAAAATGGACTGTGGCAAAATGGAAAACTGTTCTGTGGTCAGGCGAATCAAAAGTTTAAGTTCTTTTTGGAAAACTGGGACGCCATGTCATCCAGACTAAATAGGACATACATAACCCAAGTTGTTATCAGTGCTCAGTTCAGAAGCCTGCATCTCTGATGGTATGGGGTTCCATGAGTGCGTGTGGCATGGGCAGCTCACATATCTGGAAAGGCACTGAAAATGCTGAAAGGTATATCCAAGTTTTAGAACAACATATGCTCCCATCCAGACGTCGTCTCTTTCAGGAAAGACCTTAAATTTCCCAACATGACAATGCCAGACCACATACTGCATCAATTACAACATCATGGCTGAGTAGAAGAAGGATCAGGGTACTGAAATGGCCAGCCTGCAGCCTTTCACCCATAGAAAACATTTGGCGCATCATAAAGAGGAAGATGCAACAAAGAAGACCTGAGACAGTTGAGCAAATAAAAGCCTGTATTAGACAAGAATGGAACAACATTCCTATTCTCAAACTTGAGCAACTTGGCACCTCAGTCCACAGACGTTTGCAGACTGTTATAAAAAGAAGAGGGGATGCAACACAGTGGTAAACATGGCCTTGTCCCAACTTTTTTAAAATGTGTTGATGCCATAAATTCAACTTATTTTTCTCTTAAAATTATAGATTTTCTTAGTTTAAAACATTCTATATGTCATCTATGTTGTATTCTGAATAAAATATTGAAATTTGAAACTTTCACATCATTGCATTCTGTTTTTATTCACAATTTGTACAGTGGCCCTTTTTTGGAATCAGGTTTGTAACATTTCTGTTCTAAAATAACCAAAAAATTACCAAAAATAAAAACTAATCAATGCTACAGACATCTTATAATAATGATATTACTGACTATTGAATAATACAAATAAAAGACCGCAACACATTTGAGCATGCAGAATATATTTCCTAATCTGGAGCAATACTTAATCTGATATGAGATTTCATGAATGTTAATTTCATAATCCTTTTCATTTTATTGTGGATTAATGTCACTAATGTTATTTATTCCTCACAGAATATCCACTGCACCACCTCATCCTCAGCCCACAAAACTAACCTTCAACTGCTTTTGAGAAAAATACTTTAGTGTGCTGTGACAAAATTTGCGGGATCCTCAGAGTATTGCAATGCTATATATATATATAATTAGTAAAAATATATAATTAGTGAAACACCTGTGATCTGACACATTAATGGAATTTTTCTCACAATAATTACAAGACTCGTCTCTCCATTCTTTCTTGCTTGTGGTCTTTATTACTGTATTCCTATTATTAGTGTGAATTACTATTAATATTTAGCAGTAAGTTATTTATGTTTAGGATCTTTATCAACATATCGTGGTCCAGGTGGATCTGAATTGTGCTATAGCTGCTGCACTACCATTAATGTGTAAGGATGTAACCATTTATTGCACTATACTGGGGCAGAAAGCAGCATACAAGTAAAATACAAAACAAAACTGTACTCTGGTGGTACAGTAAGTGGTGCTTCTGCTTCAGAGTCACTTTTTCACTGGTTCATGTGAACAATACTGTCTGTATAAAGTTCCAAATGTTCTTCAATGTTCTCTGGTTTTCTTCCACCTCTCGAAAATATGCCAGTCGGAGGACAGGGCATTGATAAATAGAATTAAGTGTGCAAATAAATGTACTGACATCTATTTAGTGTAAATTCTTACTGTAAATGGAAAAGACTCCATAGCAAGGATCCCTAACAATGCTGATCGAAATTAAGTACTTATTAAAGATCAATAAATGAATAAATGAATCAATCATTCAATGGTAAGAATTGATCCAATGAATAGAATTGAATGAATGAATGAACAAATGAATGAATGGAAAAAGTGATGATTCAATTTAGAGATATTTAAGTGTCAGATGTGGCTCTAAACTATATATTATCAGTGCTCAGACAAGAGTATGTAATTAAATCTAAATGAAATTAAAAGTAAATTAAATTCTTTGAACCCATTTTCAATCACTGCATATTTTTCTCACAAGAAACACAAGACACATCTATGGTCTTTCTTACTCATTCCTTTCTTCTTGGTCAGATACAGAATTAACTTTACTGACCATGTATACTCGAGCATGCAAGGAATTTGTTTCCAGTTTAGAACGAACCAATAGTGCACATTTAACCCTCAGACACCACACAGCTGTGCTCGACTAAGCAGGGCTTAGACTAATATTAACATAAATACACATAACACAACTTAATAAACAAGCGTAAGAACAGTACACACTGCTCCATGTGTCAGAGAACCACCAGCCATGCCCCCCTCAAGCTCCCACCCCTCACGATCAGCCACTCCTTCCTATTATTCACCCGCACCTGTTTTCCCTTTATCAGCCCCCTTTAAAAGAGCTCTTTCTCCCATCACTCGCTGTCCAATCTACCGTTCACTTACCCTAGATTGCCGTTCCTGTGCGGTTCTCGTTATGCCCACTCCAATTAAGTTCTTTGGTCCCTGAAATCTCGTTTCATGTATACTATGCTTGAATCCTTTTTAGTTTATTAAAACTACACACTGCACATTTTGACCAAGCAGCACCATAAAAAAAATAAAAATAAAACTTCAGTGTGTGGTTTTTGCTAGAATTATCTAAGGTATAAAAGAAATTAATGTCAAACAGCAAATAATTTTATCCAGCCACAGAGAAATACCAGAGAACCTTTATAATACAGAATAAAGAATACAAAAATGTTTTAATAATAATCACTGAAACCTGCTGAAACTGTAAATTAGAGAACATAAATTACACTTAATTTGTAATTTTATTTTACTATGTCTGGTAAATCTAAAAATACCTTCAATATTTCAAGCATTTCAAGCAAGATTCCAGCATAAGAACTCCTGCAAAGTAAGTAATAAATCAGATGTCCTGTCAGTGTATAAAACAGAAGAGACTAAAGGAAAACAAAGCCTTGCTGCTGCACAGGAGCATTGTGGGATACATCTGGCTAAGTAGACCTTTGGTTTGTCCTTTATTACTTGAAATTCAGAAGGTCTGGAAAATGTTATTTAATTTATTATAGTAATGAAAACCACAGCCCACCGTTACCAAAGTTATTTATTAATATGTTCTTTTGTTGGTTTCCAGTTTGAGAGGTGAATCGAAACTTTTTCTTTTTTCATAACTAAAAAGGAAACCAGCCTAAAAATCTTGTCAAAGTGAAAATGGGTTTTCTTAGTGAGTAGTTATAAATCTAAAAGTCTGTATGGTTCCAGTTAAATACAGTTTTATTTGTACAGTGCTTTTAATAATGGCCATTCCCCAAAAGCAGGATTACAGAATATCTTTCATAAATTAGTGGCAACAGGTTGAGGTTGAGGTTGACCTTGTAATCTGAGTATTTTATCCTTTGGACTAGTGGGTCACCTGCAGATGATTTTGTGCCCCAACAAATAAAATGTTTCTGCATATAGACCAAATAGCAGTTTGAATGAAAAACATTTCTCTAACTCCTGAGACCATGCACAAGTCCACTTATTTATGACCCAACTTTATCATTGCCACTCATCTATTTGTGCATCGATTTCTGCTGCCTTCACTGCACGTGCAACTGTGCGTCTGATCGTAGCAACAGTGAGCATAGTAACTGTAGTAGTGACCCATGGCGCCTTAGGACTTAAACGGCTCTACTGAGTTGACCTTAATGTGCCTGATATCAATTTGATTTTATTAGAAAATAGCGTTTGGCATATATTTATTCCATTATGTGAAATTGCTTCACTGTCCGGCTGGAGGCATCTTGCGTTCTGGATTGAGACCGGAGTCCGGCAGTTGGCGACCCCTGAGCTAGAGTGTGCAGCTACAAATATCAGATGGCATTATTCTGATGGTGCAAATCTTTATTAAAAGATTTTGATAAAATCTACACTGATTGTGTGTGGTACAGAGACAAAAAGCACACTTAACTTATCAGTACTTAGCTTTAGGCCCTCCAGCAGTGTGTTCACATGTGTATTTGCTCAACTGTATGAGTGTATTTTTCTATACTGTTGTCCTGAACAATAAGTTGAATGAGTTGTCAGAGATTACAATACATACAAATGCGACCTGAACAGACATCTAAACTTTAAAAACAAAGAAATTAATTAATTAATTAATAAACTGAATGTTGCTTTATAGCCCACTCTATGATCTGGTGTGAATACAAAGTTGCGATTTCCATCCATAATGGAAGACAGTATCCAGTAGTAGTAGATTTTTTTTCGTCTTTCTATGTCTATAGTTGAACATGGATGTTCAACTGTGTATAAGAAAAGTCAGTGGTTAAAACGTTAGACATCTGATTGGATGAAATCCCAGCACGACAAATCTACCGCCCCTGAGCCCTTGAGCAACGGCCATAACCTTCAAACACTCAGTTGTATAAATGATATAATTAAAAGTTGCTCTTGATAAGAGAATATGCCAAATGCCATAAATGTATATATTAAAGTTCTCTGGAAAAAATTGAAATATGATTTTTAACTCAAATGTTAGACTTTCTAATCTTGACGTTTGTGGCAACCTGAAATATTTTCCCACCAGACCACCAGAGGGCATGTCTTGTTAAAGCTGTCTCTGATGAATCCCCTCCAGGCCTACACAGCACACCCTTGTGCACATTATTGAATTTCTTCTTTTGTTGTCATTTCCATTTTCAGAGTAAAATTTGTACACCTGATTTGTGTTAACTGATCAGCTACACTAAGTTCCTTGTTTATTTATTTGTTGTTTTGCTCCTCATGATTAAAGCATTAAGTAACCCAAGCTATTTTTTTGCATTTTTGTTCCATAGATCCCTAGCCTTAGCCTAGTGTATGTGTTTTCTCCCCAGTGTTTTGTTTGTTTTTGTAAATAATGATCTGCACTCGCATCTCGCTCTTGTTGTTTTAGATCTACATTTTGACATTGGCATGCCAGACTGTAAGGCTGTCATGCTGCAGTGAGGCGTTTAATTTGTTTTGAGTGGCACACGCTTCAAAAGCAGAAGAACATCACTATAAGACTGATGAAACTTGGGTGTATGGATAAGACCCTGAGACAAAGCAACAGTCTTTACAATGAAACAGCCATTATCTCCACCACCAAAAAAGGAGAGGCAGATCCGCAGTTTAACCAGGTGCATACTTATTGTCTTTGTCGACATAAATTGACAAAATTTCTGCATTTTGCATAGAGAATTCATCCGCAGGGGCTAGACCGTCAAAAGCAAGTTCTACTGTTGAATATATTCGGCGAAAGTGACTGCATCCGTGGTGTGCTAGTCTCAAAATCGCCAAATATATCGCTTCATAAATGCAGTATATATCGCTGATGCAGCAATGTGAGTGTAATTATGATAATGACTCTTACTTTGTCATAAGTCATGTTGAGTCACGAAATATATAGTTAGATAATGATTTTCTGATGCGCAATTACATCATTTGTGGGTTTTCGTTTTAAAATAAAGGGTGTGTTATGTGTATTTTCAATACTAGATTGTAGGTGACAGACATTTAATTAGTGTGGGAGCCATTAGATAGAATGACTGAATCTGATTTATAATTAATTCTCGTTTGGAACATTTTATTATTATTATTTTTTATTTTTTTTGTTTGTCCTGTGAGTGTGTGCCCTCTATAGGTCAGGGGAAAAGTTATAAAGGTGGGGCAAGGCGTGGCTGAGGGGAGGCCGGTGCTTGCGCATACCGTTCACTGACCGTAACACAAGACTCCTCAAAGTTTGTTTTTTTTTTCTCTTCCTTTTTTTCTAACCAAATAAATATCAGAAATTCACTATGCAGTTAATCTCTTCTCATCTTTTTTTTTTACGCGTCTACAACGCAATAACACTGGCAAGCTAAGTAGTGGTGAGCGGACAAAAAGAGCAATGTTAGGCGCATTCATCACTACAATTAAATACATGAACAGTGTGTCACTGAGAGGATTGTGAATAAAAAATCTATTAAATTAATGTTGTTTTTTTTTACTAAAGTTTTATCCTATGCCAGTCATTTAGCTGGACACAGACTGCATATGAGACACATAATGACACATACACCTGACATTTTCCGATTTAGTGATGTAGTGCTAAAGCATTTTGAAATGCTTTTGAAATGCCATGGCTTGAAATCTCTGATCATCTGATTAGTAGCTCAGCACTTTAACCACAGAGCCACTACTACCACACTGCTACTTCCTTCACATGTATTCACACTTTTGCATTATGTCTACTATTTTTTAATAATAGTTTAACATCTAAGACATGGCAATCGTAAATATGAACAGCAGAAAAATGTCCACATCAGTGCTATTTGACATTCACGAGCAGGGCTAGCAATTTCCTTATTGAGCTCTAGATTAGAAGTAATCTATAGTAATGTAGGTAACTGATTTAAATGTCAGATTAATTTCTATGAAGCTATCCTCCAAACATAGGAGTTCCTGTAAAAGGTATGTCTGCAAATAAATAAAAAAAACAGCATTAAAAGGGAACTGTTCGAAAAAGCCCCACACTGAATACTGAAGAAAAAAAAAAATAGCAATTTATCAATCTTGCCTTATTTTCTTGATAAGGACAGTTTTGGAGTAAGAAGAACGTATTACACAGTAGAATATTAAAACTTTAGTGCAGGTTATGTGTGATAAAATATTAAAAGCTATCAGATATGACCCTGAACACTTTTTCACATTTCATGTGAAGTCTGTCTTGTCACTTTTTCCATCAGACTGATACCCAGTCACCAAGGAAAAAAATGGTATTGTAACTATATTAAAAACTCTTATCTCCAGCTGTGAATCAGATGTTATGAGGAGGTATATATTTAGCAATGTATATACATTTGTATGTTGAAATAAGATGTATATTTTGAGTTATAAGATTATTTAAGAGTATATTTTGTTCTCTCCTTTCTAGGTTGTTCTGTTGATGTACTTGATTACCCTGTATGGTCAAATGTCCACTTTGTAGACAATAAAAGTAACTGGCTAACTTTGATCTGTTCCTTTCAATTAGTTATGATTGTTATATATTTTAAATATTGGTTCTATTAATATATATTTTTCATTTGTTAGGTTTTAATTAGTGCCTTATTCTAGTCCTTGTCCTGGTTGTGATGGATGTAAGGAAGGAATACTCAATAGAATGGGTAGTTAGTCCATCACAGACAACATGGACAAAAAAATGATCTTAGGATCGAAGTAGGGACCTAAACCTTGGCGCAATAGTGTGTGTGTGTGCATCTTCTCGCTGTGCGGCTGTGGGTTTTCTTCAGATTCACTGGTTTCCTCACAGATTATCTCAAATGTATGTGTGACGGGTAATCAATAACATCTTAATCAAGATATCAGGAGTGTTTTCCACACATGAGGTACGTCATGCAGACACGTCCTCTCTCAGCTCTATAAGAAGACTGGTATCGAAGATTGAAATACAGCATTGTAACCAACAAACTTTAAGAACTGACCAAATTTCAGCACTATGAAGAGCTTCTTGCTGTTTCTTCTGGGCATCATGCTGGTTATTGCAGTATCCGTGCCATTACAATGTAACACTGTTCACCAACATCTTTTAAAAGAAATCATTAACAGTTTGGATGTGCATCTCAAACAAATGCCACATAAGGTAAGACATATTGTTGTGTATTTAGTGCTTAAATGCTTAAACATGAGTAAAACCTGTAATGCAATTTTAATGATCAAACCATTATGTATTCCCAGAATTTTGACATTTTAGTTAAAGATGTGATAAAACCTTCAACCTGCGAAGTAAGTAACTATTGTTGTTTTTTTTTGTTTTGTTTTTTTTGGTGCTTTAACACATAATTTAAATCCAATGAATATATTTACATTCAATGTTATTTTTACTGTAATTACATCTGTCACTATGCAATATCTATCTAGTATGATGAATTCTGCAAAGCGGAAAGAGTTCTGTCAGAATTAAAAGCAAAAGATTTATTAAATGAAACACCGGGTCTGCTCAGAAAACTTTCAGCCTACACTAAGGTGAGTAAAAGATATGAAAGCCTGAAAAAAATAAGTTTGAAACCAAATCCTGATCAGCTTAATTTTCCAGTGACAGAATTTAGAAGAGAAGTGGGAAGTTACAGGGAAGTGGAAGCTTAGTGTTTAATGCTCTGAGTTACTGATTAGGTTCAAGCCTCAGCATCATCAAGTTGCCCCTTTTGGGCCCTTGAGCAAGGCTCTTAACCCTCTTAACTCCAGGGACACGATATGATGACTGACCCTGCACTCTGACCTCAGCTTCCTAACAAGAAAGAATTTCATTGTGATGTAGTATACATGAGACAAGAAAAAAAAAAAAATTTAAAAGTGACTATACTACTGGCACAATGCAATCAAACAGTAGACAGTAGTAAATAATAAAGAATATTCAATAAAATTAATAGAATTATTATACTACTGATGTCTATTACACATGTCCAAACATGCAACATACACACATTAATCTGGAGAAAGTAATGTGTACAGATGATTAAAAATCTAAATTTCTCCTGAAAAAAGATACAATAATTAGAATTTAAAAAGCCTTCTTATCATTTCTCATTTATTCTTTTCCCCACAGAATATCAGCTGCTTTGACGATAACCCCACATCGGCTATCAAAGTTTCCTTTAAAGAACTTCTAAAAAACATAAAATCGTGTGCTCAAAAACATTTCAGGGAATCATGTGGAACCCATAAGAAGCACTAAGTTTATGGAGATTCTTCAACCAAATATCTGTATGAATGTATTAACTGTTTTAATTTGTTACCATAACAACTATTTATAACTATTTATGATTGGCTATCATTTATGATATATTTATGTTAAAATATGTTCTACAATTTTAAATTATAATTGAATAAAGATGCTGTTTATAGAATGTTGTTTTAGTGCTGTTTTTTTTTTAGTGCCTATTTTCTCTTATCACCAATATGTATTATTCATAAATGAAGCTGGGAGGGTTTTCTTTTTTCAGTTTCTCAGCAACATAAGCTACACTTTTTCTTTATTAACAAAAAGTTTTTTTTTATTTTTTTTAATAAATTAATTTCAGAAATGCTTTTGCATAACTACAGTTAAACAGTTTGGGCCTAGATCTTACAGAAAAATAGTGGTGGTGGTATGAAGCAGCATGAAATGAGTTTACAGAGTAAAACAATTATATGTCATAAAGTCAAACATATAAATATATAATATAAATTAGATTGCTTAATAAGAGATGTCATGATAGGTATAGTTTCAGGTTCGGTTAAGTTTTCTCTTCTGCCAACAAGAAGGGTATTTTGCACTTAAGTGAATCTCAGGAGCTTAATAACTCCTAGACCTACTTCTAATGAGGTTAAACAAAGACTAGATTCTAAAAGTAAAAGTTTCCCAAATGGTAAAACAACAATAAGTACACAGTAACTAGTAGAACTATGGTAACTTTAACAACCTCTTGGAACCAGGAGTTGTGGTAGTGTTCGGTGTCATGTTGACCATCAGCTGCAAATACATTGGTCAAAAATGACCAAATAAAGGGATTGGGCTTTATCAACAAAATGCATGGTGGGGTTTAGTGCTACTTTGGCAATAGGCATGCGATCGATTGTTGTATATGGACTATATCTTTTGGGAATGCAACATTACAGTACTTTTCCCTATTGACAAGAGAGTCTTGTGCATGAGATTTTGAGTCTCAATAAGGAAAACACCCTGTATACAATATATTGCCAAAAATATTGGGTCACCTGGCGAAAAGAGGAAGGCCAAGGAGGAGGTTTATGGATGTGGTGAGGGAAGATATGCAGGTAGTTGGTGTGAAAGAGGCAGATGTAAAGGACAGAGTGGTATGGAGACGGATGATCCGCTGTGACGACCCCTAATGGGAGCAGCCGAAAGAGGAAGAAGAAGAAGAAGAAGTACGGTATGAGATTTTTGAGCATTGCATTCCACATTTACTCCTAATTTACTCTTATAATTCCCTACACTATTCTGGGAGGATGTTCCACTAGATTTTGGTATGTGCTTATGTATTATGAAAGGCAGGTACTGATGTAGGTGAGGAGACCTGGGGTGCAATCAAATTAATCCCAAATCTGTTCAGTAGGGATGAGATCAAGTCAAGTAAAGTCAAGTTTATTTCTATAGCCCTTTTCACAACAGACATTGTCTCAAAGCAGCTTTACAGAATTTAACAGTTAAGGTGAATGATGTGTGTTTATCCCTGATGAGCAGCCGTGTAGACTGTGGCAAGAAAAAACTCCCTTAGATGTTATGAGGATAAACCTTGAGAGGAACCACATTTGAAAGGGGAACCCATCCTCAATTAGGTGACATCAAGAGTTTGATCATAAAACTTTAAACAATACAGAACACTGAAGAGGGAGAACTATCATGAGCACTGGAATGTAATATTATGAGTAATGATCTTTCTACAGTCTAATAGTCATTTGTGGTTATAAAACTAGGAGCTACTGAGCAACTCATAAAATAGCTCAACATTTGCGATCATCACAGATCCAACACCAGCTTCTCCATGCCAGAGCATTTAAACACTCAAGGAGGTCCAATGTCAAAACTCCACATGAAGTGGAATCCAATTGGCACTGGTACGTCTTTAGATGGTTCGGGATGTTTGCAAGTTCGGCATCTACTTCTTTAAAGGTCCACGATCTTCATAAGGTTGGACGTGACTGGGGCTGGAGCAACCTCAGGATGCCTCAGGATGGGTAGAGAAAGGGAAGCGGTGGAGAGGAATTAGCGTAGCTGCTGTTCATGATATTAACAGCACAAGTTGATAATGTGCATGTGATGTGATGTGTGTTATGTGTAGGCTTTGCTAAAAAGATACATTTTTGATCTGCACTTAAACTGGGAAAGTGTGTCTGAGCCCCGAACACTGTCAGGAAGACTATTCCAAAGTTTAGAAGCAAAATGTGAAAATCCTCAACCACCTTTAGTGGACTTTGCTATTCTGGGAACTACTAGAAGTCCGGAGTTTTGAGATCTCAGGCAGTGTGACGGATTGTAGCATATTAGAAGACTGGAAAGATAATTGGGAGCTTAACCATTTAGTGTTTTTTAAGTAAGAAGCTGTAGTTTGTAGTCGATTTGAAACAGGTAGCCAGTATAGGGATGATAAGATTGGGGATATATAATCATACTCGCAACCGTCCTGTGTCGCCGTCTTGCTGTTGCATATATAGACATGGATTCCTTGTGTTCTCTACCAGATTTTTAGACTTCTATGCTTCATTTTTTTTGTGTTTTTTACTTGGACTACTGAGCCTGGTGTTTCCTCTGGGTTTTGCCTGAATTAGTTTTTTGTTAATAAGGACGATGATTATATACCTCACGGCCGTCCTGCATTTGGGCCCAACTACTCGCACCCTGACACTCGGGCTGCTGCATTCTGGACTAACTCTAGCTTGTTTAATAATGATGCAGGACATCCACCTAGTAATGCATTACAATAGTCCAGTCTGGAGGTCATGAATACATGGACGAGCTTCTCTGCATCAGATATAAACATGTTTCTTAGCTTAGCAATTAAAAGACAAGTTGCTGTCTAAAATAACTCCCAGGTCTTTTACTGTTGAACTAGTAGTTACAGAACATCCGTCTAAATGCAGGTTGAAATGCTGGCGCTTTATAACAGGCCACTCAAGATCTTCTTCTCCAAAGCATGTAAACTATATCTTCAATGAGCTCATGTTGTTCACAGGGACATTGCCATGCTGGAACAAGTTTGGGTTTCCAAGTTCAAGTGAATGCAAAATTTTATTACAGCGCATCTAAAAACGTCCTGTAGAATTGAGTGCCCTCAGCTTCATGATAACAGTTTGGAAACAAACCACATATAGCAGGAAAAGTCAGGTGACCCGATACTTTTGGCAATATAAAGTATAGAACGAATGGTAATAGAAGGAATAGAATCGTAATAGGAGATATAACTAATTAGAATTCAGTGCATATACACTTGCACAAATATCAAACACTTTGTTTGAACACAAAGTTGCTTGTACCAATCACTTACTTGGTAAAAAAAACACCTTGTAACAAAATGCATGGATTCCTTTTTCAAACAATGCAAAGGGATTTTCTTTTGGATCTGCCCAAAATCCTTACCAGAAGGCAATGGCCAATGTACCTGTAGTACTTTCAACATTGCCAACATTGAAAACTAGGTGAAAAAACAGGGGAACATTGAAAACATTAAAAAACAGGTGAAAACCTGTCCAGAAGGAGCTACATCTGCTCTTCAGGACTGTTTTGAGTGCACTGACTGGGACATGTTTAGAGAGGTTGCAACCAATGGCGATCCCATCAACTTGGAGGAGTACACATCATCAGTGACCAGCTACATAAGCAAGTGCGATGTGACCATCTCCAAGACAATTACTACATGCTCCAACCAGAAGCTGTGGATGACTGTAAATGTGCGTGTGCTGCTGAAACAAAGAGACTCTGCCTTCAGAACAGGGGACAAAGCGGCCTTAAAAACAGCAAGGCCAAACTGTCCCGTGCCTTTAGAGAGGCAAATCGTGCACACGCAAAGAAAATCCACAACCACTTCCAGGACAGCACTCGGCGCAAGTGGCTGGGCATCCAGGCGATCACTAATTACAAGACTACCTCACCTGCTTGTGACCATGATGCCTCCCTCCCAGATCCCACTTCCACGCCCAGTTTGAGGTACTGAACTACGTGAAGGTGAGGAAGACCATCCCTCCTCCCACTGACCAGGTGCTCTGTCTAACCAAAGCTGAAGTGAGGAAAACTCTATGCAGAGTTAACCCATGAAAGTCTGCTGGACCTGACAACATTCCTGGCAGAGTGCCCAGGGAATGTGCAGAAGCGCTTTGAGTGCTGCAGAAAAGCGCTATATAAATGTAATGAATTATTATTATTATTATTAATAGCTAGCGGATGTCTTTACTGACATCTTCAACATCTCCCTGAGCAGTAAAGTTGTTCCCACATGCTTCAAGACAACGACCATAGTTCCTGTGCCGAAGAAGTCTACCATATCCTGCCTCAATGACTATCGTCCCATCGCTCTCACTCCCATCATGATAAAGTGCTTCGAGAGGCTCGTCATGAGGCACATTAAGACCCAGCTTCCACCCTGCCTGGACCCCATGCAGTTTGCGTATCGTCCAAAATCGCTCCACGGACGATGCTATCCACACAACCCTCCATTTGAGACCTCAGTGAGACCTCAGTCAGTATGGATCGGGAACAGCATCTCCAGCACCACCACACTGAGCACTGGGGCCCCCCAGGGCTGTGTGCTCAGTCCACTGCTGTTCACTTTGCTGACTCACGACTGTGTAGCAATGCACAGCTCGAATCATATCATTAAGTTTGCTGATGACACGATCGTGGAGGGTCTAATGAACGACGAGTCAGCATACAGAGAGGAGGTGAAACGATTAACAGCCTGGTGCGGAGCAAACAACCTGTCTCTGAACGTGGACAAAAGAAAAGAGATGGTTGTGGACTTCAGGAGAGCACAGAGCGACCAATCTCCACTGATTATTGATGGATCCTCTGTGGAGATCACCAAGAGCACCAAATTCCTTCGTGTTCATCTGGTGGATAACCTCACCTGGTCACTCAACACCAGCTCCATCACCAAGAAAGCCCAGCAGTGTTTCTACTTCCTGAGAAGGCTGAGGAAAGCTTATCTCCCTCCCCCTATCCTGACCATGTTCTACAGAGGGACCATTGAGAGCATCTTCAGCAGCTGCATCACTGCCTGGTTTGGGAATTGCACCGTCTCAGAGCGCAAGACCCTACAGAGGATAGTGAGGACAGCTGAGAAGATCATCGGAGTCTCTCTCCCCTCTATCATGTACATTTACACCACACGCTGCATCTACAAAGCAAACAGCATTGTGGATGACCACACACACCCGTCACACACACTTTTCACACTCCTGCCATCAGGAAAACGGTTCCCAAGCATTCGGGCCGCCACATCAAGACTGTGCAACAGTTTTTTCCCACAAGCCATCAGGCTACTTAATACACAGAACTGAAGGGATCTCACACACACAAATGTGTGTTATCAAACTGTACAGCCTGGACTTTTAACTGCACCTTTCACTGTATTACTGTTTACATGCCGTCTTTTGCACCTTTGACTATTTTACTATTTACATGCTTTTTTGCACCTTCAACTTTGTTATACTATACTACACTGATTACATGCTGTCTTCTGCACATCTTGACTGCTGCTGTATTTTTGCACTACGTTGTGTTCTTATATTCACTCCCGGGTATAGTTTTTACAGTTCACAGTACTGTATAACCAAGTATACAGTAGGTTTACTGGTCGGCGCTATCTTGGTTTTGTGTCTTGTCTTTTTTTTTGTCTGCACTGTTTGCACCAGGTTGCACTCAATGCACTTTATGTAGCTTGTGTTGTGTTGTGTTGTAGCTTTATGTTATTGTTTAGTGTAGCACCAGGGTTCCGGGGGAACGTTGTCTCGTTTTTACTGTGTACTGTGTACCACTGTGTATAGTAGAAATGACAATAAAAGCCTCTTGATTTGACTTGACTGAGTGTTTTGCTTCAGTGCTTTTAATGCAGCATAACTACTTATTCTTCAGTACTCATTCGTAAACTAGATAGTACTATAGATAATATTTCAGAAAAGAATTGCAAATTAATGTAAAAGTGAGGACAAGCTGCACTTAGTCCAGAATACTGTACAGCAGCAACAGTTCCCACTAGAACCTGATGATTTTATCCCATATGTATTTATCACTTTTATAATTGGTGTTTAGTTTAATTTTATACTGATTTTAAACTGTTAAGTTGTATAAATAAGATACAACGTTGCTCTGTACAAAACTTTGCTTTTGTTTTTGTAATTATTGCTCTGTCTTTTGGTGTTTTTATATATTCACTTTATGCAGTCCTGTGTAGACCTGTGTTGTCTTATTTAGCTCTGTTTATCATGTACTGTAGGTTAACCGTTTCATTATAAATTGTTTTGTACTTTGCATTGCTGTGTACTGTACCAGTTGGTAGTGAAGTTCAGGAGGAAAGTGCACTGATTCATATGTATTGTAGAAGTCAGTAGAAGAGATCTGTAAAATGCATATGTAACCATTAAACATATTCTTGCATGAAAGTTGACCTACTTATTAAACTTCACCTCTGTGACAGACCTTGCTCTAACAACGGCAGCTTGAAGCATTCAATCTTCTGATCGGTGAGTCTTAACCACTTAGCCACAACAACTCAACCACCACTGCTTTCATGTTCTTTTTTTTTTTGCATGTATGCTAAAATATGAATAGTAATTTTATGTTTGTCTAGATGTACATGCTGCATGTAGATGTTTAATTGTAAAAGCAAGAAGATCCACACGGTGTTGCTGTTTCCCATCCAAGCATTCGGTGAGTTTAATGCTATGTCTGTCTTTTCTCACACACTTTTTCCTACTATTGAAAGAGGATGTGACGGTATGACTTACCCCCTTGTGCTTGGGGTATGATATCTTGCTTTAATCGTCGTTGACTGCGCATCAGAAAAGCCCCCTGATTAGCTTCTTTGAAGTGAACCTCACGTCACCAAATGTGGTCTTTCTTTGAATGGTGTGTCTGTAAATTAAAAAGAATCTATTTGCAATATCATACCCATGTGCAATATATTACTTTAATTAATTAGACAATCACTGCACTAATGCCACTTTCTGATTTTGTCACAGACTAATGTGTACTGTTTATCTGCTTGATCATCTAGTTGTGTTATGTGTAACTGTTTGTATTTGTCCATATCTAGTTTAGTTACTGTTACTGTACTGCTGCACATGACCTGTATAAGGAATGAGAGCTGTTGGTTTGCTGTAAACCTGAAACATATTATTTGTATGTTCAGGCACAGATGACTAAAAAAAGCTGATTCAGATAAAAAATTAAATAGGAGTATATAAATGTTCACATTGAAATAAATGAAAAATGACTGACCATGCATCTGAATTTGACATTATGATCTCCATAGAAAATTGAGAAGTTGATTCATGAATTTAATAATATAAGATCACAATGGACGAAAGGATCATAATGATAAAACTTCAGTACAGAGATTTTGTGCTATAACAGGAAAAGCCTTACAAGGCTATGTATCAGATGTGACACTGCAGCCGAGCATCAACCTTGTTATTAGGATGTCATCATTTTCAGTTATGTGAGTGCTGCCTTATCAATGTTTACATCATCGTTTTTCTTTTGTAAGCAGATGCGGTTGCTGATAACTAGGGAATGAAGTGGCATTGCTGTAAGTTCACCTCGAACCATAGGGTCATGCTGAGCTTAATGTAATGAAATATATAATATTATAAATAATATCTGATTCATTTTTATCACCACATTATCTGTGTAAAGCTGCTCTGAGACAATGTTTATTGTTAAAAGCGCTATACAAATAAAAATTAATTGAACTGAAATACAATCACTTGTTATATTTTGCACATTTTATCACAACAGTCTAAGCGCTCTTGTGTTTCTTGCCGTTGCTTCTTCAGTAAGTGCTTCAACAGGAATCTAGCATAAGGCAAGAACACACCCTGGATGGGACACCAGTCAATCACGTGTAGCATGCACACACCTTATACTGGTATTAAAAAAATTGGGAAGATGAGAGGAAACTGGAGAACCCAGAGTAAACCTGTGTTCTAAACCAAACCGAGTATCCTCAAGCGGTCTGTTGGCACTGCCACCCATTGTGCTGCCCTTATTATCGATTGCAATGTCATATTTAGGAGTCTGACTCCAATAATGCAGCATGCAACTATTTTAAATCTTAACTAACATGTTATCCAGCAGGACATTGTACTTTATGGCATGTGATTAGCATCAGTCTCTGACGGGTAATCTTTAACATCTTAATCAAGATACGGGAGGGTTTCCCCACAAAAGATGTATGTCATGACGTTGCATCCTCTTTCAGCTCTATAAAAAAGACGGGCGTATAGGAGACAGACATACAGCACCGGACCCGCTAGACTCTGAGAACTGACCAACAATAAGAACCATGAAGAGCTTTCCACTGTTGTTTCTGGGGATCCTGCTGGTTACTGGGGCACCTCACACACGGTCTCCACATCAAGAATGTATGCTTCAGCGTAGGATTTTAGAAGAAATCATACAACATGTTAAGGTCTTAACAAGGACTGGGGTAAGCGAAATTATTTTATTGCAATTGATTTTCCAGTACTAAAATATTTTAATGCAATGCCAACAATTTAACAATTACATATCTACAGAATTTTCAGATTTTGGTGAAAAATTTCATCACGCCTGCAAACTGCACTGTAAGTTACTGATGTTAACAAATGCCACACATTTTTTTCCTGTTTTTATTGTCATATATGTACTTCTGTAATTACATCCGATTCTATGCAATATTCCAGTGTGACAACTTCCACAAAGCAGGGAAAGTTTTATCAGGCTATGAAGCAAAATCGCTGGGATTAACGGAAAAGGACTGGCTGCTGCCCAGGTCACTTAAATCCTACAGCCAGGTTAGTGAGTGTGATGTGAAAGCCTTAACAAACTGATTATTTCCTATAAATATTACAATGATAACATTATTGCTGCAGACACAATGCAATTGAACATCATGCTGATGAGATAGAATTAATAGTCTACTAAACAACATAGTGATTATGCATGAGAACGCAGCATACACATCTTAATCTGGAATAATTCCTACTATATACAGTTGAATCACTACTGATCTGAATCTAAGTGTGATAACACTTTGAATTTCACTGATTGTTTTTGTTCCTCACAGAACACTCACTGCAACTTCAAAACACAAATGGCGAATTTCACCGACGAAGTTGAATTTCCCCAACTTCTGGAAAACATAAAACTCTGCGCTCAGGAGAAGTACAAAGACACATCCTGCGATTAAACGGAGTAAAGAACACACCCTGCATTTGAAAAGAGCACCTTATGGATTTTATGAATTTTTTTTATTTTTTATATTGGAAATGTTTTTCTTTTCTTTTTTCATGTATTTTTTAAATGATAATTTATATTGAAGTTTCACATTATATATTAGGTTCTAATGAATAAAGTCTATTTTTGTAACCTACAACTGCTTTGGTGTTCTTTTCATTTCGTTATTTTTGTGTACAATTTGTTTTGTGTTCAATAAAATTAAATCATCATTTCAAAATTACATTTTTACATTACAGTTTTTTTAAGGACATATATTTATCACTAATGGATTGAATGCCAGATGTGAGAGTGAGGCTGCTGAGGAAATGACTGATTAATGTTCCTGTAAAGGAAGTGGTAGCTTAGTGGTTAACACGTTGTACTTCTAAACAAAAAAAAGATAAGTTCCAGGTTCAAGTTCTGGGCCCCTAAACAAGGCCCTTAAACCTTGAACTGCTTGGTTGTATAAATTAGATGATTGTAAGTCTGTCTGAATAAGGGCATCTGCCAAATGCTGTAAATGCAAACTGTTTTAATGCACAACATGCAGTTTATTAATAAATGAAAATTTCAATTATTTATTGCCAAATGACTACAGTATAAGCAGAATAATATATACAACAAAATATATAATAATATATTTGGGGCCTGCTTTATATTGGGTCATATCCCATGACACCAGAGTGTTGTATAACTGCAATGTTGTGTATTACTTGTGTAATTGATATAATTTTTTAATATTAATAAAGATATTTTTGATGCAATAATGAAAATACAATTTTTGATTTATTTACAGAATGAGCATACTCTTTGTAGCTCTTTGAGAGGTGAACATATTTTAGATTATCACTCTGGGAACACGGATTTATGGAAAAAAAATTAACATGAAACCATATATGTTGCATAGTAATTGTAAACACTTATTCCAGCAACATACAAAGAAATGTATACAATGTAGAACAAACAATTACAACATGCAACATGAAGTGATCAGTGTTAAAATATTTGCACAGGTCCCATAGCTCATGAGAAATGTCATCATGCAGTTTGCCAATGATTCATACCCAAACGACTTTTTTCAAATTGACAGAGTTCTTTTGGGGTAATAGTAACTTCCTGCTGCTGAGGTTTTGTACATTGACCTACAATGGTTGTATGTGTGTGCTGATATGTGGGAATACATTAAGGACTCATGATAACTCCAGTTCCAGCTCATATGGACAGCTTCTTTGAGGATTCATTGAATTGTAACTTTCTTGGGTTATGCTATATTTTGATGCTGTGCTAAATAACTGCATCATCGATTCTTATTTCATCCTATTATGTTTAGAAAATAAGCTTGAAACAGGAGCTCCACACTGCCATATGAGATACTTCATCACTGTTCATTGCATGCCTGAATGATGCACGCATACATACTGCTTTTACTGTACATGCATATTTTTGTTATTAAACCATTCTCATAAAATATTTAAGATGTTTTTTATTCTTCAGCTAATATAATGCTGGAGATAACATTTCAAGGTTATTCACACTTTTGTCTAAGATATTCTCAGGAAGGCATGGTGGAAAGATTGTAAGACTTTTATAAGGCATAATCATTAACTAATAAATGTGCTGATTTTTTTTTTGATTGATCAAAAGGGACTTATGGTCACATTGAGGTACATTTTTTTTTTCAGCTCAACTGCAACAGATACAATTTTCTTAATCCTTATAAAAGAAAGTGAAAATCACAGCACACACTATCTAGAGTTCTCTCACTTCCATTGAGTATACTCATATCTAAGGCCACCTGCCTTGTGCCTAATTCTAACTGGGTATGAGCTTCTTTCCCTGACTGACTTGTGCCCTAGACACCAAAACACATTTTTAAAGAAATGTTGGACACATTTCAAAGCTGTACAAAAGAAATTTGGATGTAGTGATGTGTGTAATAGAATGGCCTGCTCAGTCATCTGACCCTAACCCAGTCAAGCTGCTTGGGAACAATCAGGGTGAAAAGGTTTGCTAAAAGTGTTGAAGTGTTTCACAAATCTACAAAAGAAAAAAAAAAGAAAAATAAAAAATTATGGTAAACTGTTTCTGTGAACAAGGCCCACTCCTCCAGGACTCGGACACCAAATGTCTGTATGTCCCAGTGTGTGTGTAGTGATGATATACAGAACAGGATGCATAGGGGGGACTTTACATTTTGACATTTCATGCAGTAAGTAGATTTGTTAAGAGATTTTTCCATTTCTTGATTACAGTAATCATTCCATTTACAAATACCATATGTAACCAAGGGCTGTTTCTAAGAAGAGCTTTACTGCCTAAGCAAAGGAAGTACATCTACATACTATCAAACAGCAAAGCTGGTTAATTTAGAAAATTATTTCATGGTTTTGCTAAAAAAAAAAAAGAAAAAAAGGCTTTTCTTAAAGTATTAAAATATATTATAGAAATATCTTACTTTTTTGTTTGTTGAGAATTTAGCCACAGTCTAAATCTGTCACACATACTCTATGTAAACATATAGTACATCTCTCTCTTAGTTTTGCTAGATCTTAGTGCTGCATTTGACACTATAGATCATGATCTTCTAAATCGCTTAAAAAATTACATCTGCATTTAGGGACAGGAATTAAGATTTAAAGTTTAAATCTTACCTGTCTGATCGTTACCATTTTGTAGACTTAAATGGAGAGGTATCCTGGTTAATGCAAGTATATTATGGGGTGCCACAAGGTTCAGGTCTAGGAACTATGCTTTTCACAATATACATGCTTCCTTGGGAAATATTATTAGAAGGCATGGGATTAGCTTCCACTGTTATCTGATATCTCATCGAATCCGGATGATACAACTCAATTGGCTTGGATAACTGAGTGTTTTAAAAAAGGAAAAAAATTATATGACTCATAACTTTCGATTATTCAATTCTGATAAGACGGAGATTTTGCTCATCGCCCCAAACACCAGTACACAGAAGCACCAGCATTTTAACCTGCATTTAGAAGGATGTACTGTAACCACAGTATTCTTTTACTAGTTCCACAGTAAAAGACCTGGGAGTTATTTTAGACACCAACTTTTACATATCATACCAACCATATTATAAAAACAGCCTTCTTCCACCTTAGAAATATTGTTAAGATAAGAAACATGTTTATATCTGATGCAGAGAAGCTTGTCCATGCATTCATGACCTCCAGACTGGACTATTGTAATGCATTACTAGGTGGTTGTCCTGCATCATCAATAAACATGCTACAGTTTGTCCAGAATGCAGGAGCCAGAGTTCTCACAAAGTCGAGAAAATATGATCTTATAACCCCGATCTTATCGTCCCTACACTGGCTTCCTGTTAAGTTTTGATTCGACTACAAACTACTGCTACTTACTTACAAAACACTAAGTAGTTGAGCTCTCATGTATTTTTCCAGTCTTCTAATATGCTTCAATCCGTCATGCTCCTTGAGATGTCAAAACTTTGGACTACTAGTAGTTTCTAGAATAGCAAAGTCCAAAGGTGGTAGAGCATTCTCACATTTAGCTCCCAAACTTTGGAATAGTCTTCCTGACGGTGTTCAGGGTTCAGACATACTCTCCCAGTTTAAGTGCAGATTAAAGACGTATCTTTTTAGCGAGTACTACACATAACACACATCACATATCATAACCTAGTGCTCCAGTAGATTTGATCACATGCACATTATCAACTTGTGCTGTTAATATCATAAACAGCAGCTACACTAACTCCTCTTCACTGCTTCTCTCTACCCATCCTGAGATGGTGCCAGCCCCAGTCAAGTCCTTTAATTAAAGAATTAGACGCTGACCCTGCAAAGCTCCTGAACCATCTAGAGATGTACCAGCACCATTTGAATCCCACTTCATTTGGAGTTTGAACACTGGACCTCTTTGAGTGTTTAAAGGCTCTCTCTACTCCTGAACCAAAGGTGTCTTACCTGGGAAAAGGACAAAAAGGACTGGACTGTTGCTCAGTGGGCCAAAGTCGTCTTTTCAAATGAATGGTAAGAAAATTTTGCATTTAATTTGTCAGTGGTGGTTTGGGGAGTCACGTCATCTGCTGGTGTTCGTTCACTGTGTTTTATCAAGTCAAGATCGTCTTCCAGGAAGTTTAAGAGCACTTCATGGTTTCCTCTGCTGACCAGCTTTATGGAAATGCTGATTTCATTTTCCAGCAGCACTGCCAAAAGCACCAAAGTTAGTTAAATGACCATGGTGTTGGTGTTCCTGACTGGCCAGCAAACTCACCAGACCTGAACCCCATATAGAATCTTTGTGGTATTGTCAAGAGGAAAATTCAAAACAAGAGACAAAAAAAATGCAAATGAGCTGACAGAAACCTTGGCTTCCATACCACCTCAACAGTGCCACAGATTGATCACCTCCATGCCACACCGAATTGAGGTAGCAATTAAAGCAAAAGGAGCCCCTACCAAGCTTTGAGTATATATACAGTAAATTAACATACTTTTTAAAAGACCAATAATTCACTAAAGTGTTTTTATTGATTGGTCTTATGAAGTATTAATTTTTTTTTAGATTTTAGGTTTTTGTTAAATATGAGACAAAATCATCAAAATGAAAATAAAAAAACACATTTAAATTTCATTTACATCAACAAACAGGAAACAAAAAGTGGACAAACTGAGTGAAAACTAATTAATTAATAGTTAATTAGCTAATGCCATGTTTCAGTATTTACCCAATTTAGTCATGTCTACTTCTACTTCTGGCTGCTCCCATTAGGGGTCACCAAAGGGGATCCTCTGTCTAAATACCCCCCCTGTCCTCTATATCTGCCTCTTTCAACATCCATAAACCTCCTCATTGGTCTTCCTCTTTTCCTTCTTCCTTGTGGCTCCATCCTCAGCATTCTCCTACTGATATACCCCATGTCCCTCCTCTGCACATGTCCAATCCATTTTAATCTTGCCTCCCTCACCTTGTCTCTAAAACATCCTACATGCGCTGTCCCTCGAATAAACTAATTTCTAATCCTGTCCATCCTCGTCACTCCCAACAAAAACCAAGATCTTCAGCTCTGCTACCTCCAGCTCCACCTCCTGTCTTTTACTCTATGCCACTGTCTCTAAACCAATACATCATCAAAGGTTTTACCACAGTCCTATAAACTTTCTTTTTCACTCTTGCAAAGGGAGTGGTAGCTCAGTGGTTAGGGTGGGGGAGTGGTAGCTTAGTGGTTAAGGTGGGGGAATGTTAGCTCAGTGGTTAAGGTGCTGGGTAACTGATCGGAAGGTCAGGGGTTCAAGGGGTTCTCTCTAGCGTGTACCTCCACCTCTCCAGGCTCTTCTCAACCTGTTTCCTACTCTCATAACAAATCACAATATCATTCGCAAACACAGTCCAGTTTCCTTGACATGAAAACAAACTGTTGCTCACAGATGGTCACCTCTTCTCTCAGCCTGGCTTCCACTACTCTTTCCCATAACTTCATGGTGTGACTGATCAACTTTATCCCCCTGTAGTTATTGCAGGTCTGCACATCTCCATTCCTCAAGCATCCTCTCATCTTCCATAATTTTGTTGAATACCCAATTGAGTCATATAATTTATCTAATTATGGCTTCTATTCTTTCCACACCACTAGGGGGCCCCATGTTACTGTGACACTATTACTTGTTACCCCATGGCACTAATAGTATAGTGTGCGTCATGCATGCGTTTAAAAAAAACCCTGGGTCCCTTGGTGGCCTGGGGCCATAAAGCAATAAATATACAAGCATGTTCTTTGTCAAAAGTCTAATTATTGCTTGCACTTACATGCTTAGCTATAAAATAGCCAAATCTGCTTGAACGCTTGGGTACCTCTCTGTGTAAAACCTCACATGTTAACCATCTGCAATCCTGGGTTTCCTTTGCATGTTCCTGTTTCTTTCCATCTCTCAAAAACATTCCAGTAGGTGGACTGGTTATGCTGATTTATGTTTAGGTGGAACATGGAAATGTGTGTGTGTGTGTGTGTGTGAGAGAGGATTGGCTTGGACAGTTCCTTAACCTAAGATATGTGGTAATTAGTACTAAATGTGTGTGTAGGACTGTTTTTTGTTTGGATTCCACCTTGCAAAGTCAACATTTTGAATAAAAGGATCTGGCGTGACTAAATCTAATACATTTGATATAAATGTAGACATTTTGTGTACTCTAGGCTTTAATAATACACAATAAACTAATGAATGACTAAAGATCTCACTTAACTGAAGTTTGACCTGGAAAAAAAAACTGAACATACTAGTGGTGTGAAAATCGACTTCAGAGTGAAGTCTGACACTGTATATATCGCATTAATCTTGATTGAGATACCAAAAGGGATTCCCAGACACGTCAGCTGTACAGTCACATCCTCTTCCACTCACTGCAAAAAGAGGTATAAAAGACAAACACACATCACTGAGGTAAGACAACTTCAAACTTGAAGGCAGGCGACTAGACCGGGAACCGGGCCGACGACATGAACGTCTTTATGTTTTTCTTCCTGACTACTGCAGTGGTTTCTGCAGCAAATTGTGCACCATTTCTATCAGGCAAACATCAGAACAAAAACAGAAAGTCAGTCAACAACTCCAACCATGAAAACCAACGGGTATCTCGAGAAGAAAATAATACAAGACTCTACAGTTTAAAAGAAATCATGACGAATGTGATATCCCTGAAAAATAACCTAACAGAGAAGGTAAGATTCATATGAATACTTGTGATTAGTAGAATTCCAGATAATGATTAGAAACTTAAGTTAACAATGTATATTTTTTTATATTTTTTTTTTTATCAGACACTTCAGAAAAAAGTCAAGAATGTTTTCATGGATAAACTATACAATGTAAGTAAACGTCAATACACCACATATTCATTCAGTCTCAATTCACTTACATTACAATTAGATTTAACATTATTACACAAATATTAACCCTTTCATACATGTTCTAGACTGAGATGCTCTGCAAAGCAGGAAAAGTTCTCTCAGCATACCAGGCCTCGGACCTAGGACTGAAGAGTGACCGGGAATGGAGGCTGCCAAGGCAGCTTCGTGCTTACTCAAAAGTAAGTGCCTGATTTTAAGAATGCAGAACCCTTTTACACCACAGCGATGTTGAATCCTCAATTCTGATTGGTTACAATTTTTCTACAAAACATCACAGCCCCTGGCTGTAAGCTCAATCCCAATGTGTCAGTGGTTAGAGTCAGATATTTATCTTCAAAGTTTCCTACACGTATGCAGGACAGAGTTTTAGACTTTGTCGTTGTAGTGATGCATCAACATTAGTTTGGTAGCTTTTAGAGACCAGCAGCAATACAAAATGTAGAAATAGGCAAAAGAATGAACAAAAGATAATTGCACTAAAATATAATTTGTACAATATAGCTTGTGTTTTGTGCTTTCTCAACAAGCTGCATTTTTTTTGGTGTTTAAGCTGGTGTTTACAACCAATTTTGCGAGACAATCCACAATTTACATGTCATTTAATGTATTTTTACTTTAATAAACGGACATCATAAAAGAGGAATAACACTGAGATGTACTGTTATAGGAAGATTATTGATATTGATATGGATATGCATTTCTATATTTGTGAAAAATCTGATCACATCGCCACAGGTGTATACCGAGTCTAACTTCTCTGTACCTTCTCTTCAGCAGAAGAACTGCCCAGACACAGACGAGATGGAACTCGTTCCACTTTACCAGTTTTTGGATAAAATCCTCAGCTGTGCCCAGAAAGAGTATGCAAATGGAAAATAATTTGCATATATACCTATTTATATCTTTCTATCAGTCATTATTTATGAGCTTATGCATTCGTAATTTATTTGTACATTGATGCAGTATTTATGAATAAAATATTTATGCATTTATATTTATGGGAAGAACGTTGTGGCTGTTTTGCTTATGCATGCACATTTTCACAGAGAAATGCTAATTGAAATTTAGCACATGCTAACACAAAGGCAAAGCATGGGTCCAACTATAGTTCTTTTAAGTTTCGATCCAAATTAGTGCAAAGTTCATCAGACTGATCATCTTCATCCAGCATTTTTATCTTGATAGGAGTGATCTTTACCAGGATGGACCACAACCACAGACACACAGCATAAAGGCTCACTAAATGGCTTAATGTAATGGCCAATTTAATAGTTTTCACACATTCTCTCTGTTGAAGCCACGTATGTGTCTCATCAGCCTGGAGCCATATGACAGGATATATGGAATGAACTAGGGTCAGGGAAGGACTTTTATTGAAATCATCCAGTACAGAGGTGTGCTAAGAGCTCCACCACCTCCTAGACTGACAAGTCAATTGGTTAAACACCGATTACATAATTGCAAGACACCCCAACCTGGGTCTTTTTAAAAAAAAATAGTAATCATTGCTCCAACACGATTCTAAAGACACTTCACCAAAGTGAAGTAAAGTCAGTGTGTAGACACCTTACTTGTGTATTTTCATTTATTTGTCTGCCCATTAAAACCAACACCATACATCCTTTAGGCCTTAAGTTGCCTAACACTATAATATTTACATTTTTGAATGAGCTCAAATCAAATTCATTGTGAACATCCATGGAAAGCATTTTCGGTTAAATATAATAAGCTGGGTTTTTTTTTCTTCTTACTACTTACCAGACAAAAAGAGTTGAGGAAAGAGGAACTAACTCATCTCAAATAAATTTTAAATACCTATAAAAGTATGACAGTCTGTTCATTAATCCGTTTCTGTAGTATAGGAAGAGTAAAACACCTCTACTAGTCATTCATCACACACATAACGCAAAGGGTTTGATTTTTTTGCTTCAAAGGACAAGTCTGCACGAGGGCCTTGATTTTCAAACTAAAAACACTGTATTTCTCTCAACCATCAATCACCACCTCTCATATCTATAACGCTCCCCCAAACATGAGTATTAGTGTTATTATTATTTTAAATGCTTGGTATGGTTCCGTTCTTTATCCATAGACATCAATGCACCATAATATTGAACTTTACCATAGTTATCTATTCAGCTTACTTTAAATCATTAGCGCTGGGAAGCCAATGAAAATCTCTCACACACCTTCAACAGTTTTGTAACCTCTTGGAAAACCTTAAAAGCTTTCATACATTACGGAAAATGTATCAAAGCACTGCAAGTCTTTAAATCTGCTATCTGTAATAAAACATCTAAAGGTGTAGGTTTTATTATCTATAGTTGCTCAAAAGTATGTTTGAGAGGAAAGGTCTAAAGATACAACACTATTGTTTATTGCGCTTTACCATCCAAATTTGCATATACGGTATCGCCAAGCTGCTTCTCTTGGGCCCTTGAGCGAGGCCCTTAACCCGCTGTGCTCCAGGATACAGCCACGATACAGGAGTCGGACCCCAGCTTCCGAACAAGTTGGGATATGCGAAGAAAATAATTTCACTGTGCTGTAAATGTATATGTGACAAATAAAAGCTTTTCTTCTTTAAATTTAGCAGACATCATTGCCACATTTCTAACAGGTTCAGCTAATTATTATAATGGTGCAGGAAGTAGTATAACAGTACAGGAAGAAAAAAAAAAGTGATAGTGATGATACTGATGATAAGAGGCAACTACTGACAAGAAGATGGGGGAGTCCCTGATCTATACCTTGTGTCCAGAAGAAAGACTCTATGCTTACATTTATGGCATTTGGCAGACATCCTCATCCAGACTTATATTTATCTCATCCATACAACCGAGCAGCTATGTGGTTGAAGGCCTCGCTCTGGGGTCCAGGAGTGGAGTGGCTTGGTGTGGCTGGGATTTGAACTCACAACGTCCAAAGTCCAATGCCTTAACCACTAAGCTACCACCACCCACCACCCCCACTATGCGCTCTCACGTTGGATCTGTCTCCATTCTACAATGTATTAGGATTCATGGATTCTGTTAATTGGATTTTTAGGAAGGTCATCGACAAACTGTATTATTCCAAAGCAAAGACATTTACCAAAGCAATCAGGACATGTAAATATGAGGTAAATAATTTAATAAATTAACAAGTATACATGGTACAGCATATTAAATGTAAACAATTTTGTGGCAAATAAAAGATCTGATTTTTGACTACAGTGCACGTGTGGTAGCTGATGAAACGAAACCGAAAACGTTTAGCTAGTGTTATGTAGCGCTACAGTAGGATGTTGAGCAGCATGCAGGTTTATCAGGCCGAATTTCTCACCAAATCAGGTTAGGAGGACACAATACATACATCAAGTTCAAAGACTAAAAAGGAGAAGCATCAAGCATGTGAATCATATCTGAAGTAGCTTGCTGAAGATTTTAAACTAATCAGGCAGGGCATCAATGTAGTAACATCCTACGCCTGAGGAGCCGTGTCCTTACTGAAACTAACACCTATAAGCCAAAGTTCAAGTAACACCTTTGTTTTGTTTAGTGGTAAAAAAAAACAAAAACAAAACAAAACAAGAAATGCATCATTTGCTGAAAACACATTCTGAAATGAATTGGTGTTTTTACAACAAGCATCAAGAACTGCAATATTCCAGCACATGAGCACTGAATACCTCATGAATTTCCCCTCATGAAAACATCAGTACTTAGTCCATCTTTACACATGGAACATTAATGTACTCTAATGCAGAAGACTGGCCTGAATCCTGCAGTGAGAATCGAATGAAGATCACTGGAGCAGAGACTCGATTGCAGCCTCTGGCCTGGATGAACGCTTCCTACAAACATGAGACAAAATATTAACGACTGGATCGCTGTACGCATCTGATTTTACGCTTTTAAAAAGAAAGCCGGGGAACAAAGCTGTTTTGTTGTCACTACAGGGACTTTGGATAAAATTGTAATTGTAATGAAAAGATTATAAACAGTAACTGATACACCGGAGCAGGGTTTTAGAACATACAGTAATCTCATACCTTGTTTACACCAAGCAACTACGCGTTCATAGTTTTTCCTCTTATGTGTCACTTTCTGTTATGTGTGGGTGAGTGCGACTGTATACATTTTTGTTTTTTTTGTTTAAGTATATCTCGCTGATAAAAACGCAAATGTACTTCACTCATCATGTGTAGAAAATGTGTGCATGCCCAGCCGCTATGCAAAGTTACCATACTGAGCATGCATCTCTTGCACATGTGGGCATGATCGTTGCCACACTTAAGAAAAACTATTCCTCAGTAACGGATTGGAATATTATACGTGAATGAGTGATCTGACCCACAATAATATTTTGGAAATTCACCTGCGTACAGTATCACATGGTGCTACGCTGTTTGCACAACTTTATGTTGCTATTGCATCACGCAGATGTGCAACATTACTACTGAGAACGTGCTCAAGCAGGAAGTGAAATGACTGCAGGATGGTGGCCTTAAGGCTAACAAGGTACATAAATTAAGCAATGCACTATTTTGTGTGAAAAGTGATCGATTCTGGTTAATACATTTTAAATATAATACATATACACACACACACACACACACACACACACACACACACACACACACACACACTCAAAATGCAACCTCAATACTTGCGGGGGTTACGTTACAGTACATTTACTGTAAACAAAAAAAAGTTTTTTACACGTGTATATGTAATTTATTAGTAATATTACACCAAACTTTTGAGCCACTCACGGCTTCTCGCAAACTATCAGATTTTTCGCGAGTTATTTTTTGGCCGGTTCCAAATGAGTGTCAAGGCTGCGAGTATCGAGGTTTTACTGTAAATATATCTTAACAATATATATCTTTTTATTAGGGCATGCACAAGTCACATTTAATAATTATATATATATATTTA
>MU551526.1:705292-731795 GCA_024362625.1 Silurus asotus
GTTGCAGGGAGAAGAGGTGGAGAAGGTGGAGGAATTCAGGTACCTGGGGTCAACAGTGCAAAGTAATGGAGAGTGTGTTAGAGAAGTGAAGAAAAGAGTGCAGGCAGGGTGGAGTGGGTGGAGAAGAGTGACAGGAGTGATTTGTGATAGTAGGGTATCTGCAAAATTGAAAGGGAAAGTTTATAGGACTGTGGTGAGACCTGCGATGTTGTATGGTTTAGAGTCGGTGGCATTGAGTAAAAGGCAGGAGGTGGAGCTGGAGGTAGCAGAGCTGAAGATGTTGAGGTTTTCGTTGGGAGTGACGAGGATGGATAAGATTAGAAATGAGTTTATTAGAGGGACAGCGCATGTAGGATGTTTTGGTGACAAGGTGAGGGAGGCGAGATTGAGATGGTTTGGACATGTGCAGAGGAGGGAAGATATGCAGGTAGTTGGTGTAAAAGAGGCAGATGTAGAGGACAGGGTGGTATGGAGACGGATGATCCGCTGTGGCGACCCCTAATGGGAGCAGCCGAAAGAAGAAGAAGAATAATACACATTCTTTCATCCTTTATGTCTTAAAAAAAATTTTTGGGCCTAATCACCATTGGTTTACATATTACAGTTTACTCCAACTGGATTTCCTTAAAGCTGCTTTGTGGTAATGTTCAGTGTCTAAAAAGGAGGTAATAAATTGATAAAACCTGATCGAAAGCCCACAAGTCTACATTTTTGCACCACCAAGCTGTGATTCCTGGGCTCTTAAACAAGGCCCTTAATCCTTTCCAAGATTCCTTGGAAGGCAATGCTAAGATACAATATATGGACAAAAAATTGTGGAACTGGCAATGCCTCTGCATAAAGCTAGCTCTATGAAGACACAGCTTGCCAAGTCTGGGAGCGAAATAACTCAAAGGGTCCTGCACAGATCCCAGACCTGAACCACACACCCTTTTGGGATGAACTGGATCACTGACTGAACCCTATATCCTCTCATTTAACATCATTCTCTGATCTAATGCTCTTGTAGCTGACTGATCACAAATCATGATCCCAAATATAGTAAAAAAAAGCCTTCCCTAAAAAAAAATGAGATTATTACAGCAAAGAGGGATTAAATCTGGAAGAGGATGTTCACACAGCACATATAGTGTGATGATGAGGTGTTCACAAATTTAAGAAAACTGTCTCATGATGTTCATTCTCAAGAACATTTAAGACAAATAAACTCCCAAATACATAGACATATAACATTATGTATACACATTAAAAACAGGACTGCTTTGATCACACCAAATTATAATTCTGTAACCAATTATAATTATAAGCTCTTCTGGCAGAAGCAAAATTCTTTACCACCCAAAGATTTTCATGAACATTTGAACATACCTCTGACTTTGCTGCCATCAACATGGTCCAGACTTTCTTCAATTTCTTAGTCTTGCCTTGGGCCTCTTCTTGCAAACTGGTATATTTTTCCTCAATGTCCAAACGTTCTTGCTATTGACACAACAGACACACACACACATTGTGAGTAACACAGAACAATCCCAAAAAAAAAACAATCTTGACATCACCCAAACAAGGCCAGACTTGAGTAAATGAACTGACTTTAGTGCTCAGTTTATTGGTGGTGCTAAACTGATGCTTATTTAGAAAGCCTACCTCCTTCTCCTCCAGTTCTCTGCGAAGCTGCTCGGCTCTTTTCCGTCTCTCCTCCAGCTCATTGTTGGATTCTTCTAGAAGCTTCTCCTGCTCCTCTGCCTTGGCCAACAAGTCAACTCCGCCAACAATTACCTTCTTCTCCAAAGCAGACAGTTTTTCAAGTAAAAGGTGGTGTTCCTGTCTGCGAACCAAAATGAGTGTCAAACAAACTAAATATTACAGGTCAGATTCTAATCATTTGACCAGACAGGATCCTTTTAACTGAAGCTTAAAACCCGTCTAAATTCTAAAAATGAAAACCAAAAATACTCCACACCCCTCCTTAACCTGAAATTTCTACATCTCAAATTTCCAAGGTGGACTTCCTAAATTAACTGATCTGTAACAGGTACTTACGTCAGCAGAGATAAATACATCACTATATTAGCCAATATGATTGTTGCTTACAAAAGATATGCATGAGGGCATTTATATTTTAGCCCATTTTGTTGCTCGAGCATGTGGATAAAGAAAATAATTCCCAGGATAATTTCCCATTTCAGAGTCATGACAAATGCAGAATTAATAATCCAAGTCGTCTTGTGTAAATAACATTTGGAGTCACAAACGACAAGTAGTTAAAAACTAAATGGTTTGTAAAAGGACTCACTGGGCTTTGAGTAAGTCTTTCTCACGTTTCTCCAGCTCTGCTCGAGCTTTGTTGCGCTCCTCCTCCTCCATGTCCAGCTTGGCCTCCAGGGCCTTACGCTCCTCCTCAATCTTCGCCTGCATCTCTGCCATCTTGCCTGGGGACACCTTCTTCTTTGCTGTCAGTGAAGGGGGAAAACTTTATGTATTTTTGCAGCTTTGGCTGTCTGCTTATCATTACTTTTGATTATTTTTGTCTGATTGGCCCCACGCCTCTGTCACAAAACATTATTACTCATTTATAGTTCTGCAATTCTTAGTCATTTTATTTTGACGTGAAATGTGTGGGTGGAGTTGTTAAGGTCAGTGAAAACTTTTCTTCATTTAATGATTACTGACTAAGTAAAGTTAAGCCAGCTAAGTGACTAAACACATTACAAAACGTATCTCTGTTCACACAATGCACCAAATCGCTGTTGATGTGTCATTAGAAATTAGCCAGATAAAATCATTTTGCAGACAAACAAAAGTGTGTGTGTAATTGTGCAGAAAACCCAACAAAGAAGCTTGGCATTGCATTAATAGCACCTGCTCATGTTTCCGCAATGTCGTTGGAAAACAGTTCTATAAAAGGCAATAGATACCACTGAGATAGCAAAATTAGCAGCCTTCTTGCATCAGGGTTTTGTATGAGGAGAGATTCCATTTATAGATAATTAATTTAATAGAAGAGAAAAAGTTGGAATGCTGATAAGACGTTCACCCCAAACCCAGAGTTGATTTTAGAGTTGAAAATAAATTCATGAAGCACTGAGGAGGAAACAAACCATAAGAGTGTTAAAGTGAGACATTTGATTGGTCAACTTTCATCATTTAAAAATGGGAGTGTACCTGTGGCTGAACCAGGGCCTACATTTAGAGACACAACTTCACAAGTCTGGTTCCTTCTTAAGAGCAATTTTTAAACAACTGAAATCTGACTTTATGCAAATATAAAAAAATAAAAAAAAGACGTATCATCAAAAACTCTCAGGGATGAACACCAGTTTAAAAAGATTAAACCAAACCACAAAACAATAAAGCTGGAGTTGGAGGAATCACATATCAAATATAGACTTTCCCATGCCCTGGAATTCTGTTGTACATGGGGTAAAACAAAACATGAGCTTTAAAGCACTGGAGTGGCAGAACAATGAGGCAGGGTGTTTTGCTGGAAGAGAGTGTGGTGCACATCAGACATACCGATCAAGTATAGCAGCATTATGACAGGTGAAGTGAAGAACAGTGATTCATTTTTCATCATGACACCTTTTAGTGTGTGGAAAAATGGGCGAGCGTATGGACTTGAGTGAGTTTGATGAGGGCCAAATTGTGACGGCTAGACGACTGGGTCAGAGCATCTCCAAAACTGCAGCTCTTGTGGGATGTTCCTGGTCTGCAGTGTTCAGTATCTATCAAAAATGCTCCAAGGAAGGTGACAGGGTCATGGGCGGCCGCGGCTAATGCACGTGAAGAAGGTAATGCTGTAAATACTTGACTGGTCAGGACTGTTTTGCCAGCAAAAGGGGGACAACACAATATTGATCTGATACTTATCAGTGGCCATAAAGTTATGCCTGGTCAGCATATACAGTATTATGGATAAGGATTTATCTAAAAACATTGAAGTAACACTGCAAGAGACCGGTCAAAAAGATAATACTGGCTTTACTGGATCCCCCAGGGCAACGTGACAATCATAAGCGGTGACCAATCTGTGGAAAAAGTGTCTGAGCATGTAGACCCACAAACCTGAGTGCCTTTGAGTAAAAGACAATCTTCTGACCCACTGAAAATCTGATAATAATAAATAAAATCTACATTAAATCGACCATTTTAGATATTATTTTGGCCTCTTATTAATATAAAGGAGATAAACAATAAAATGTAAAAGTTTTCGAGTTGGACTGTCTTTAACCTGGTTAGAAGTAAAATTTTTCCCTCAAATGCATATTATATACATTTTTAAAAAGAACGACAATGATAAATCAGAGACGGAAACACGACCACAAGCGTGATGCTCGACAAATTGTCCGGAAAGGAAAGAACAAACATAAAAGAGAAACAGATAAAAGATAGATCAAAAGATTGAAAAGACTATTTTTCATCAGATCCTGTCATAGTGCCTGCAACTGACCCAGATTTAAAGACTCAGCTGCTAGTATGTTAAGTATCAGTCAACTGTTCACTCAATCCACTGTATTGCAGGGATGTTGGTTTATATCAAAGAAACAGGGGCGTAACTAAATTATTAATCCGACTAAATGATTAATCCGACTAAAAAGAAAAACAGCGCTTAAGGGAGGTTTGATAGTGACCATATAATAAGCTGCAGAGGGGCAGGGGTAATAAAAAGAACATGGCAAAGAAAGGAAGTGTGTAGTCAGTGTGGCCACTGTTTAATAATGATCATTTACTTGAAGCTAAATGTCCCCTAAATTATCTTGCATCAAGTGGCTTTGGGCTTTCGTATGCATCAGCACTAAACCTGTGGCATTATAGAGAGCTTTTCTGCAAACCACAGTTAGTGTGTGATGTCAGAGTGACTCAGCTGTTGATTGATAAAAGTCTTGTTTGCTTTGGTTACTATAGGGGTATTTTTTTTTATTTACCCTGGTATATAGTTAATGCCTGGCAGTGATGTAACCATAATGTCGCTTTGTGGTCTTGACTGCCTGCTCTGACTGGCTGTGAACTCTTCCTATGATGTTTTTCTCTGCCTCTATCCTTCTTTCTCACTATGTCGTTGCTGTGTGCTTTAAAAGTGCCTGGAGGTTAGTGCACAGTGTGAAAGAATGAGGATGAGCATGTGCCATTGTGTTTACAACAGAATTCACATTGTATATAAAGCATAAATGACCTTCCATCCAGTCGACAACACTTAGTTTTCTAATATAAGCACTACCCAAAGTTGTATAAAAATTAGTTTGTGAACAATATTGCCTATCAAACCAACAATGCCGGTATACTGTGTAGCTGTAATTACAACACTGAAGAGACATCCTGCTTCCCCATGTCAGAGTAATGATCATCAGCTCTGCAACACATTGCAACAGCGGACATAATTTATTGCAGATTTGCAGAATTTTATGCATCCATAGAGACTACACGAAGTGTGTGATTATAATACAGAACAGAGTGGATTATGTAAGAACAAGCTGCATGTCTTGCAAAGCTGCAACGTCTGTAAATTACAAAGAAGTACAGCAATCAGAGAACAAAATGAGACACAGACTGCTTTTTTTTATCTCATTACAGACACAAGCAACAATGGCAAAAAGGTGACAAATCAAATCTACCAGACATTTTCACTTTTAATTGAAACCTACCTAAAAAACTATTCTGTACATTTCACAGTACATTTTTTCTACAACCTCAAAAATGCCAAGTTCATATCCTTCTTCTTCTTTCGGCTTCTCCTTTTAGGGGTCACCACAGCGGATAATCTGTCTACATACCACCCTGTCCTCTACATCTACCTCTTTCAAACCAACTACCTGCATGTCTTCTCTCACCATATCCATAAAACTCCTCCTTGGACTTGCTCTTCTCCTCCTTCCTGGCATTCTCCTATCGATATACCCCATGTCCCTCCTCTGCACATGTCCAATCCATCTCAATATTGCCTCCCTTACCTTGTCTCCAAAAAGTCCTACTTGCGCTGTCCCTCTAATGAACTAATTTCTAATCGTGTCCATCCTCGTCACTCCCAACTAAACATCTTCAGCTCTGCTACCTCCAGCTCCACCTCCTGTCTTTTACTCAATGCCACTGTCTCGAATCCATACAACATCACAGGTCTCACCACATTCCAATAAACTTTCCATTTCACTCTTGCAGACACTCTTCTATCACAGATCATTCCTGCCACTCTTCTCTACCCATTCCACCCTGCCTGCACTCTTTTCTTCACTTCTCCAACAACATTACTTTGCACTGTTGACTCCAGGTACCTGAACTCCTCCACCTCTTCTCCCTGCAACCGCACCACTTCACTGCCCTCTCTCTCATTTACACACATATACTCTGTCTTACTCCTACTGACTCTCATTTCCCTTCTCTCCAGCACGTACCTCCACCTCTCCAAGCTTTTCTGAACTTGCTTCCTACTCTCACCACAAATCACAATATCATCTGCAAACATCACAGTCCAGTGAGACTCCTGCCTGATCTCGTCTGTCAACCTGCCCATCACCACTGCAAACAGGAAAGGGGTCAGAGCCGATCCTTGATGCAGTCCAACCTCCACCTTGAACCAGTCTGTCATTCCTACTGCACACTTCACTGTTGTCACATTGTCCTCATACATGTCCTGCACCACCCTCACATACTTCTCTGACACACCTGACTTCCTCATACAATACCACAACTCCTCTCTTGGCACCCTGTCGTACGCCTTCTCTAAATCCACAAACACACAATGCAACACCTTCTGACCTTTTCTATACCTCTCCAACATTCTCAAAGCAAATAATGCCTCTGTGGTGCTCCTCCACAGCAGAAAACAATACTGTTGCTCACAGATGGTCACCTCTTCTCTCAGCCTGGCTTCCACTACTCTTTCCCATAACTTCATGGTGTGACTGGAACTTTATTCCCTGTAGTTACTGCAGGTCTGCACATCGCCCTTATTTTTAAAGATTGTTATCAGCACACTCCTTCTCCATTCCTCAGGCATTTTCTCACCTTCCAAAATCTTGCCAAACAATCTTGTTAAAAACTCCACTGCCATCTCTCCTAAACATCTCCATGCTTTTACTGTTATGTCATCTGGTCCAACCGACTTTCCACTCTTCATCCTCTTAATCGCTGCTCTTACTTCCTCCTTACTAATCCTATTTACATCCTGCTTCACCATCTCCACACCATCCAACCTTTTCTCTCTCTCTCTCTCTCTCTCTCTCACACACTTTCCTCGTTTATCAGCTGCACAAAATACTCCCTCCATCTTCTCAACACACTCTCCTCACTAGTCAACACATTTTCGTTTCCATCCTTTATTGCTCTAAGGACAGCACATCCCTCTCAGCTCGGTCACTCTGCCTGGCCAACCTGTATAAATCCTTTTCTCCTTCCTTAGTGTCCAACTTCTCATACAGCTCCTCATATACCTTTTCCTTGGCTTTCACCACATCCCTTTTCACCTGCTGCAGCATCTCCTTGTACTCCTGCCTACTTTACTCATCACTCTGTCAATCCCAATTCTGTTTTTCTTTTTACTTATGCTTTCCTGCACTTCCTCATTTCACCACCACATCTCTTTGTCTTCCTTTCTATTTCTGCCCCAATCACCAATCGTTCATTGCTAGGTACACCATCTACCATTTCATCTACAGGGAGTGCAGAATTATTAGGCAAGTTGTATTTTTGAGGATTAATTTTATTTGAGGATTTAATTTGAACAACAACCATGTTCTCAATGAACACAAAAAACTCATTAATATCAAAGCTGAATATTTTTGGAAGTAGTTTTTAGTTTGAGCTATTTT
Source organism: Silurus asotus (assembly GCA_024362625.1). Taxonomy (NCBI): domain Eukaryota; kingdom Metazoa; phylum Chordata; class Actinopteri; order Siluriformes; family Siluridae; genus Silurus; species Silurus asotus. The sequence continues at coordinate 713,092 of MU551526.1, forward strand.
AGGGGGATATCTGTGTGTGCAGGTGACTATTACTGTGCATAATTATTAGGCAACTTAACAAAAAACAAATTTATACCCATTTCAATTATTTATTTTTACCAGTGAAACCAATATAACATCTCAACATTCACAAATATACATTTCTGACATTCAAAAACCAAACAAAAACAAATCAGTGACCAATATAGCCACCTTTCTTTGCAAGGACACTCAAAAGCCTGCCATCCATGGATTCTGTCAGTGTTTTGATCTGTTCACCATCAACATTGCGTGCAGCAGCAACCACAGCCTCCCAGACACTGTTCAGAGAGGTGTACTGTTTTCCCTCCTTGTAAATCGCACATTTGATGATGGACCACAGGTTCTCAATGGGGTTCAGATCAGGTGAACAAGGAGGCCATATCATTAGATTTTCTTCTTTTATACCCTTTCTTGCCAGCCACGCTGTGGAGTACTTGGACGTGTGTGATGGAGCATTGTCCTGCATGAAAATCATGTTTTTCTTGAAGGATGCAGACTTCTTCCTGTACCACTGCTTGAAGAAGGTGTCTTCCAGAAACTGGCAGTAGGACTGGGAGTTCAGCTTGACTCCATCCTCAACCCAAAAAGGCCCCACAAGCTCATCTTTGATGATACCAGCCCAAACCAGTACTCCACCTCCACCTTGCTGGCGTCTGAGTCGGACTGGAGCTCTCTGCCCTTTACCAATCCAGCCACGGGCCCATCCATCTGGCCCATCAAGACTCACTCTCATTTCATCAGTCCATAAAACCTTAGAAAAATCAGTCTTGAGATATTTCTTGGCCCAGTCTTGACATTTCAGCTTGTGTGTCTTGTTCAGTGGTGGTCGACTTTCTGCCTTTCTTACCTTGGCCATGTCTCTGAGTATTGCACACCTTGTGCTTTTGGGCACTCCAGTGATGTTGCAGCTCTGAAATATGGCCAAACTGGTGGCAAGTGGCATCTTGGCAGCTGCACGCTTGACTTTTCTCAGTTCACGGGCAGTTATTTTGCACCTTGGTTTTTCCACACGCTTCTTGCGACCCTGTTGACTATTTTGAATGAAACGCTTGATTGTTCGATGATCACGCTTCAGAAGCTTGGCTATTTTAAGACTGCTGCATCCCTCTGCAATATATCTCACTATTTTTGACTTTTCTGAGCCTGTCAAGTCCTTCTTTTGACCCATTTTGCCAAAGGAAAGGAAGTTGCCTAATAATTATGCACACCTGATATAGGGTGTTGATGTCATTAGACCACACCCCTTCTCATTACAGAGATGCACATCACCTAATATGCTTAATTGGTAGTAGGCTTTCCAGCCTATACAGCTTGGAGTAAGACAACATGCATAACGAGGATGATGTGGTCAAAATACTCATTTGCCTAATAATTCTGCACTCCCTGTAACTCTCTCCAGAATTTTTCCTTCTCCTCCATCACACAGCCCACTTGTGGAGCATAAGCACTGATGACATTTATCATCAGCCAAGTTCATATTAAAGATCACTAATTGATGACTGGAAGGATGCCATGTTTCTTGATTCAAACTCATTCCTACATTTCAGTTAATCAGACACGCAATATCAAATATTGTTTTATGCTAATACAAATTTTTTTTTTACTAAAAGAAACATCAAAATGAACATATGAATCATTTATCCTAATCAGTTAATTGGTAAAAAAGATGTTCAGAAATCCCCATAATTTACGGTATGAGTAAGCGTGTCTGTGCATGTTATCAACGTACAACTTGATTAGAGATTGATTTGTGGTTAACTTCATTAGCTACAGACTACATCATTAAACCATTAACTTTTCACTAGAATCCCAGCTAGGATTACATGCAAGAGAGAGAGCGAGAGAGAGAGAGAGAGCGAGAGAGAGAGAGAGAGAGAGAGAGAGAGAGACTCCAACCTCGTCTTTTCCTGGGCCTCTCTCCACCGTCTGCAGCATCGTCCTCCCCTTCGTCCATCTCGTCAGAACCGCTGCCCTCTGACCCAGAGATCTCTTCTCCTGGAAATATTAGACAGTGAAGCCTTGTGGATTTCATCCATTTTATATTTCTGAATCCTTATATTTAAAACATTAACAGTGTAGGCTGTAATTTCACAGGTAATTTGCGAAGAAAGTTAAAATCCACTTGGCACCCAATCAAACCCAATTCCCTCTGCTGAAACATCCAGAGCCACATTTCAAATATTGCAAATTTTAAAATGCTGTTCATTATTAATACCTGCAAAATATAATCTACCGCTATGTAGGTATTGTGTATTAAAATTTTATTCTAATTGCTCACTGTGTTCTTCTCAAGCATTTGTGGCACCAAAATATACAGTGTACAAAAATACAGTGAAAAAATTTCTGAGATGCAGATTGATAATACATCAAGCATGAGATCTGCAGCTCTGTTTAAACACTGGCCTACAGATCAGACTAAAAATGACGATATTGGAGCTCTTGTGAAACATCTGTGTGATACTATAATTAGAATAGCCATTTATACTTTCAATAAAATGTTACAAATGCTTGATAGTTATTCTTGTGTACCTTCTTCCAACTTTTTCTTGAGCTCTTCGATCTCCTTCTGAAACTGGCGCAAAAGTGCATCTTTGGGGTCTTCGTTGATCCTTGCTTTATTCTTGATATTCTTTGCACGGTTAGCGTAGCGCAAGGTGCTGATGGTCTCATCGTAGTTGTAGTCCGCTGGCCCAATGTTTGCGCACTAAAGGAAGAGCAATAATTGAATTTAACCTTAAAATCAGGCAAATTCCTATTTTATTAGTTCTGCCTTGCAGTCATGCTGACAAACTCTAAATCTAATCAATTCTTTAAGATCTCAGAGAATGTGTGTGTGTTTGTGTGTGCACGTGCACGCTTTACCATCATGGTTTTGGAGTTTCCGCCCAGAGAGTCCTGCAGCAGGCGTGTGAGTTTGGAATTCCTGTAGGGCACGTGTGTGCTCTTCCCATCCACCAAAGCGGAGATCACGTTCCCCAGAGTCGACAGGGACAAGTTGATCTTTGTGGCCTCTTTAAGACGCTGGCCAGTGGCTCCTGTCTTTCCCTGTCTCTCAGATCCCTGACCACCAAGAAGCATCCATTGCAGAACATTAGTTTAATGAAACAGAAGAAAACTTTCATGTTTGGCTTTTTTTTTTTTGTTTGCTCCCCTCACCGCAAGGTCCACCAGGTGCAGTTTGCCCATGCGCACATGCTGGTTTCCATCGATGCCCTTCTCGCTGCACTCGATGGTGATGGTGAAGATGGCGTGAGATCGGGAGCTGTGCTCATTCATGTTGGTAGCACCAACCGAGCCTGCAGAAACAGAGAGATTTTTTAAAAAGTTATCTTAGTGACTTCAATTTATGGTTGGTTGTACCAGGCTTGCACTTTTAGCACCGGACCAGGCAATGTTTTTTCCTATCTTGACCTGTTCAGTTTGGGTCAGCTTATGCCCACTGTAGCCTCAGATTCCTCTTTTCAGTCGACAGAAATGAAATGCAATGTGGTGTTCTGATATTGTAGCCCATCTGCATCACAGCGATACATTCTGAGATGCTTTTATGCTCACCACTGTTTTAAAGAGGTTATCAGAGTTGCTGAAATCTTCCAATCAACAACTAGAACTAAAAATTCTAAAATACACAACCCAGGTCACCTGGTACCAACAAATGCCGTATCAGTCATAAGAGATCCCTTAAAGTGTGACTCATGTGACTGGCTAACTGTATAACTGAATGAATGGAAAGATGTGCATTACTTCATACTACAGTGGCTGGAAGGTGAACTTTGGGCCTACACAGAAGCCCAGAACCAGCATCCAGGTGTTGCTGATGTTTATAACAAGCATGAACCAGAAACATGCGAACAGTAAAAAGAAACTCTTACGATTCTTGTGCCCCAGAGTCATAATTCGGTCCATATCGTCAGCATTGTTCACAACGTAGCCGGATAGGTCTTTAATGTAGACTCCGACATCTGGCCGTTCTTTCACCTGGTTTGGGGATTTTTTTTCCAAAAACGTGCAAATGAGTTAATGGAACTTGTGAATACACTAAACATGTGAGGAATATTCGAAGGAAATGAGAAGTTGAAGAGATAAAAGCATGAGAAAGAAACTCCTGACAGTTCCACATTTTATCATACCATCAGTTCATAACCACAGGTTACCAAATCAGTTCCTGGAAACTCATTATCAGATGCCTAGTCATGCTTGTTAAAAATAAATTAATATATAAATAGCATGATTTATCAGTGTGCTAAGACGGTTGGGGGAAATTATAAAACAGCATTAATCACTATAGAGCTGATTGGTTAGCCAATACTCCTGTGGTGTAAGCATAATTTGCTGGTTAATTCCAGTGTGTTCCCATTTTAGCTGGATTCTTGATAATAAAATAAGATGCTCCACTGAAGGTGAATGAGGGACGCAAAACATCTGCCAATTTACAGCCCGGTTCTGCATTTCTGTATTAATAGGAAGGTCATGCACCATCAAAAAGTAATGATTACTTAATAGTTTCTTAATCAATGATCAGTGTGTAGGCAGTCTTTTCTCACCTCCAGTCTCTGCAACTGGTCCTTCCCCAACAAGTCCCTCACTTCCTCATTATAGATCTCCAAGTATGAGACTCTAACTAAGAACCTGCAATTGTTAGAAATAGGGAAGATTTGGTCAGCGGTGCATCTGTGTGTTCTTTAAGGGATTAATGAAATGAAAAATATGTATTGACATGTAAATACAAAAATAAATTAATTATAAATATACAGGTGTCATCCTATAACCAACACTTCTGAACAAGTTTCAGTAGCTGGTCTAATAATGTTTCCCCCTGTTAGTGTAAACTCAGAAAACAAGCCAAAACCAGCACAGCTCGCACCATGGGAAAAAGTGAATGCATTACACAGTTGATGGTAGAAAAATGAATAATCAGGCACTGATGATGTACTCACCGGGTGTCTCCCTCCGCTTTAGCAATGTGGCCGAAAATGTGAGCAAATGAATTGGGTATAATCCCTCTCAGCTCAGGAACTGCTCTCACTCCCTCCATGGTGAAGGTTTTCCCTGTGCCGGTTTGTCCATAAGCAAATATGGTTCCTGGGGAGAAATTAAAGACCACAAGAAAACGTCCACCGTTATTCCATATACAAGCATTGGGCCTCTTTCATCAAACTAACTACAAACAAATTTCTACACATATCCTTCAAATGAGTGTTTACACAAGAAATTCTGTTATAAAATCCACAATCCTGTATTCATATCTACTGAGGGTGTGCAAATTTTTAAACAACATGATTAGCCTTAAATAAACCTAGATTTTAAAACCTACAATCTCCCAAATAACAGATTTATATATACAGAACATGTCGAGTTTAAAAACCTTATTTTTTAATGGGATTTACAGTGTTTTGCAGACACTGTTATCCAGACAACTTCAAGAAAAATTTTAGGGAATATATATAAATGCATACTTCTGCAAGTTCACGGTCAATTAAAGTATAATGTGTCGAAATGATATGAAGATGTACAAAGAAAAATCAGATTTGCCACAATTCTTGTAAATCCAACAACGAAAATTTGTTGATTTACCCACTATTCTTTATGTTACTTAATTTCATTGAGGTTTGCCAAAATTACAAAGTCTTTGGGTTTAAGTTGCTAGAGTGTCCACCTTTTCATTCGGGGGGGTTGGTGGAAGGAAAGAAGGAGAGAGCTAGTTGCTTGCTAGTTGTTTTGGTTATCCTAGCTCACCTGGTTTAGGAACAGGTAAGAATGTGCGCGCACCTACATTCCACCATGTAGGTTTTTCTATTGTTTAGACACCCCAGTTAGAGGGCAGGTGCCACCCACTGTATTTCCTGGTAGCTTAGCCTAGAGTAGTCAGCTAGTCTGTTCCTGTCTGTTAGTTAGGTTAAGCTTCCAAAAATACAGCCTAGAGTAGACCCTTTTTGTTGTGTTCTTTCCTTTGGCACTGTTCATGTTCTTTTGCAGTGTGAGTCTAGTCTTCTTGACTCTGTAAAGCACGCTTGGGATTTGTTTCTTACCTTACTGCACGTAACTAACTACTCTAAACTCTGGTCCTGCTTTTTGTTCAAACGGCCCGTAACATCTAACTGGTTATAGTTCCACACTCCCCTAAGCCTAGCCAAGGTGGGAACGTAACAAGTTCCCCCCTTGGTTGAAGCTAGAGCTACCTTACCCCGCTTCGACCCATTTTCTCCTTCTTTGTCTGCAGGACCAAGGGATGTGTGCACCTTTTCATTCGTAAATAATGTACCTCGGTGTAGAAGTATAAGCTTTAAATTGTATGAAAATGGCCTTATAACCCTGGCTAGACTGATAGGTCAACAAATGTGTCTTTAAATCACTGCTGATATCTTTTGTCCTTGGTGTTCATGAAAACTTATGAAAAGCAAATGACTTATATAGAGTGTGTCAAACTTGAGAGGGCATTTTTTATTTAGTTTTCTTTTTAATCAGGACACACACACACACACACACACACACACACACACACACACACACAGACCCATCCCTGGTTTTACCCATCAGAACATAATTAAGTTGTCTGATCCTGAAAAATAAATGAGTATGTATTCGTGTAAATATGTAATTTATTTGAATTAGATAGAACATAAGATTTGACCTTAGCTGATGATAATTTGTGGCCTTATTTACTGCCCCACAGGCAGCTTTCTCAAATTAAAAAAGAAAATTATAAGACAGTACTAGTAACAGAACTCCCACGTTCTTAATTTGCATTCATTCGAGCCTGAGAATGTTACAATTTCAGGTTCAATTTCTAGATAAAAATCAGTGTGAAGTAAAACAAAACGCTTCCATAAGCAGGGAAATTTTCATATGCCGTTTCCTTTAATACGGCTGAACATTTTATTTATGCTGGGGCAAACTGCATTCACACTTGTTTTTTTCGGTTCCTCCCACATCGATCAAATCTGCCATAAATGTAGGGCCTCTACCGCTGCTCAAATTGACACACCCAAAATAGTCTAGAAAGGAGAAATGTAAATAAGGCAAGTTAATAAAGATCAACACACTACAGCACTGATAGTCCAATTAAATAGCAGTAATTAGGTTTTTCTTAAACACATCCTTTTACTATGCCACCTTTGCATCGTCAAGTATATAAAACTATATAAGGCAATCTATATAGCTGCCCGCATTAGAGTTAAAACACTGTTGATGCGCACCAACAAAAATAGACCAGCACCTCTTTAGTACTGCACTCCCTACAATCCTCAACCACTGCTTGACTGGTCCCACCATCTTTCTAGGTACAAGGAAGACAAGCTTCCAGGATCTTCTCTGTCTTGGCACCGAGTTGTTGGAATGAACTTTCACTGGATATCCAAACATCTGTGTCTCTAGCAGTCTACCCAAAGTAGCTTCCCAAAGTAGCACTTCTTTAATTTCTCTCCCAACACAGTTTTAAACAGATGATATTCTTAGTCTGTACCCTAATAAACCAACATTTGAATATATGTATTGATGGGAGACAGCAGAGCACATTTTAAGTCACTCTGTATAAAGGCTTACTTACATTTTAATTCATGGAAGCTATCATGATTACTTTCATTAAAGGGAGAAAAAGGTGAAAATGGAGCACAACATTTTTAATGCAACAGTAGACATAACATGAGCTAATGTAAACTATATTTCATGTAAACCTCGACTTTAAAGCCTATAATTTCCCAGATAGCTGCATTTTTATATACAGAACATATTGTCTAGGTTAAACAACAGGGTTTTTATGGCATTTTTTTAGTGTTGTGCAGAAACATGGGTGTCCAGAAGTCTTATAGAAGAGCTTTGGGTTCTCCATTAAAAACACTTTCCTGTGGTAGTTTACAAAGTCATTGTCTATTGAGAATATTTTGTAAAAAAAAAAAAAAAATTCTGCCAAAAATATCTCGTAAATCTGACATGGAATTTTCACCTCCTTTGGTTTACACAAACATTTGACCACAAAAGGTTCATAAGTCAGACCCAATAGTCATAGACTACAAAGACGATATGCTCTTGTTAGTTCTGTTGGTTAAATCAACTTCCACTAAATGTCCAAACAGCTGGGTGTCTATCAAAAAGGGTTAAAACTGAGCTTTCTTTAAAAAAAAAAAATAATAATAAGGTTACGATGGATCAAAATATGCAACGTTTTTAATGTTCATCTTTAAAAAAATAAAAAGTGAATTAAAGCTGGCCTCACATGACTCGAAATGTGTTCACGTAAATAAACCAAATAAATAAAAAATTACCTCCTTAGAGATATTTATTCACATACCATTATATCCCTCCAACACTGAATCAATAATGGGTCTGGCTGTTAAATTGTACACATCGAGCTGTTTGCTGTCGGGCCCGAACACGGTGTCGAAGGTGAAGGTTTTGGGTGGTTCGTTGGTCATCTCAAGCTTGTTCACCGTAATAGTTCCTCGGATTTCGTCCACAGACACCGACTGCTTGTATCCTGTCGCCTTCTCTTTTTGGTTTAGAGGTCGACATCGGACCACCACCTTCACATTGTCGCTCACCTCCAACTTCTCGTGCTTGTTGCTCTGCAAGGAAGCACCAGAGAGATGGTCAGAACAGCAGAACATCTCCATCTCCACATCATTACATTGATATCATAAAGCAGTGCGATACAAAAAAAAAATTAATCAAAAATACATTCAAAACATGTCCAATAATAGCTTTTTCTGCCTAAAATAAAACAGCACAGCTTTGCTGTAGTATGTTTAATACCTGCTTCACAAGGATGCTAAGCAACCAATACATTAGCACACCTTTAGCTCGTTGCTATGGCTATTTAATATTTCTAATTATTATTTATTTATTAGCTACGTACAGTAAATAGTACAAATGTATAACCGTTAAGCTTGGGAGGTTTTGCAATAACTGTCAGTCTCGCTTCTGAACTGTTTCCTGCTAAACCGCCATGCTATGCTAAGATATGCTAAGATGTGCTAAGCTAGCCTAGCCAAAATGAAGTTAGTTGTCTTGACAACCATCGGTATTTTGCTAGCGGGGTTTGCTAGCTAACGGCTAAAGCCCAAATATTATCTCGGGTTTTTATTTATATTTTTAAGTATTTTTGCATAAACAAACGCCACTGTCAAGACGCAACTGCAGCAGACAATTAATATATAAACGCGTATCTATCAGTGAATAACACGAAGACGCGAAAATGTCTGCCGTTTATCGGTACATGTAGCACGGAACCTAGCAAGCTAATAGGCAAGGATGAAAATGTAGGAACCTCGGGATGAGTAGGGGGTTAGAAAGATGGACATTTTACACGCTTACCGGCATTTTATTAATCTTCAGTATGCTGTATGGAGGTCAAGAAAGAAAATGAGCTTCCTGTCGGATGAACAGTGGGTCGGACTGTGTTATTTGTCCATGCTCAGATGCCCATCCCAAACAGCGGCCCTGAGGGGGATAAGATCACCGGGATACACTGAGACTGCGCACTGACTCACTCACTGTCGCGCGCGCACGCACACACACACACACACACACACGCACACAGGTTTAAATGTATTAAGAGGACTTTGTCTGTCAAGGTATACCGTGGTTTAAAGGGACACATCTTTCGCATTGTGTTACAGTGATGCTTTAAACACAAAGAAAATCGATTTGGCCCTAAGTGAGACAAATTTCTCTTCAGAATTCCTCTAAACGAAGTTACACTCATTTCAGACAGGCCTGACATTATAGTCCTATATGAGGACCTGCCTCAGACAGACATTATCAGGTTAACAATACACCAACAAGACATAACACGGCATTAGATGAACAGACATGTATGTTTTATTGATCCTTAATCAAACACACAAAAAGACAAGGCACTTTATAAATGTCATAAAGATGGGACATAGACAGAACTCAATTAAATGAGAGTATGCAAAAGCATACAACCATAGAGAATAAATGAAAAGATGTATAATGGGAAATGGCTTTGTTAAGGATTATAAAAGGCAAAGAAATGAGAATCAGTATTCTACATTAATAAAATGAATTGTATTGCTTATAAATATCAAACCAACATTTATAACCAAAAAAAAAAAAAAAAAAAAAAAAAAACCTAGCATTTCCAATTTGGTGTCTATTTCCTTCAGATCCCTATTAACAAAAAGGTAATCACTCAGGCGACATGAGCAGTGTGGACTGAACATGACCAATATAATGGTGTATATAAATATAGTTATATGTAGTCCCTGAATGTTTTTATTAGACAAAGTGTTCTCATAAAACAGGTCTCAGCCACACACATCACATACACACTAGCAAACTAAATCCTTAATACATCTTAAAATGTCACACAAAATCTCATTCACCTCAAGAAATGTTCTCAGTGCAAGAAGCACCACACAGATACTCTTCACATATCCAGTGTTTCACTCCAGTGACCAAAGAATAATCAGCCAAATCTTTTGTATTGTATTTTTTGTAAATTACCTGTTTACTGTTTGATTTAGAGAAAGCGTACCACAGGGTGCCGAGAGAGGAGTTGTGGATTTGTTTGAGGAAGTCAGTTGTGTCAGAGAAGTATGTGAGGGTGGGGCAGGACATGTTTGAGGACAGCAGTGAAGTGTAAAGTAGAAATTACAAACTAGTTCAAGGTGAAGGATATGGACTGCATCAAGGATCGGCTCTGAGCCCTTCCCTGTTTGCAGTGGTGATGGACAGATTGACGGACGAGATCAGACAGGAGTCTCCTTACACTGATGTTTGCAGATGATATTGTGATTCGTGTTGAGAGTAGGAAGCAGGTTGAGAAGAGCCTGGAGAACACTGGAGAGAAGGGGAATGAAAGGAGTAGGAGTAAGACAGAGTTCATTTAAGTGAATGAGAGGGAGGGCATTGGAGTGGTGCAGTTGCAGGGAGAAGAGGTGAAGAAGGTGTTGGAGATTAGATACATGGCCTCAACATTACAAAAGTAATGAAGAGTGTTTTAGAGAAGTGAAGAAAAGAGTGCAGGCAGGGTAAAATGGGTGGAGAAGAGTGATATTAGGAGTGATGTGTGATAGAAGTGTATCTGCAAGAGTGAAAGGGAAAGTTTATAGGACTGTGGTAAAACCTGCGATGTTGTATGATTTAGAGACAGGTGTATTAACTAATAGACAAGAGGTGAAGCTGGAGGTAGCAGATCTGAACATTTTCGTTGGGAGTGACAAGGATAGACAGGATTAGAGGGACAGCGCATGTAGGACGTTTTGGGGACAAGGTGAGGGAGGTGTGATTAAGATTATTTGAATATTTGCAAAGGAGGGACATGGGCTACATCGGTAGGAGAATGCTGAGGATGGAGCTGCCAGGAAGAAGGAAAAGAGGAAGGCCAAGGAGGAGGTTTATAGATGTGTGGTGAGGGACAACATGCAGGTAGTTGGTTTGAAAGAGGCAGATGTAAAGGACATGGAGACAGATGATCTGCTGTGGCGACCCTTAATGGGAGCAGCTGAAAGAAGAAGAGGAGGAAGACCCTGTTTACTGTGTTTTAACAACTGCCAGGGTGTCTGTTGTTTCAATTTTGAAGGGGTCAGAATAAGCATACATAATAGATTAACATGCACGTTGTACAATATACTATTGTTTGGTTTCATTAGGCCTAATTTGTCATCTTCTACTTCTTTCATTGACCACGGGATAGATGGTGCTATGTTAAAGTCTGATTTATCTTCCTGTCCTTACCTTATGTGTTGCTTTAGTACTCATTTCTGGTGGTAGCAACTATATCAATACTACTTTTAATTTTGATCTGATACAAAGTACTTTCAATACCAATATGCCATTATTATTAATATTCAATAGACTGAAAATTGCCTGACTTACCTTTATTTAAAAAATGATAAATTATTTTAAAAGGTTTATTGCTGAATAATGTTTAAAATAATATATTTATCAGACAAACTACATTCCTTCCAAACAACTATCATATAGTCAAAGTAACAAAGATCAGATTATTATTTTTTTCCATTCTAAAGCTTTTACTCTCTACCTGCATGATTCGATGCATCTACCACATTAGATTATTTCATGAATAAGCAAGTCAACTTTCTTATGAAAGACTCTGGTGAAAAAATATGTCTAAATATCCTGAAGTCCCATTTAAAGTTGAAGTGTAATTTAATGATGTGTAGCTGTCCTTCTGACTTTGTAGCTGGATGTCCATTTTCCATTTCATGATGCTGTGCTGTAAATTTATATCTTATATAACTTTAAAGTAATTAATAATCACAAAACATCATACATAGAAGTCAGTTCAAAAATATCAGCAAATGAAACACCACAATATTTAATCATAGATTCTTTATTTCTGTACTACAAAAATAAACTAGGGTTTGCTGTCAATTCAACCGTGCGTGATACACAATTTTTACAGAGTTATATTTGCAAAAGTATCCTACATTTTCTGCACTTAAAGAACATAATCTAGTGACAATAAATCATCCAGAGCTATGGCAAATCATATAAATCCTACACACACACACACACACACACACACACACACACACACACACACACTATGTACCCCAGTCTTGGTATAAAGTAAGATTTTAAGGGTTGCCATTTGCCTGGTTTATTTAATAAAATTATAAAAAATTCCCTTTGGCATGTACTTAATATCAAAGCCATACCATTGGAATGTAAAGTGCGTGGTTAAATAGAACTCTGTGTTGCCAGATTTGTCTGTTTTCCATACGGATCACAGGAAGTGTATTAGTGTGTGCAACTCTGGATTTGTCCAGAGTTTTGGAGTTAAATCTTAAGAAATAAAATTAAAAACAAGAGTCTACAAATGTCTATGAACCAATGGGACAAATGGCAATGGGATTGAGGAGTTCCATATGTGTTAGAGATGACCAGCAATACATTTGCTGCAAAAATTAAAAAGCAAACCGTATGCAGAAAAAAATTAAAAAATAAATAAACACTGGATGACCCGTCCACCCCACCCACAATATTAACCCACCATCCACAAACACAATTTGAACCGATAAGATTATTAACAGTGTAGTGTAATTAAAGTATTATAGTGTATTTACACTGAGAAATACAAATAAATGAGTGTTAATAAATTATATGTGCATTGACCATTATTTCTGTCCAAATCAAGCACCATAAATCAGAAAAAGGGCTTGTAATAGACATTGGATAGAATCAAAATGGCTTCCACACACAACCACAAATGACAGACAGCAATTGTATGAGCGCAACTCCTTTTAAAACCACATAGTGCATTTTTAATAAGTGCAAAACTTACAACCCAGAAAGTACAACCCAGAACAAGTCTTACAGACTAGTACACAGTATATCATTTAAATATACTGTAGGTTCAAATATGTGATCTGAGAGAAAGCTCAGCAGTGCCTAACTAAAGCCTTTTATAACCATAACCTTATAGAGATGTGCATTTTCCTTTTAACAAACACCCAATTCATGCCTTAGTAGTTAACTGGCTGAATTTGAGTTCTTTCAGGTGTAGGAAAATTGCACTCTGCTGTTCTCTGGCCCTTCAGGACAAGAGTCTAAAATAGTAGCCCTTGTCCATAACAATGGATGAAAAAAATAATCTTTATCTCAATGTGTGTGTGTGTGTGACTTTTATATGGGCAGTAGGATGTCCCAGAAGTGATAAATAATACAAAAGCTAGATTGAGGAGGATCTGTGGTGTGTGTTTATGGCTAATGAGGCATGCCATATACTAAAACACACTCTAATAGATAAAGAGTATATTGCTTTGTTTTTACGCAGGTGACTTGTTCTACGTGGTTTCATAACCAACACTGGGGGTGTTCTGAGGGGTTCTTGATAGCACAGTGTGAACATACAAGAAGAAAAAAAAAAAAGAAAAAAAAAAAAAAAAAAAACACACCACACTCAGGCAACTTTGTCCAAAATGTCCAGAATACTGCTTTGGAAGAGACCAGTCACGCCAGTAAGCTCCTGTTTTACCAAAACCCTCCCGTCTGGCCGAGGCTTTTGGACCAGAACCATTTCTCCCTCCAGCAGGTTCAGCTCCGCGTCAGTCTTTGCGTTATATCCCATCTTCACCTTGTGTCTGAAACAATAGATGCGAGTGTGTAGTATCAATATCCATCATGTGTATGCAAGACTTGCTGTAAACTTGCATGTACTGTATGTGCAGAAAAATATTTAGCAAATTGTAAAATGGCTCAATTAAAGATTTACCGGTTTGTGAATGGGGGTGAAGCCGAAGGAAGTAAGCGGTAAGGAAAACACACCTTTATGTGAATTAAATAATCAAGGTTCTCGGTTGAGGTGGGCAAGGAACAAGATAAAAAGAGGAGAGAAAAATGCCTTGGAAGAAATGGACTCTGAGCTGAGTGTGTGTGCGCATGTGAAATTAAATGCAAAAGTGTGATTATGGGAGAATAAATCCATGAAAATCTAGATAAAGATAAAGCAATAGACAGAACTCCAGTTAGCTAGCTAGCTAGCTAGTCAGACAGACAGCCAGTCAACCAGACAGACAGATCAATAGGAACACACACACTCTCCAGAAAATAGAAAATGGGTAAATATTAATGGTTCTAAAAGCAAATATTTGGTCAAAAGTTGAGCAAGAATAAAATAAATGAACTCCTGAGACCTCCTGTACTGCAATTTGACATTTATTGTTGCAGCAGTGAAATGCTTGCTTAGAAGTTAAACACAGGAAATTCATTTATACTGTTCTTGTTTGGAGGATTAAATGATTAAAATGTTTGATCTAAAATTCAACATGTCTGGGATCAGCAAATCTTTAACTACTGAGAGAGTACACCCCGAGGGTTAAACTTTAGAAAACGAAAGGGAAACACTATGCCATACAAAGTATTTATTTGTTGAATTTTTCTAACTTCCTGAACAATGATTTTTTTTATCTTAAGATCATCACACACTTAATAACTTGCCATTTTATTTTTTGCTCAAAAAAGTGTAGATTTTTGTGACATTACCATAAACCAAATATATATATTGCACCCGCAGTGTCTTCACAGCGCTTTACTTTCTTCACATTTTATGTTACAGACTTAATCCAAAATGTATTCAATTCATTTGGATACATGGATTGAAATCTTTGCAAATTTATTGAAAAAAAAATCACATGTACATAAATATTCACAGCCTTTACTCAATACTTTGTGTACACACTTTTGGCACCAGTTACAGCCTCAAGTATTTTTAAGTTTGATGCTACAAGCTTGGTACACCTTTTTCTGGGCAGGTTTTTCCCCATTCTTTTATGCAGAACCACGTAAGCTCCATCAGGTTGGATGGGGAGCGTCAGTGCACAGCCATTTTCAGATCTCTCCAGAGATGTTCAATCAGGTTCAAGTCTGGGCTCTGGCTGGGCCACTCAAGGACATTCACAGAGTCGTCCTGTAGTCTCTTCTTTGTTATATTGGGGTTTGTACTTAGGGTTGTTGTCCTCTTGGAAGATGAACCGTCGCCGTCGACAGTCTGAGGTCCAGAGCACTCTGGAGCAGGTTTTTATCAAGGATGCTTCTGTACATTGCTGCATTCATCTTCCCCTGGTGATGAGCAGTGCCTGGTTTCCTCCAGACTAGATGCTTGACATTCAGGCCAAAGACTTCAATCTTTGTTTTTCATGGTCTGGGAGTCCTTCATGTGCCTTTCGGCAAACTCCAGGCAGGCGATCATGTGCCTTTTACTGAGAAGTGCCTTCGTCTGGCCACTCTACTATACAGGTCTGATTGGTGGAGGGCTGCGGAGGGCTGCGGAGATAGTTGTTGTTCTGGGAGGGTCTCTCCTCTCCACAGAGAAATGCTGGAGCTCTTTCAGAGTGACTATCGGGTTCTTGGTCACCTCCCTGACTAAAGTCCTGGGGGTTTCAAACTTCTTCCATTAATGGATGATGGAGGCCACTGTGCTCATTGGGACCTTCAATGCTGCAGAAGATCTGTGCCCCGATAGTGTTCTGCAGACAATTCCTTTGACTTCATGGCTTGGTTTGTGCTCCGATATGCAATGTTAACTCTGGAACCTTCTATTGACAGATGAGTGCCTTTCCAAATCACGTCCAATCAACTGAATTTACCACATGTGGACTCCAACCAAGTTGTAAAAACATCTCAAAGTTGATCAGTAAAAACAGGATGCACCAAGCTCAAGTGTCAAGGCAAAATCTGTGATACTTATGTACATGTGATTTTTATTTTTAGAAATTCGCAAAGATTTTAAACAAACTTCTTTTACATTGTAATTATGAGGTATTGTTTGTAGCATTTTGAGAAAAATAATGAATTTAATACATTTTGGAATAAGGCTGTAACATCATAAAATGTGAAAAAAAAGTTGAGCACTTGAATGCTTTTCTGGATGCACTGTAATTATTCAGCTAATTTCTGTGCTTCTGAAATTATTTAAACTGCAGATCATTTTAGATTATTTCAAAAACTGAATGATAAGCATTTGATAAATGTGACTTTCTTGCTTCCCAAATATCAAATGCATGTACCTGAAACTGCTATCTTAGCAAGTGAAACTGAATACAGGAAATTACACAGAAATGGATACAAATTCAAAGTCATTTCTCATTGTGAAATTATCACATAATATCCACTTAATTAGGCCTGTTTTCACTACCTTTCCACATCTGAAATATAAACTTAACAAATGCATAGAAAAAGCAATATTACTAAAGAATTGTAAAGGCCTACACCCCATTGAACATAAAAGATCGCATTTAGACCATTATATAAAATGGATTTTTCCTTGCGCTCATGAGCATTAAAATAATTAATTTTAACCTTCATGAACATTTTTATCTCACGTTGTTACTCTTGGGTCAAAAACGATGTAAATATGATCTCATGGGATTTTCTCCCATTTTAAAAAAGTGAAATGTCGGACAAATTTCACCCAAATTTTTGTTAAAACGTATAACGGATATGATTATCCCATTAGTAGTTTCTGACTCGATGCCTGAGATATGGGTCAAATAATGAAGAAAGAAAAAAAAAAAGATTTCCATTAAGACTACAGTGATATTGTTCTCACCTGATGGGACTTGACTGGCTGTTGACCGTGTACAGTTTAGTACTTAAAGGCAGACAATCCCAAGTAAAGTTATTCTGACCAGGACCTTTTCTTTGCATGATTGTCTTTGTGTCTTTAAGGACTGAGGTACTTCCATCCCGACCTATGATGGCTGACGGGTTCCAGTGCTCCAGAGCAGCAGGGCCGGACTGAGAGTTACCCATGACCTGAGCACTGGATGACACGGATGACAAACGTGTTGTGGGTTGAGGGACATCTTCAGTCAAGAACCTCACTGATTTCATAGGCTAAAACAACAAAAAGTATATGATCAGATCAATGGAATCACAATAGCTTGAAAGCTTTTCTCTTTTTATCTATATATTGTTTAATACTGCTAGTGCCAATTTCCACCCAATAAATATCTCTCACCTATTGGTCGACAAGCATAAGCTTTCTGTAAAATACATTCCAACTTCCTACTCATGCTTCATTACAGTGCAAATGCACAAGTGATTTCCTCAAACTCAAGAACTCATAAAAGTCCACAATTGGAAAGAGTAATTGATAACAGAGAGCTTACACTAACCACTATCCCCTTCACCCAGACTTCCAGCCAAAGATTACATAAATAATCACAGGCAGAATGACATTTAGTTTACCCACACCATTTTGAGTATGATATTGATTTTATACAACAGTTCCTACAAAGTGAGTGTTTCTTTTAATGACACAATATTGCAGAATGTTCTGTTTATTTATTCTCTGTTATCGGAAATAGATTCTGAAAAGAGCTACACTCACGTTATTTATTATTTTAAATATCTAAGACAATGTTTTATGAATGATGAATGACTGTTTACAGTGGACTATTAGACATTACTAGGCACAAAAAGCACAGTAACTCTGGTCACCTTTTCCATGTTTCCGTGCCTGTGAGTATCCGGTTTGATCAGAATAGACTGAGGAACCATGGAAGTCTCCTTTGGAGCCAGATATCTGGGATCCATTGTCTGGTATGCACCAGCAGAGGGAGCTGTTCCGTCATAAGTCCATTGCTGTGACCTGATTGGATTTGTAAACAAGCCATTTCGCTTCCTGGGAAGGACAGGAGAGCGGCCAAAGCCATAGATCTGTCCCAAATCCTGAGGTGGAGGATGAAGGGTTGAACCTGGATTTGGGGGATGGTAGCTGTTATGCCAGTGTGGACCTAAAAAATATATATAGTTATATAAATAGTCCACGAAAAGCAAAACAAACCGCTTGAAGGTCTAAAAGATCTTTAAAAAAAAAATGTCATAAAGACAAACCTAGAGGTTCAGATATAACCTCATTTACAGTACAAATACTGCTGATATTTCTCACCTCTGTGTGAAGTCTGGAAGGCTCGTCTGACCGAGTCCCAGCCTTGCTTTCCTCCTGCCTGAGAAGATTTTGCAGCACTGCCAGATGGTACAGCTCCCTGTGGGGGCATGGCACTGACTGGGGCAGTGACTTCAACCTTTACTTTATCCAGTAACGGTTGGGGATTATGGGCTGTATGTCTCTTTGCTGGTGCTATGGTTGCATTGGGAAGAGGAAATTTAGGCTGTTCGAGAAACATTGCAGAGGTTCTGTAGGGTAGAAAAAAAATACACCATAGTGAATAGTAATAGTAATTTAATTACTATAT
>MU551526.1:732073-755869 GCA_024362625.1 Silurus asotus
TTTTTTTTTTTTACTTATGACATTTGTTTTACACAAATATCTGTACTTTTATTTTCAAACCAGATTTATTACTTTAGTTTTAATGTATTTGTTGACGTGATCAATATTTTTTCCTCTCATTGCTCGCCACTTTCAGCCAATCAATCTATTTTTTTGTCACTGTGCTTTTTTTTCAATCTAACACTAGTGTATCATTTCCTGGCTCTCACACGCCTCAGACATAGACTGGTTTACAAAGCCAAAAACGAGCGTGGCAGATGGCAACAAGAAGAAAAGGGCTAACGTGGATGATATAAACATGACTGAGAACAGAGACATTCCTGATCACCTGATCATCATCATCTTTTCTCTGCTTGTGTTCTATATGGTGGATGTTCAGCCTGGATACATTCATCAGGTAACATTTGAAATTATTTTGTATTAATATATTAATACGATGCGAGGTTCAGTTACCACGTGACACTAAAACAGGTAGTAATAATGACTACTTTTACATAAGTACATGTCAGCGCTCAAACTTACTTTAACTTGAGTGAAAAAGTGTAGTCTGTACTTCCCAAGGAGTTTTAGAACATTAGTATCTGTACTTCTACTTGAGTGAAGGATGTGTGTAATTTTGCCACCTCTGGCAGTATTTATGATGCATGTATTTCGCATTTCAAATATAAATTATGATTTAGTCATTTGTGTAATGAAACTAGCTTCATATTTTGTATTCAAATACTTTAGTGTTTTGTAGTTTTGTAGTTTTAAAAATACTGTAAAATACTTTAAGAATTCTACATTATGACATCATAAAAATGCGGCCTCTGATTGGTGCCTACTCAGTAGTTTGTCCAGACTTGTTGAGATCAGAGCAGAAAATTGATTCATATGGAAGAAGTTGGTGAAGGTAAGAAATGTTCAGGCTGCCAGCTTTCAAATAGGTGTCTAATGATTAAAAAATAAATATTTGATTGCCGAATATTGTACCCTGATTGAAGTAGCTGTTTAGTAGGATCATGATTTTGTATACCATTGCATGAATGACTGTCTGACACAACAATACTATTATATTTATTATTAACAATCAAATGATTAATTAGTTAGAAACTAGTTGCTATGAATACAAGTGCCAGCAGTTGTCTGCTTATGAATGACTTGTTTGTCAGTGTTGCTGATGCAAAGCAGCACTTTGTTACCAAACACCAAGTAAAGTTTTAAATAAAAAAAAAAACAGTAGTTTATTTTGATACACCTAACGTTATGGTATTTTATTTTAAAATACAATTTGATGCATCTTTGCTCAACCCTTTAAATATGCATTTGTGTGTGTGTGTGTGTGTGTGTGTGTGTGTGTGTGTGTGTGTGTGTGATAGACATATTGTTTTAATTAATTGTTGTTGGTTCTCTGCACATAAGTATTTGACCCGCCGTTTATACTTTACATAATTGTTTGGATAGTGACATGAAAATATCTGGTACAGAGCACCAGATAAAAGACCATAAAGATGCATTTTGTAATATATAGCGCCCTCTGCTGTATGTACAAGAAATTGCAGTTAGAATATATCATTAATATGTCCAACTGATAACACAACCAAACTCAAAGGCATGTCCACAACCAAACACCTCAAAACTGACCAATCTCACAACCAATCATCCAACCAACTCCACAAACAAGTTCCGATCAAACCCACAACTGATCCCACCACCAACCCTACAACTAACCCTAAATCCCCCCAAAAAATCAACCAATTTAAACAGCATCTCGAATAAAGCTGCAGCCATTACAGGTGCTGAAACTGATCAAGAACCCCATGAACCACGTCAAACTGCTTTTTTTTTGTTGGTAAACTATAATTTAAAAAACGTCTTCATAAACTGCATCTTTAACCTATAATTTATGTTTACTACTCAGCATTATTTTCATTTTTCCAGGCCTCCTCTTCTATCCAATACAACTGTAAAAGTATTTTATTATCCAAAATAAATATCAAGTTTCGATTTTTTAAATTTTAATTACCGATTATATAATGTATTCATTAGACACTTTTTTCCCTTAAAAGTTAAAATTTTTCCACAAAGCTTCAAAATAAAAAAAGAAGTACAATTATTGTGAGGCGCTATATGGTACAATCCACTAAATCTTTAGTACCCCCATGTAATAGACATAAGAATTAAGAAATTTCCCCAATGTGGGACAAATAAAGGTATATATTATCTTATCTTAAAAGTGTATAACACAGTTTAGCTGTTTATTCTGAACCAGGGTTGCCAGATTTCAACAAAGTGTCAGCCTTGCTGCATCCACACATAAGACCAAATTCTGAAAATTTCTGGGCATCAGAAAATGACCTTTACTAACAACTTTGGGAAACAAGGTTACTTTGATGTGCATTTATATCTAATATGGGGAAATTACACCTTTTGTCATCCGATCTTCCCTTTTATAATATTTGCACCACAGAATAGAATGTAACATAAATATAGGTGCACTTTTGTGCTGTTTGTGGGTATAAAACAAGCTCTTGGCGGACAAGGAGCATTTTAACACAAGCCCAATTTGTCAACCTTTCAAGTATCTGTTTTATTCTCTGATCCTTCTTCACTCAACATGTTCAGAGAGCAGCATGGGGCAACATGAGTCCTGCCCCTCTATTAGCACTTGTTTGACTACTATGTGCAATAATATCTCTGAACAAATGAGGGTGTAAGCATGCTGCTATACAATCTATACATAGTACAAACTAGTATGGTGTGCATATCAATGGGACATCAGCTTTAAACCTTATAAAAAGCAGTGTACCTTAAAAATAATTGGTATTTTAGTTTAATGGAGATATATTAGTACAGAGATATTGTTATGGAGATTTTGCATACACTACATATGAGAGCTAGAAGGCCTTTTTGAGCAGGTAAAACACACCACACAAAATCAAATAAGAGTCTATTATAAGCTGCAGGCTGAGTTGTTGGTTGGATGCCTGAGATGGGTGTGACTGTGTGTACAATGCATGCACACAACCAATTGTAAACAATGGCTTACCGAAGCACAGGTGTAACGTAGTTGGCAGGCAGGATGCCCACTTTACCGGTTCTGAGAGACAGACCACGTAACCAGCCCTCCTTAAACTTCCCGTAAACCCCGACCATTTCACCTTTGCTCAGCTCCAGCTCCTCAGCTCGATGGGGTGTGTATGAGTATAGGGCAGCGCACCTAGAAAAAAGAAGAAAAGTTTGCAACTCGGCACTTTTCCTGCTTCCCCACGACAAAAAGCACGACTGATTTGCAGATAAATTTCCACTAAGTGACACGAGGGCCGTCATCCAGCGAAAGCCACAGTATTTAAACATCAGCTCAGAGCTGAGAATAGGTTAAGACACTCTTGCGGATAAGAAACCCAGCTGGTGAGGAACAGACGAGGACTGTTGGTTTTGCATTACTGTCTTGCTGCCATTCCTTTGTATTTCACTTTCATTTGTAGTTACGTTTTTTCTATAGTCCTACATTTCTTTTTGAATTTTTGCACATTATTTGTCATGTTCTGCTTAAAGAATTGAGAGAATGGCCCTCAACTTCATTTATCTAAAAACCCATAGAACATCTGACTCATAATCATAAGCACCCTGTGGGCTGAATCAAAGTACAGGCCTCATTATCAGACATTAATCACCATTTCATGTCATCATTACCAAGATTTAAAAGATTATATGAAAATAAAAGCTCTTCTTTTATTAAACAAAGAACAAGCACTAAGCCCTCATATCATCACATATGTATTAGATTAGGATTGGAGCTAATCTGGGTTATAGGTCGCAAGAACAACTGGGTTGGGATCCTTTATATTAAAAATAACAAACCACATCAGGAAGGCAAAGCAATCAAGAAAACCAGAGACTCAGAGACACTCACACACTGATGGAAAGTTGCTGAATGGGGGGCTGTTTGCTCTCTGCTTGCGGTGGAGGAGCTTGCGGATTGATGAGAGCCATGGTGATGGTTGGAGGAGCTTCACCGTTCATCTTTCTTTCACCCTGTAAAAAAATAAAAAATAAAAAAATAAAAAAGTGGGGTTTTATTTATATATATATATATATATATAAACAGTATATAATTTAGCAAAACAGAGCAATTTACAGTGCATAATGTATAAACTATTCAGTACATATGTATATTTGTGGCAAATTAATGGACGTCCGTCGATTCGTAAGTGAAGGGCGGAGCATATGAAGCTACATTTGCCTGCCATGTAAAACTTCAAATATTTTGTAAAATGTATATTTTAAATATTAATTTTTTGAAATATATACATATATACATACACACACACACACACACACACACACACACACACACACACACACACACACACACACACAAAGAAAAAGAAAAAGAAAAAGAAAAAAAGAAAGAAAGAAAGAAAAAGAAAAAAAAGAAAGAAAGGGGGGCAAGGGGAAGACAATAATAGCAATAAAGTACATTGAAATTGAAATTATAATTGAGAGAGAAAGAGAGAGAGAATGATGTCTGACAAAGAATGAGTGTGATTCTCCTGTTCCATTACATCATCATCATCATCAAAACTATGAACAAAAATGTTTTCCCACTGATGTTAGCAGAAACACAGATCAGTTAATTATAAGAGAGGCCTGTGAGGCTTGTGTTTAAAGTCCATGAGTGATTTTCTTTTCGTCATGTAATGAGGATGTGACTGGTTGCATCATTCTTTAAAATGTAAGTTTTTCTAATAGTAGATTATACCATAAGTTAGAAGTGCAGGAGTAAGCAGTGGGATGCCCGATTGTAAGATCATTTAATCGGATAATAAACCGGAAGAATTAGTAAGATGACAACAGTGTTAATGAGAATTTATGAAATATGCAGTGGTGGGCCATCAGGGCCAGTACAGCCTTCTCTGCTGGCCTAAACACTATCAGAAGCACTGACCTACTTTTACAAACTAAATTCTAATATGTGTTCCATGAAATTTGTTTATTCTCTTCATTTCGTAGTGTTTCTCTGGGCTGCACTGCTTCCAGTACGTGTATGTTAAGATTTTTTGTCCAATCAGATTTCATGTGCCTCTATGTGCTGCCATGTCAATCTAATCTGCCCAGGGCCTTCAAAGTCAGTACTGCTGGCCTTTTTACTATAGTCTCCTTAAAAATTAGGTCTGTTTTTTTAACCAATCAGATTTCATACTCCAGATTTTCATATTGAGTCTGCATCTCTGGTGAATAGGTTGTATTTTATATATTGTTTTAATATACAAATATATTGAATCTGAACTGCTCCAGATGATGGAGGTGCACAGTTGTGGTTGTAATGTAGAGGTTTGGAGTCTTAACTGGGTTTCTTGCTTTAGTAAAATGGTATTTACCCTCCAATTGTGAAATGCCTCTATCTCTGTAATGCAGGCGTTGTTATATTGCGTTTATGTTTTGTATTTATGGTTTCTATAATCGCGATGTGATAGTGGTGGTATTAAGATGTGGATTAAGTCGGGTAACTTTTAATGCACGGCCCGCCACTGACTTTATGGCTGCTATACGCTTTTCTCTATTATTTGATATACTTTAAATGAATGCAAATGAATGCAAAAGTGAGATCTTTTCTCATATAGATTTCTGATGAGTGTGGAATCTCTGTAGCACAAAATCCAATTCAAAACCATGCCAGCCCTTCCAGCATCACATGAAACAACAGTACAATTATCAAACATGAACAATCCTATTACAATAATTATTCATTAATAATATGGACTCATGACTCGACTCGTTTATTTCCACCTTTATGCAATCACTGGCAACGTTTCATCCTCGAGAGGAACTGTTATTGTTAGATAAGGAAACACTTAGCATGTCGGTGACACCTCTGACTCAACCAGGGAACAGCCCAGAATGTGGCCTCTCCCGAAGGTGTAAACGCTCATCAGGGTTAAGAAGAGTGTTTGAGTCATGGGTATTTTTTTTTTTGTGACTCAGATCTGAGTGTTGTGTTTCCGAACACC
The DNA here is from genome assembly GCA_024362625.1 of Silurus asotus. NCBI lineage: Eukaryota > Metazoa > Chordata > Actinopteri > Siluriformes > Siluridae > Silurus > Silurus asotus. The sequence goes on from MU551526.1 coordinate 738,067, forward strand.
CCGGCTCTAGCGTTATCGACCGCTGTGTTCCTGATTCAAACAGGAGCTAATCTGATAGTCTGCCTGTGCCTTTCACAAGCTCTTGCGTCATGCCGTTATGTATTATTGCTTGTGCAATTTGCAAGCAGTTACTACAGTAATGCTTCACGACATGAAATGGTTCAGAATGGGGAAAAAGGGTAAAAGTTCACCCGAGCCGAAATCATCGACGTGGAAGTCGGAATCTTTCCGACGTCGGAAAGAAACTCTGATTGTGAAGAGAGGAAAGGAATGATAATGAGGTTATTTGACTTTCTTCAAGAGGAACTAGAAATGCAAGACCGAGGCAGGATCTTGAACACTGTGCTGTGTGTTTGTAGGCAAATGAGCAAAATTGGCCTTTAGCTCACCTTGTTAAGAATAAATGAATGACTCTGTGTTCAGAAGTGACACAGTGTTATGTTGTTATAAGATAATCTGAAGAGACACAAATAGCCCCGTTAGTCACACGATGTCTAATTCGAAAGCTGTTTGGACTTCGACAGTTGAATCCTATAATCCAGTTGAGAAAATGTTTGCGTCTGTACCGAGTGCACGCTTCATTTACAGTAACAAAATGTGCTGCATTTTTCTAAAACGGTCCCAGCATGAGGACGTTCATACATTATTAACAGAAATAATTACAATCACTGGTACAATAGCATACTGGTGCAAAGTGGATAGGCTACATTAAACAGGCACTAGGTATGGAAGTGTGGAACTAAGTGTCAGATAAACACACCATCACACCAAACCATATATTTGAAAGCAAACATAAGTACAATAGCTTTTTTTTATTACTGTTCAAAACAGCTGACCTTCCATAGCGTATCCCTGCCATGGTGTATGCCCAAGTTAACACTAGGAAATGAATCCTTTTTTCTAATAACTTAAATCGTGAAGTGTTCTCCAACACCACAGTGATTTGCCAATGTGATCAATTATCTATTTGTTATAAAACACAAACTATGCATTTTCTAGTTAGTGTTAATAATGCTGGACGTACACAAAACCATTTAGCTTCTACTATCTCTTACATTATAGAAGCTGTAAACATCCGTTCATTCAACAACTTAAATAAATAAGAAAATAACAACACAAATTTTTTTAAGGTTAGCGATAAACACACAATGCAGAAAAGTTCTCCTCGACATGCTGACATGCATGGAGACTCTTTGCATCCATGTAAAAAAAAAAACAAAACAAAAAAAAAAACACTTACACAAAACTCCACCACGTGAACGATTATTGACGTCTTTACATGTGTTTATGAGGTGTGACTGCCGTATGAGTCCTGGTGTAACCGGTTATAGAAATAACAACATTTTATAAGCCTACAGAGTCTCATGCAAAAGAATGTGGATGCAATTGCAGATCATTTCAACTGAAGTGCAAATAAAGAAAGACAAAGAAAGAAACAAACAAAAAATGTAAAATTCAAATGTCATATATATCAACCAGGTATAACATTATGACCACCTGCCTAATATTATGTTGGTTCCTATATTGCTGGAAAAAACAGTTGTGACCCGTCGAGCATCTACAGTGTTAACGTTTTCAACAGTTTGGGCTACAGGAGCTCATCTGTTGGATCGAACCATATGGTCCAGCCTTCACTCCACATGTGCATTAACGATCCTCTGATGCTCTGACCCAGATGTCTAGACGTCACAATTTGGCCCTTGTCAAACTCATATCCTCATATCCTTACGCTCGCCCATTTTTTCGTGCTTCAAACACGTCAACTTTTACACCAAATATTGATTTTTAAGATATATATTTTCTTACAATTCCTTCTTACTTCATAGCATTTTCACACCTGTCTAAAACATGTTGAGTGTGTGTGTGTGTGTGTGTGTGTGTGTAAATATGTCTGATCAGCAGTATTAATGGGTGTTATGTGATATGTAGGGGGGAATCATGGAGAACCATTGGTTGGCATGAGTGAAGGGGAAAAAATAACTTCTCAACTTGTGTCCTCACTTTCATAATTATATACCTTCACAATTATTTTCTTTAGTTACTCAAAAATGTGCTATGAGAAGAACAGTTGGATAATAAAATTGTAACGAGTGCTTAACAGGGTGTGGATTGCCTTTTTGCTTTCAGTCATTAGATCTCTCTCAGACGTTTGTTGCTTAATGTCATTTTGCATGCAAACACGTGGTTATTTTTTGCACTACAGTAGTTAAAAGCCGTGGGAAAAACAGGTATGCCTGAAGGTGAGTTTTGAAGAATCTTGGTGACTCACTCGATAATTTCACGGCTTAGTGGTGCAGAAATGAAGCCCTGCCACTGTGTGTTCAGGTTGGAATTTCAGCTGTGTTATGTGGAGATCATGAGCAGGGCTGATGAATAGTCTCTCTCTCTGTGTGTGTGTGTGTGTGTGTGTGTGTGTGTGTGTGTGTGTGTGTGTGTGTAAGAGCTGAGGTAGAATTTGCATTCGAGGAGGCGTGTGCAGCCTTCAGCCTCCTACACTGGTAGGGCTGACATGCACTACATGAGAGTCAGGAGGTAGGTGAGAGAGAGGACTAAAATAGAAAACATTTAAGTCGAGGGGAAAAAAAACATCCAAATGAGAGATGTGGCAAAAATATCATTACTGTATTACTGTACATTTAAAAAAAAAAAGTATTTTCAGTATCCATGATAACCCTTAACCCCTTAATATTTAGTAATTTACATTTTTCATTTATCAAGTTAGTATTAGTATAATTATTATTTGAATAATCATTAGTATAGATGAAAGAGGAAGCGATAAAAATAAAAAAGGCACAATGCTAATAATAGTCGCTAAACTCAGAAAAGTGCTGTATATTATGGTCATTTATATTAAAATCTAAGTAAAATATTGCAATTCAACCCTTCTCTGATATATGCAGAATAATGATATGCATACATACAATTGAAAAAAGTGCACTCTGTAATCTTTACGATCCTTCATAGACGTGCTATAAGTTATATCATATATATAATAAATCTTACGAAGTATTTTAAATATACTGAAATGTATGATCAAAATATATTGCAAAAGTTTTGACTAGTTGTGCTTTTTTATTTATTTATTTATTTTTTTTTACCTCAGATGTCTATATTTTTCTTGACCAGACATCACCTGAACCCTCTCCTCAGGTATTGCAGTCTTTTGTTTAAAAGCCATTCATGAGCATTATCTTCAGGGTGGAGTCTATTTGCAATTGTAAACAAAGAACGCAAAAAAAAAAAAAATACAAAGTGCTCCTTCAAAATAAAAATAAACAAATAAATACAAATTCTTTAGCAGCCTGAATACCAACAACAAGAAAAAAAAAAAACAGATTGCTATATAATTATGACAGAGATGGAATTAAGCATAATCAAAGTTGGAGGCTGAGTGGGTTCTCAACGTGAGATGATGAGCTCTGTATTTGCGCAATCATCTATTAATGGTGCGCCCCATGCACGAGATAAAGGAGGGATGGAGGGAGGTAAGGATCTCGCAAGGAGGAAAGGGCGAGAGGAGGGAGTCTGTGCTCGGGCGGGAGAAATAAGCCTTTCAACCAGATAAGAAGGGGGTGTTACATAACCACATGAGTCATGAGATTACAAAGTAGCAACCGGGAAGAAAAAAAAGGAGAATTTCTTTTTTTTTTTTTAGCTCCAGAAATAGAAAAACGTGTATACAAACAATGACACATAAGATATCATAAAAGAGATGTGCTGCTAGGAAATATAGCAGCGAAGGCAGGAAACTGACTTTAGAATCTGTTTCCGAGCTCAGCTGTTCATCATTCAGGACTTATCTTTAAAACGAGTTAAAAGGGCACCCCACACACACACACACACACACACAGAGACACACACACACGCACACACACACAGTGACTGTTTAAAGCACCTGACCTGGATCTGACTTCCAATCTAACATTAATCCATCTTCATAATCACAGTATCAGTCCATAAAAGCGACTTAAAGTGAGGTGTAGTCAAAATTATGCTTTCAGAAATGAGCTACTTGAAACGAGTGAGGACATTAAATCGATTTAATGAGCCGGATCCGTGGACTTTTAACAAATAAGTCACTACTTGAGCGTCACTGTGTAACAATTCGCACTTATGATCAATTCGCACTTATGATCGCACTTATGAGCTTTTGAAAGGTCCCCCCCCTAAAAAAAGAAGATTTAAAACATTTAATTAAGCATCAACTGCTGATGACCAAAACATAAACACGTGGCACCAGCATTCCCCCATACACTCCCTTACACACTGCTTTCTCACCTTCGATAGGCTTCTCCGTGTGCTTCCGGACCTCTGTTTGGAGACGGCGGTGGGCCGGCCCTGCTTGAGAGGAGCACTAGGAGCTGCTGAGGTCTGGATGTGACCGTGATTCAGAGTGTTAAGGACGCTGACATCGGGAGGCCTGGCTGTGCTCGGCTGCGTCCTGGGGAGACGTCTGTGGTTGCCGTCTAGGCTCACCCTCCTGCTGCTCCCTCTCGCGTTCTGCACACGAAATTCTGCCAAATCGCTCGCCTTCGCATTCGCCAGGAGTCTGAAGGCGGTCGGATTTAGCTGAAGAGAGGAAAAGCAGAAACGTTAAAAGCTGAAGAAGAGACAGCAATGAGTGTGCGGAGACACAGTGCTGTGCTTCTTTTTGGGCTGTTTCACCTGCTAAAGCTCTTTCCAGCATGAAGTTTTCTTTCAATAAGTAAGACGACAGCATAAAGCCATTAGTCACGTCTGGGTGAGTGCCCTGCTCTTTCTGATCTGCCCTGCTGTGAGCTGCTGTGAGTTTCAGAAAAAAAGTGTGTGTGTAAGTGAAAGAGAGAGAGAGAGAGAGAGAGAGAGTTAGAGAGAGGGAGAGAGAGAGAGAGAGACACAGCACTGCAGCACTGCACATCTACGATTGATGTTCCCTCTCCCCCTACAGTGATGTGCTGTTATGCCACCAAAGCAAAGGAAACATTACTGCGCCTTTACGGTTGGCTGGCCAGAGCCGAGACAAAGTTTGCCAGGAGGACAGAGTGTGAGAACACTGAAAACGCTTTTATTTGACAAATACAGAAAATAATTGATTTGAAAAGAAAAGTTTTAATGAAATAATGACTATAAGGAGAAAGTGCAAAATATCTGCTTCAATAAACCCATTTACATCATTATACAGTAAACCTTTTTTATATATATATCTCTTAATATATTTCTGTTTAAAATGTAATTAAAATTAAAGCAGCAGTCTGTAATATTACAGTGACAAACCATTTTCCACCTAATGAACATCCTTATTCTGTTACAAGTGGCAGAACTGAGAGGCTTTTTTTCAGGCTAAGATTTTTACATTTTCAGGCCTGTGACATCTAAACAACAAACGCAGCAAAATCACACTTATGGCTACAGCCTTCTTTCAAGGATGCACTGGTTTCATAAAATGTAAAAAACATCGCATGCACATAAACAGTGTCTCACAAGTGAGTACGCCCCTCACATTTCAGCTACCATTTTAGTATATCTTCTAATATATTCTAAAAATAGCTGACAACAAAAGTAAGTACACCCTATCTGATAACAGCTCTACATCATGTAACCATGCAAAGACACACGTCCTATTCATCATGTTCATGTTTTTGTCTGCTTGACAGGACCATACAAATTTGTATATCTTGTATTAGAGCAGTTTGTGCTTTAAGTACAATTCTCTCATACTGACCACTGGATGTTCAACATGGCACCTCATGGTAAAGACTCTCTGAGGATTTAAGAATTGTTGCTCCCCAAAAAAATGGCCTAAGCTGAAAGAAGATCGGCAACACCCTCAAACTGAGTTACAGTACAGTGGCAAGGGTCAAACAGAGGTTTTCCAAGACAGGTTCAACTCAGAACAGCTCTCTCATGGGTCCATCAAAAAAGTTGAGTCCTTGTGTTGTGCGTCAAGTGCAGAAGCTGCTTCAGAAAACAGACATGAGTGCTGCCAGCAATGCTTTAGAGGTTGCTTGTCAATTCTCAGACCATACACTACACACTGCAATAAGTCTGTTTGCATGGTCGTTGTCCAAAAAGGAAGCCTCTTTTGAAGCTTGTTCACAAGAAAGCCCACAAACAGTTCACTGAAGACCATGTCCAAGACCATGAATTACTGGAACCATGTCCTGTGGTCTGATGATACTAAGATAAACTTGTTTGACATAGATGGTGTCCAGCATGTGTAGTGATGCCCTGGTGAGGATAACCAAGAACATTGTCTTGCCTACGGTCAAGAATAGTGGTGGTATCATCATGGCCTGGGGCTGCATGAGTGCTGCTGGTACTAAGGAGCTGCGGGTCATTGAGGGAAACATGGATTCCAACATATACTCTGACAGTCTAAAGCAGAACATGACGCCCTCCCGCTAGAAACTGGGACAAAGGGCAGTTTTCCAACACAATAACGAACCCAAATACACCGCCAAGAAAACTGCCTTGCTGAGGAAGCTAAAGGTGATGGAGTGGCCAAATATGTTTCCAGACCTATACCCTATTGAGCACCTGTGGAGCATCCTCATGTGAAAGGTGGAGAAGTGTCTAACATCTAGCAGCTCCGTGATGTCATTATGGTGAAGGGAAAAAGGATCCCAGCAACAACCTGTGCAGCTCTGGTGAATTCCATATCCAGGAGGATTAAGGCAGTGCTAGATAACAGTGGCGCTTACACAAAATATTGTCACTTTGGGCACGTTCACTTAGGGGTGACATGTTCTTTGACATTTGTTGACAGTTATTTAGACAATAATGGCTGTATGTTGAGTTACTTTTGGAGAACAGGAGACATTTAGTGCTAAACAATTAAAATGACATTTTCTAAACAAACAAGAGACACAAATAGCAGAACTGTAAGCAGACGAGTTTGATATATATGTTTTCTCTCTGTCGAGTTTAAAAACTCGGGTCGCAAAGGCAACTATGCGAAAATAATTTAAGAAATGCTACACTTAATATACACAGGTCTGCATAGACAGAGGAAGCTCGAAGGACAGTGCTTAATATTTAAAACATGATGTACTGGATCACCAAGGGAATGACAAGTGTGTATAGGGAGGGGAGTTCCCAGAATATATACACACACAACAGAGCTTCAAATGCTTCACATAGCAGAGATATGAGCCAATAGCATTGATATGATGTCTGCGCTAGGATGAGAAATTATAACCCTAACATCTCAGTAGAAAAGTACATTATGTCCTTTAAACAAAAGATATATGGACACAAACACCAAGATCAATGCAAAAACTGAGTCATGTCATTTACAGTCTCCACGCAATGTCTCAATTCACTCAGGTGGGTCTTAGAAACACTCAAGTACTTGCATTGCATTTTATTAAATTGAATTGTGGAGATTTCTGCTCATTCAACTACAAGAGAGTTGGTCAGGTACTGATGTAAGTGAGGTGAGGAGGCCTGGGGTACATTCAGCATTCTAAATCATCTCAAAGGTGTTCAAAAAGGTTGTTCTTAGAGCTCGATAGCAGGCCACTCAAAATCTTCCACTCCAACACTTTATCTTAATAGAGCTGGCTTTGTGGTTTGGGTCTCCTAGTTTAAATGAAGGGACAAATGTAATGCTGCTGAATCCAAAGAACCTTTACCATACAAAACCCTATAAAACTGTGTGCCTCAAACCTTGTGATAACTGTTTGGAGAAGAACCACGAATGGCTGAAAAAGGCAGGTGTCCAAATATTTTTTTTTCCATAGAGCAAATCGTTCCTCCTCAGCGCTTTTCTTTCTTCTTTAAAAATAGACAAAAAACCCAGCTGCCTTTTCCCCCCACTGTATCAATGCTGCATAAGCTGAAACTGGTTTAAAAACAAAAAATCATAATTCATTGAACATATACAATTATTACTTCTTTTTCATAATAAGAATAAAACAAAGGTGCCTGTTCTCCACTTTTCAGTATACAAGTAATCTAAATAACAGAGATACTGGATACTGCAATGTTAGATAGATTACAGATTGGTCTCTTTCATCCTAAATATATACACACATATATACATCCCTTAACTAGACTAAACTATTACTCAGCTTACTGGCCCTATACTGGGGTGGGGGTGTTGGGGTGACAGGATCCTCTGCCATCTATTCCTATCTAATTTTATCAGCCTCATAAGAGCTTCCTTTACTGGCATCTTATCTTCTTTGTTCCTCTTTGCAGGCAGACAACGGGAACAGACTCCAGGTCTGAATGCCATATTTAGAATCAGCTAGAAACTTAATGGCACAACAATACATAGCTGGGCAAGAAACCACAAAGTTGACAACTGGCCATTAACTTCTCTGTTAAAAAACAAGCTTTGATTTTCTGGCAGGCGTAAAAATAAGTTTACCCATCTTACTTCTACAGACATTAAGAGAGAACCCTAAAATGGATTTAGTGTGGAACACCCTGGTCCACTTTTGGACCCCATTTTCTCTTATAATAACCTTCACTCTTCTGCAAAGATGTTCTTGTGAAGATTTTGCTCATTCAGCCACATGAGTGTTAGTAAAGTCACGTGCGACTGTCGGTTGAGGAGACCTGTGGTGCAATCAGGGTTCCAATGCAGCCCAAAGGTTTTCCACACTAACCCGTGTAAGCCATATCCTTAAGTTATGCAAAGACATAATATACAATGGTGTGCCTCCAGATTTGTGGACAGTTTGGGAAAGAACCAAATAGGGCTTGAAAAGTCAGATGTCCCACTATTTTCATCCATATTGTGTATGCAGCCGCTAGGTGTTACTTATGAAATGCACATGATTAGTAACTCATCAAAAAGTGCAACTAACTCTAGAAAAGCGAAACGTCTGGCGTTTTTGGAGCACTCAAGTGCAACTCAACTTAACTGCATTGCGCCAGGCAATAAGGGAATCAACCATAACCTCAGAGAAGTTCTATCAATCTAGGAAAGAGTTATAAGGCCAAAAATAATTAGAAATTCACTATTTTACTGTTTTACAAACAAAGAGCTGATTAGAGTCTTTCAGGACTGAGTGTCCCAACAAATTCAGTCTAAGGTCAGACTGTTTATTGCTCAAAGATATAAAAGAAAAACCAATACGAGCTACATCATGTGACCTTCAGACCTCTGCAGGCACATTAAATGTTTAGCACAATCAAAAAAAATCTGAATAAATACAGAACATATGATTCAGATTTGCAAAACTGCATCTTAATAAACCACAACAGTTCTGAAACGATACCCTTGGTTTATGTTTTTATAAAAATGACACTGAAATTGAAATCTTTTGTGGTTTTTATATGTTGTCATATAACATTTGTTTACAGAAGTTTGTGAGGAACACACAATTGTATTATGGCCTTGCCACTCATATTACACTCCTCTGCCATTTTCTGTCCTTTTTTTTTTTTTTTTTTTTACCTTTTATTGTTCACACCTGCTCATTCTGGGTGTTTGCTCAGCAAAAACAAAATTTATTACAAGAAAATATTACCATGCAGCCTTTTGCTTTCACATCCATATAAAGGAAATAAGTTACTAGACAAGATCAGACGGTCAAGTATGTAATACAGTCTATTTCGATAAGCTTGCATACTACCACTCAGGTCAACTCTGTACATTACATGTCTATAAGTTAATTAAATTTGTAAAACAGATATAACACAGGGATATCTGTAGTGTAGGTGTGGTTACAACAGACAAGTATTTCAACTTTTCCCCATTGTGAGGAAAAAAAAACCCAGGCAGATGTTCACTTCCTGAAGAGCTACACTTGAAGGGAAAAGACATGAATATTCTATCAAGGAAGCTAAAGTTTTTCTGCTTACTCATCTCCACGGTTTTGACTTTGCCAATTGTTTTAGCCCGCTTGACTCCCACAGGCCACCGCCCATAATTAAATACAAAACTTGAAAAAAAAAAAGAAGAATGTAAGCAAATGCATTCCTTGTTTCACTAAATATTATTTCGATTTTATTTATAAAGTATTAATAAATAAAGTTGAGTATAACATAAACATAAAAGCATAGCACTGATCAGCAGACGGTTCAAGACAGGCTTAGTGGGAATGCTTTTTACAACATCTGGCAGCTGTGAGAAAAAAAAAAAAAAGCTCCAAAGTAGGGACGCATCTACATCATTGCTTTTAGACCAAGTACGAGTATGAAAATGTTTTGGTACTCGTTAATGATACAAACATGCATAACCCATTTAGTATTAATCAATTTAGAACACTTAATAAATGTTGGATTCAACTGTGTCTATGATGGTCGATGCTGTGTGTGTGTGTGTGTGTGTGTGTGTGTGTGTGTGTGTGTGTGTGTGTGTGTGTGTGTGCTATAACAATGAAACTTAAGCGCTTATTCCTTGTGAAATTCCTTATAAAAGTCTTGCAAAAGCACTGTGGTTATCTCAGGAACGATAGATTCTTTGCACGTTCCCTTCTTAATGCTAATCAATACCTTAACATGCAAGCAAGTGGTGGCCCTCTAACGTTCATGGCATGACCACAGTCCCTGAAACAGCCCTGGGTGTTCAGAACCTTTCATGCTCTATGTTTTAAACATACTCTGTAAAATTCATTAAATGTAATGAAATAAACATTAGAAATGGACATCTACTGTTTCTACTGGAAATGTAGAATTGGCAAGTAAATAACTAAACTAGATTTTTTTTAATTATTAAATCTAATCAATTTATTAGTGGCCAAATAGTTTATTTTATCGGGGAAGGTTGACACAAATATTATGGTAATGTTTTCTAGATGGTTTGTCCACAAATGTGAACAACAATAATCTATTTTGTATATGTTCTGTGTTTATTTTAGATGTGCTGAATTTCACACTAATTTCTACGTCTACTTAAATTCCATTTCAAAGATTCTGAAAGATTACATGATCAATTCTGCAGAAAAACACATTTGATTGATTTCAGTAAACTTCTCGATATTTAACTGCAAAATACTCCAGTCCACATAGAAACTGAACTGCCTACACAGAGGATAGTCACGTGTTCTGACTAGATTTGTAAAAGAATGGAAGAAGCAAATATGGACCACCAAAGAAATAAAAGAAATGATCTTAGCAAGCCCCTCCATCCACACAATCCTTCAAGAGATCTAGGCTATGACTTTTTTTTGTGGGTGTGCCTCTATACAGACACTGTGTAGAAAAAGCTTTCCATACAGCTAGCTTTAGCGACCAAACAGATTCACTTACTACATCTATAGGGCCAAAATGAAGGAATTATGGAATAAGATATGTTTGCATGTTTGGACCAGTCTTACCTCGGTAAACTGTAAGGGGAAGATTCCGACCTTGTCACCCAACTTCCCTTCAGCCCAGTTCTCATCCACTCGCTTTAACAAGGTGATGACGTCTCCCTGCATACAAATGAGACAAGGGTAAAGACACAGAGACAACGTGAGACAAGTAGTAGGCAATAAGGTGGACTGCGTCACCACTGCTCTGACCGCACGTGTTTAATTTTCACACTTTCTTCCCTATTTTTTAGATGTTTTTATTATATATTTTTATGCTATTTAAAAAATAAGTATTCTGTTTATTGTAAATGTTATTTTCTATAGTTTTTTTTTATTTTATCTGTTTAGATGAGTCATTAAAATCATTTTTTAAAATGTCACTGTGCATGTGAAACCCCCACCCTCAAGTCTTTCTTTTTATTTTATTTTATATTCTTTTTTAAATTAAATGCGTGACAATTGCACAGATGCAGGGGTGTCCCGAACAGCTGTAATTATTTGAAGCTGAAAACAGGATGGCCTGTCTTGTATCTGCAATCCCTTAACTCCTTTCCTTAAAGCTTTATTTCTATTTAAACCATCTGGTCTCAAGGAGAAAGAGGGGGGAGAAGAAAAAAAAAAAAAAACAGGACGCTCTTTAATGGACTCCACAGAGTCACAGCTGTTACATAACTTTCTCTGAAACAGTCTTGGCATGTGTGACTGTAGAGAAAGCTATAGCTAAATCCCATTACTGCCAAAAACCTAACTCATTTATAAGGTACAAGTCAGCAGCATATAAAAAGCACCATGAATTATTACTGAGGTGATTTGATACTCTCGCGTTCAATCCTAAATTCTACTGGCATCACGGTAAATCCCATTTCTTTTACGTGCATGCATCAAAAAATGAGTTTTCGACTGATCACTGAGAACTAGAGCTGATGCAAACACTACAGCAGTGCGGGGTTTCATTACTGGAGGGGTGGGGTGGAGGGCAGGTTACAGGTTCAACACTGTAATCTCTATAGCGATATACAAACAATCACAGAAAGTGTGTGATAACTACATTGTGTATCATGAGAAGGTCCTTAATTTTATTCTAAATTCTATATTTTTGTTTTCTACATTGATTAACTTGTTTTAATGCTAGATTGAAATCGTGTGCATAAGGGAGCCCATGTTATTGTGGTATGAGAAAAAACAGCTTTTTTTTTTTCTTTCTTAGAAATGTAATGAATTTAATCTCAATACCAATACATAAGTACATATACCGAATAATCGAATCTTACAATATTATGAATATTACACACACACCTTCATGAAGGCCAGACACTCCTTCCTGTCATCTGGATCCAGCCTGTTCAGGTCGAAGTCGTACAGGGCGCGGCACAAAGGTGCAGGCTGCGTTTGATCACCCAGGACCTGCACCATGATGCTGGGTACGAGACCACTGTTCCCTTTAATGTCACCATAATACCAATTGTCATCCACTCTCCAGCGCAGGCCGACCATGTCGCCGGATTTCATGGTGAGCTCTCCGGGTCCATTGCTCTGATAGTCGTACAAGGCTTTAGCCAGCACCTGGAAAAACAAACACAGATAATACGGATAAGAGAGACGTAGAATGAAGGACAAAAGGAGAACTTTACAAAAATAAAAACCATTAACACACTTTCTTTAAATCACTAGCTAACATGATCTACTAGTTTTTCACTATATGTTCTTTAATCATAAAACTTTAAATATTTATTCCCTTTTTGCTGCTACCTCCGCTCTTCTGGGAAGATTTTGGAGTGTGTTCTTGTAGGGATTTGTGCTTATTCAGCCGCAGTGGTGTTAGTAAAGTCAGGTGCTGACACATGGTGACGAGGCCTAGGGTGCAGTCAGAATACTATTTCATTACAAAGGTGTTCTTTAGGGTTGAGGTCATGACCTTCCACTCCCACCCATGTAAACCAGATCTTCCTGGAGCTCGCTTTGTGCACAGTGGTATTGACATGCTAAAACAGGTTTGTGTCTCCTAGACATACTATACAATTGTGTGCCTACTTTGTGGTAAAATTTTGGAGAACCGCCACATATGGCTATAAAATACAGCTGTCCCAATACTTTTGTCTGTCGAGTGTATATAGCTTCAGTATAAGGCGATATATTTACTTGTGTTTTTTAAAGATTTACACTGTTGATACAGAACTTAGCACTAAGATCGCTACATAGTATTTTTTGTATTCACAGGTTTATAAAATCCATTGTGAAAAATGTCCTTTTTTATTTAATTGTGAATAAATGGTTTTTTTTAGCAAAATTATCAAGCATTTAATCCTTTACTGTAAACCGCAGTTGATATTTACAGAATTTTCCTTTATTTTCTATTTTTACAGATTCTTCTTTACTCCTAGTCACAATCTGAAGTTTATGTTAAACAGTAAATTATTATACAGAGCATCCTGTTGCCAAACACATTTCTGTAAATATTTTAAGTGTCGATGGTTTTCCATGTTATAATTGATTCTACTTAAAGGCTCTTGCATTTGGAGAAACCCAAAACGTCTGACCTGTTTGAGCTGGCTTGAGTGCTAGTGTGGTGCAGCTTTAATAATAAGCACCCAGAAGGCGCTGAGCATAAACACACTGCACGTTCACACTCTTATAATGAGCATATTTACAGAGCTGCACCCAAAACCAAGAAGCCTGTAAGCACAAGTCAGTCAGTGCAACCGCTCTTATCTTGCTCTTATCTTGCTGTCACACTGCGCTTCAGGTAAAACAAATGTATTAGACATTAAACGTGTCCTGTGATTGTTTTTAATGACTCGAAGAAAGATCAGTGAAAAAACAGTTACATCATCATTTCAACCCTGGAGGTTTTTAATGCTTCTTGGACACCTGCAGATTTGAAAGGTGTTTCCTGGGAATTAACAAACCTGGCAAAGAAAGGTAAATGATGGTGGTGTAGTTAAAAAAACAAAAAAAACAAAACAGAGACTATGATTGACTGTCTCTATTTCTAACTAAATTGGCATTTTCACACCACGTTTATTTTGTGAAACTCATCAGTTTGTGAATAAATGAAAAATGTTCTGGCCTCAAAATTTTAACCTAAAGTCGGTCTATTTGTTTCTTGCACAAATAATTTTAAAAAAGTAAAGAAACTTAAAGGTCATACCCACATAGCAATTTCTCTCTGGCCCAGCTCCGGCCCACACACCGCAATGAATTACAGTCCTAGTGTGGACCAGGTCTGGATTCCAAACAAGGGCCACACATGGGCATACTGGTCCTAAATGACATCTGGCCAATGTCTGATGAGCCGCCTTAAAAACAGTACCACCTCTGCCAAACCGGGCCATGTTTGTCCCACATGCTGTATGCCAGTGCCGGATGAATGCCAGCTGTGCCAGATGAATGGCAAATCTAAGCCAAATTTGTTTGCTGACTGGGTAGTTGTAACCTAATAAGCATCTGAGAAAAAACATAGATCCTGAGGGGCGGAGCTTTGTAAACTAGGCTGGGAATAAAGGGCTTGTCTTAAGAAGTATTCTGCGTCAAATCCAGCTACTTGTCAGTTAAAGCACCTTAAATTAAATAATATATGTGAGATATAAGTGAATACAATTATGCCACAGATGTTCTTATCCAAAGCAACTTAGCATTATCTATATCATCTTACATTTATGGCATTTGTCAGGCGCTCTTTTACAGGGAGACTTACAACAGAGCAGTTGATTTGTCAGGACATTGTTCAAGACTCAACAGTGGCAGCGTGGGGATTTGAACTTGTGTGGGAGTTGACTCACTACTGAGCTACAACCTCCCATCTTAATTACTAAGCTAGAGAAAAACATTACTTGCAAGCCCCACTTGTGCTGAAAATTGCACAGAAAATAATAATTAAAACTCGGTTTCTAAATCAGCTAAATCACTCTTGATCTGAAGGTGGCGCTCCTGATCCTTAGTCAGGTATGGCATGCTGAAAAGTCTTGTTGCAGCTGCATACCAAATTAAGCTTCATGTCACTGTTAATTGTCTCAATATAAGCTGTATAGACAAAAGTATTAGGATACCGTTGAGATTCTTCCCCATAGTGTTAGCACAAAGCTAGAGACACATAATTGTCTTTGGATGCAGTTCCAATACCAGCAATTAAATTTTTCCTTCACCAAGTGACCCAAACCTGTTCCAGCATGACAATGACCCTTTGCACAAAGCCAGATTCATGAAGATATGCTTTACATGGACTCAAGTGAAAGATCTTGAGTGGCCTGCTATACAGCACTGACCTCAAACACCTGTGTGATGAACTGTAATGCTGACTGCACCGAAGGCCTCCTCACACTACATTAGGACCTTACTAATGTGGCTGAATGAGCATTCATTCAATTTTCACAAGCACATTCAAAAATCTTGTGGAACATCTTCCCAGAAGAGTGGACCATATTATAACAGCAAATGGGGACTAAATATTGACTGGAAAGCTTAAAAAACACATTTGAATATTGGTTTCTATGTCCACAAATATTTGTACATATAGTCAAGTCAAGTTTATTTCTATAGCGCTTTTCACAACAGACATTGTCTCAAAGCAGCTTTACACAAATTAACAGTTGAGGTAAATGATGTGTGTTTATCCCTTATGAGCAGCCATGGCGACTGTGGCAAAAACTCCCTTAGATGTTATAAGGAAGAAACTTTGAGAGGAACCAGATTTAAAAGGGAACCCATCCTCATCTGGGTGACATCAAGAGTTTGATCATAAATCTTTCAACAATACAGAACACTGGAGAGTAAGAACTAACATGAGTACTGGAGTATAAGATCATAAGTAATGATCTTTCTACAGCCTTATACAGTCTATATGGTTAGTAGCTCCTAGTTTTATGAGCTCAGCATTTGTGATCAATATAGTGTACATTCATGTCTGCATTATGGTTAATGTAAGTTGTTTGAATTCGATATTAGTTTTTAAGAGGGTTAGAACACTGACTACTAATGTCACTTTTTAAAGTTATTTGAAGTCACAGAAATGTTTTTATATTTTTCTTAAGAGAATGTCGTCAGGTGTTTGAGAAACCATTATTGTTGATTGGAACCTGTAAGTATAATGCTGTGAAAACAAGACCCACAGATCTGTAATATCAGTGCACAAACCAGCAGTTCTCTCATTCTTTTGTTTCCACACCTGTAAATTTACTCTCATAGCATGTACAGCAGTGCCTAAGTTTGAACGCTATAATGCAAGCTAATATGTATAAAGAAACTAAATGTGCATGGTTCCTTGCACGTGCACTGCCACAACGTTTAAACCGAGTGCGGCTACATGTCTTATGGCAGTCCTGGTCATGGTTTGGTATATATGTATATGTTGGTTTTGTGAGATTTTCATCATGGACAACAATGGTTCATCCCTACTGCTTTACATTTCAAGTACAAAAGCAGGCATGCTTTAATAAGGACTCATACAGAAACTGTTTACCTAATTCATTTTATACTAACAGGAAAGATAAACATATTTGGAGTAGACATGTTCATTTTTTTATTATATACTGTATGTGAGCATACAAATGCCTGTTCTGGGCTACAATGAAAATGCCTTCCTTCCTACCCAGATTAGCGCCATTTACAATCTCTCATGAGTGGCTGTAAAATAAAAGGCACACAATTTTTTTAGGATAGTGAGCGAGAGAGAGAGAGAGAGAGAGAGAGAGAGAGAGAGAGAGAGAAGGAGAGAAAGAAAGGTTTAGTGTGAAGTTTGCACCATTTAACACAATTGGTGCATTTGGGAAACTCAGCCCAGATACACAAAAGGTCACTCTTGAGTCAACATGGGTGTGTTAGAGAAAGAAAAACAATGAAATATGCAGGATCAGGATGACAATTTAAATCACTGCCAGACTGCAAGTCTCATTAAAATTAGATTAACGCTGCCTTCACGTGAATTCAGATAGATCCAAAAGAACCATTTAAAAATGCGTTTGCAAACAATTTCCAAAATTACATGTGTGCTAAAATGTCTGAAAAGACGTAAAACCCTTCACATGCATACAAACAAAGAATTCTGGCTTGCATCATTTCCATCAAGTTTCCCTTTGAACTGACGCAGTTGCGAGTGAATGTTTCCTTTTTTAAAGAATAAAAAAAAAAACACAATCTGAAATTGATGTAAGATTAATCTTTACGAATGCTAACAAACGTCAAACACAAAAAACATATACCACCATGCACAATCTTGTTGATTTTCTGCTGACCACATGAACAAATTTGATTATCACCTTTTTCAGTGCAAACTACAATGTAAAAAGCCATAGTGAAAAAATATGTATTAAAAGTCTCTGTGCATTTTGTGTCGTTTTCACCACTATTCACAAAGTGAATCTTTAAACCATTTTATTTACTCCTTCAAAGACAATCAAACAAAAACTAACTCACAGAAAATCCATCCACATTGTTCACATTCATCACTCAACTATGAAAACTACCAGCACAAATGGAGAGCAAATCTCTGACAAGATCTCTGGAGATCACATTTCTGACATAACCAGTACTAAATCTACAGTCTGGGTTAGAAAGAAATCAGCCCCAACTTAGTTTTTTTT
>MU551526.1:755881-878341 GCA_024362625.1 Silurus asotus
TTAGTTTTTTTTTTTTTTTTTTTTTCATACTGATCATTTGTTATTGGCTCATAGACATCTAAAAACAAACAAACAAATGATCTCCAACTAAAAGCCTGCTGTAAACTGGATATGTCCTTTGTTAGTTCCTTTTTAAATACAACAACTGTAGTCGTTTATCCACTGTAACCCAGTATTCTAAGTTTTTTCCATACGTCTCACCCTTCCAGACCTGTCCATGTCCCTTCTCCAGGTCATGTTGTCTCTCTGCATGTCGACCACCCACCCATCCTCCATTCTCACATCTCTACTTACAGGGCCTCATTACTTTCTTGTTTGGTGTTGGTATCATAATGTCGTTGTTTTCAGTAACACTGTGTGGCCGTGAAAACCCAAACACTTAAACTTTCAAAGAATCCTCACAAACTGTTGTTTTTACCGCAATATCAACGCTAAACTATGGGGAATTTCCACAAATAATCCGGCTTTTTCCACAGGTACCAACGGCAATGAAGCAGGTGGTGAAACCGGATCAGAAATCACAACACCTCTTTAACAAAACAAGCAAA
Organism: Silurus asotus; assembly: GCA_024362625.1. NCBI lineage: Eukaryota > Metazoa > Chordata > Actinopteri > Siluriformes > Siluridae > Silurus > Silurus asotus. The sequence continues at coordinate 756,430 of MU551526.1, forward strand.
ACATGCTATATACAATGTAAGTTAGTTATTTAGTTATTCTTTCTTTCCCACAATTGCTTCCTTTTATTGTCAGTTTCTGTCTGGACAGAAGCACAGAGTCAAAAAACACACATAAAACCTGTTTGTTATATAACCGGCCCCTATTGCATACCTGATCCTCTCTCCTATTACTCAAATAATGAATCTTTTAACATGTTTAAATATACATGTTTATATGGTGAAATGGAAGAATGACAGCTAATGTTTTGTTTTATAATTATTATTTTCTTAAAACAATGAGAAACTACGCTTTTGCTGTTAGGGAGTGTCTAAAAAGTGCACAAAAAAAATGGACAGTTTGTCCCCCATTTTCTCCTTTATAAGGGAGGACAAAAAAAAAAACAATTCTAAGGATGAATATTGTTTGTATGTTAATCCTTCTCAATGAGGTTTTAAAGGGGGCCTTAATAACTTATAAACTTGACATAAACCCTATTGCGTTACACTTGTTAGGAATACAATCAACTGTGGCAAAGGGTATCCCTAAGGACAAGATGATGATTATTATTATTATTATTATTATTATTATGATTATTATGACTGTAATTATTGAACATGGTCACACTTTGGGTAATACTGCTTTCTAAGGTCCTAGATGATATCTTATGCTGCCCAGAAAAGTGCTTCCCCGAACATCTCTCCGCTGCTACACCGTTTCTCAGTTGCAGATGATGAAGACTGACAGTCAAAGACATCCTTTCAGATAAGTCCTTTTGGCCCATGATAGAAAATTCAAAGGAGATGAGACACAGAAAAAGGTAGGGGACAATCCTTATTTTCACTTTTCACAGAGGTGAATTCTGCGAATAAGTTTGCCACACAATCATTTCCCAAAAAAAGAGAAAAACAAAAATAAATTATGGAACACAGCAACTATCCTCAGCTGGGCCATGAAAATCTAAAAATAATATATTGTACCGATCACCAAAAAAAAAAGCTGAGACAGCCAGCCTCTACTTGCCATATAATAAAAATGTATTCAGGGTCAACATGATTTACACCGACAAGTACATTCGCAGCAGTTATAGATGTGTATTAGAATATTCTGAGCATCCAGACTACAGCCTGTAAACCAGCAATGGATCTGGTGAACCCTGATGATGGCTCCATGTGTACAAGGTGCAAAAAAAACATCTGCAAAAAGCACTCGCTTATTCTACGATAATTCGCAAATTAAAAAAGTGAAATAATCTGCAAAATGTTAATAAAAAAATAAATAAAAGGAATTGCATTATATTTATTTTTTTATCTATTACTGCCCTGAATAAGTTATTCCACATATCAGATATATGCATCCAGTCCACAAATAAAAACCCAATACAAAGTGTATTTAAAAAACATATTTAAGACCAAGATGGCGGCAGCTCGCAGCGGCCTCTCCGGTTCCAAAACCGCTTGCACCCGGTGCACTTTATGTGGCGAGGACACTTACTTTTGTCCTTGCTCTGTGTTCTGTTATGTAGCTTTATGTTGTGTGTTGTAGCTCTATGTGGTTGAATGTAACACCAGGGTTCTGGAGAAACGTCTAATTTCACTGTGTACTGCGTCAGCTTTATATAGTAGAAATGACAAAAGCTTCTTGACTCTTGACTTAAAACAGTTTAAAAATTGACATATGTTTGATTTTTATTAACTTTAGTTCTTCCCTGGATGATCACCAAATTTTGTATATTTTGTGATAGTTGCATTATTGCATTGTGTCATTGTTTGTACTGAGTACATCAACCACAGTTTCTTAAGAAAAACCGCCAGGAAATGCACATTATTTTCCAGCAAGCTTTGAATATCTGATCCCTTTCCAACAGTGACTACATAATGCTGAGATACGTTTTTCCATCCCTGGGACAACTAAAGGACATGTACAGCACTGTAAAAACAAGGGTGTTAGTATAGTCAGGTACTGATGTAGTGTGAGGAGATGCAGTGCAGTCAGTGTTTTAATTCATCCCAGAGGTGCTCATTAAAGTTGAGGTCCAAGCTCTAGCAGACCATTCAAGATCTTTCACTCAAACCCATGTAAACCATATCTTTGTGGAAGCTCACTTATGCACAGGGGCATTGTCATTCTGAAACAGGTTTTGGTCTCCTATTTTAAGTGAAAATGTCATGCCCCCACATTCAAAGGCATCATATACAATTGTATGCCCTCAACTTTTGTGGTAACAGTTTGGGGAAGAAGCACATATGCCAAGAAAAGTCTGGTGTCCCAATATACACGTGTGTGTTTATACAAATACCACATGCTTTCTTTTACATAATTCATCTTCATCAAACCAATGGGCCCAATGTAGAAACTTGTGCAATCTGCATATTCAATGACATCCTAAAGGTCCTTATTAGTGCCACTAGACACTGTAGCAGCATGTGATCTAGACATGATATGCCAACAGCAGAAGGCAACAAATTACCAATGGACACCAGTGTTACACCATTACAGTTATCATCATTAAAGCCAATACAATTCTTATTATAACCATCAAAACCATTTCGAGTTTATGAGAGCTTCTAATATTTATTTCCGGCAAGGTGGCATAAAAACAGGCCCTCTAAAATCATGTGTGTGCAAAGCTACCATCAAATCAAAGGGTGAGTGCTTTTTACTTTAAAAAAAATATTAATAATATTTGTATACATACATTTGAAATTTTATTTTGTAAAAAAAGTATACTTATAAGATTAGTTGTAACCCACAAGACACAATTCACATTCATTGCCAATGTAACACAAACGTATCCTTGTAACCCCTAACTAGATAGATAGATAGATAGATAGATAGATAGATAGATAGATTGATAGATTGATAGATTGATAGATTGATTGATAGATTGATTGATTGATTATTTCTACATGCACTCTTGAGGGGAACTAATCCTACAGGCTGTTCTCGGTGTGCACTTTGTACACGGTCCCTTACTGACAATCGTCTTCTGGTCTACTTTGTTGCGTTTCTCATTTCCTGGGTGAGAAAACAGGTTATTTTTGTGCATTTATGTTTACATGGCAATGAACCGACGGTCCCAATGCCGAGGACAATCTAAAACTCACTTCTCCGAGCCCCTGACATAATCAGGAAGTGAGTCCAAAACACGCAGCGTCTTTACTAAACAAGTGCTGCCGTGCTTCTATTCAAAACTTAGGAGTTTTAAAAGCACATCTGAACCTTCCAAGTCTTATTTACTTACCTTAATTTCCATATAGTCCAACCAAGAATATTGGAAACATAGCAGCTCCGAACAGACAAAACGATTTCCCGAAGAGAGGAGGTGGAGTGCACACGGCTCAACTTTCACTGCACAGGGTTCATTCTAACTGCAGGGCACTGCACTGTTCACTGTCACTGATACTACAAGCTGTGTGTGTGTGTGTGTGTGTGTAAGTGAGAGTGAGAGCCATTCAGACTCACTGCAGTGAACTGTTCACTCCTACTGTGATTCTTCACTGTATCTTTTACACCAGCTAGACAGTATAATTGTTTGTTTTCGTAGATAAACACAGGTTTACTTACAAAAATCACTATTTTAGTACAGTTTTCTTTAAAGACGATTTGTGACAATGTCCAAGTTTAGACTCACAAAAACACCAAACAGATGCATCTTTCCAGTTCCCAAGACATCTAATTCCAAGAAACCTAAACATTTACAGTACTTTCACTGCATTTCATTTCAAGCACAGTTTGCGCTTGGAATAAGTCTCATTAAAACTCAGTATACTGTTTACTGTTCATTCCCACTGACACAAAATTCCCACAGAATTTATGATCAAACTCTTGATGTCACCCAGATGAGGATGGGTTCCTCTTTTGAGTCTGGTTCCTCTCAAGGTTTCTTCCTCATAACATCTAAGGGGAGTTTTTTCTTGTCACAGTCGCCACGGCTGCTCATCAGGGACAAATTCACACCATTCACCATCATTGTTGATTTGTGTAAAGCTGCTTTGAGACAATGTCTGTTGTGAAAAGCGCTATACAAATAAACTTGACTTGACTTGACTTCCACTGAGTTATAGATCATTATAACTAAGATTTCTGGCCTTGTTAACTGTCACAAAGACTTACTCTACTCGGATTCATAGCATTGTGAACCTGCCACACTGTTCACCTCTCACTGAAACTCACTAACATACAGACACAAAAAGATTATCCTTAACTGGAATTCGGTGCATTTTGTACAATTTCCAAGAAACCTGAGCATTTACTTTCACAGCATTTCACCCCACAGTTTACACTCAACAAGTCACTGCACAGTTCACACGTGCAGTGAGTCTCTTCGAAACTCACTGTATTCATTACGGTCACTGAGACTCGCTGTGCTGCTCATTATAACTAAGACTCATTGCTAACTGTCACTGAGACTATCTGTGATCTTCACTGTAGCTGAGACTCGCCGCATTCTCACTGAAACTCAGTAAGATACCAAAAAGATGATCCTTACTGGTATCTTTTAGACTCATGAAAACAGCAAAATAATTCCAAACCCGGTTTATTTAGTAGGATGCTGAACCACTTACTGTCACAGCACTTTCACTGCAAAGTTCACGCTTGAAATAAGTGTCATTGAAACTCAATATACTGTTTACTGTTCACTCCCACGTACACTCCCACTGAGTTATAGGTCATTATAACTAAGATTCATGGTCTTGTTAACTGTCACTAAGACTAACTGTACTTTTCACTGTAGCTGAGACTCACCATACAGTTCATTCCACTGAGACTCGCTGCACTGGTCATTATAATTAAGTCTCATGGCCTTGTTAAATGTCTTTGAGACTAACTGTACTCTTTACTAGCTGAGACTCACCATACTGTTTACTCCCACTGAGACTCAGATGTGTTTACTCCCACTGAGACTTACATAGCTGTACAGTTTTACTGAAACTCTGCACACTGTTCACTCTCACTGAGACTCGCTGCACTGTTCATTCTCACTGAGAATCACAACACTGTTCACTCTCAAAGAGACAGATTAAACAGTACATCTGTCCTGCCATTCACAACTTTATTCCACTTAAAGTTATTGAGACATAGTGCTCACTGAGCCACACTGAACATTATTCATTCTCACTGCATAATCCACACTGAACAGTTGTACCAGTCGGTAAATTGGAAAATAATTTATTGACCATATTCAGACAATTAATTGAGACATTTTCTTTTAATATTTCTGACTATATATTTACATCTTCATTTCATATAGGAGACCATCCACTGTTTTTGATGCACTTGAGAAGCATCGTATTAATTCATTCAATACTGTGAGTTGACTCAGCGCTGTTTATGTAGCACTGTGCATTTTCAAATTGCACCGCATTTTAAAATATTTTATTCCTTGTAAATTAATTCTTCTGAATTGTAATGTCGAAGGTAATACCACTCACAGATGTGCAAGTCTGTCAAGTTCCAGGGCTTCTGTCCTAGTAATGGAATAAGATTTCCCTCTGGTGGTGAAGCAATGCATCAACTCTCACTGTCCAGCCCCACCAAAGAGTCCAACTCCCCTTGACAGGACAGTAAAATATGTAAGACAGTCCTGATGTACCACTACCTCATGTAAATGATGGTTTAGAAGATAATGATGTTACTTTGCTGGGGAAAAGGCAGTAATTACAAATAGCTAGGTAATAGGATCTCGCAAAAAAATGAATAATTCAATACTACAATGTGTTAGAGGCTCAGAGAGGAGAAAATATTTTCCATAGGCTTTATTGGATAGGTAATGGATCTAGCATTCTAAAGAATTACCCATATATAAATCCAATATTTCCAGAGCCATTTGGAATTACAGTACACTTAAAAATAGTACAACATCGACATCCATGATGCCATATTACTATTAAATAATACCAAGAGTGGTTCACAGGCATTTTTTGAACCAAATAATCTCTGTACACAATTATTCAATTGTTCTGGTTATTTATTAGACCCACAGAGGGGTGTTGTTCCTGAACTTTCCATCGACCAAACACTTTAGCTACAAGTTATATAAGTCTATTAGTTTCTGAGTTATTGTTGCTTGAATTAAATCTGCGCAATTTAACTGACTGGTCTAATAGGATAATGGCTATAAGATCTCAATAATGCAATCAAAACAACACTGAAAAACAGTTATTAGAGCTCCAGACTGAATAAAAAAAAAAACCTGAAGCTTTTCTCTAAGAACCAATGGCATGCAGGTCATACCTACAGTCATCCAGCACTGTAACTATGGGGCTTTTATCATATACGAATCACATAAGCTATTCTGACAGATATTTTGAGTTCTTTTCCATCTGACACACTTTAAAGCCATTACTGAATTTTGGTTTTATGCATCTTTAAGTTCCTCAGACAACTCTGAGTTAATAATTGATTTGAATTGCCTCTCCCTTTTCCATAAACTGAGGACATCCGTTTCAATTTTTCAAAGCAAACATTAAACTTTTAAATGTACGTCTGCAGAATATTGGCTTTTTCGGGCTGTCTCTTAAAGAAATTATTTACAACCGGGTACATTCATCTGCAATTACAAAATAATAATGTGTTATTAATATTATTATTATTATTAGTTTCAGGATCAGTGGTTAATGGGAGAAAGCGTGATTGCTTTTGACTAGTATGACTGTACAATTCTTATAATCTCTAAATAGTTTTAGGTTAATGGAGTCTACCAAATCAGTGTAGAACATTTGATTACGGGAAGATGCAGTCCTGCCTCAATTTGACTGCTTTCTCATCTGCTGCTGTAATGTGTTTGGCTTGTAGCCAAGTCCAGGCACGGTATTTCTGTGGAAGCCAGGTGGAATGAATGACACTGAGAGAGGTTTTATTGGATCAAGGAGAGGCCTGAGCACTCATTATCGCTCCGAAACGAAAATAGAGGACTAGAGATCAGTCCAGCAGATGGAGCAGTTTACATTTCTGAAGGCATGAGGAGGAAATTAACCCCAGACGGGATGCTAGTTCATGGTATAGACTCATGAACATGTGCATTTTCATACTTACACACCTTGTGATAATTAAGCATTGCCTAATTTAGCACTGTTGAGAGTGAACGAGAGAACTGAGAGGAAAACCATGCAAAACTACTACTCGGAAACTCCTGGAAAACAGTAGCCTGACTTTCCCAATCAAAAGGTAGGGGTTTAAGCCACAGCGCTGCCACTGATGGGCCCTTGAACAAGTAGAGCCGTATTATAGCTGCACTCTGACCCCAGCTCCCTAACATATGCAAAGAACATATTCAAAGGTTTTCAATGTGCTGTAAAGTATATTTGGCAAATAAACACATTCTTCATGTCCGAAATGAGGACTCATTGCTCCACTGTGTCACCCTGAGACTCCCCAACTGTGTTGTTTCATTTAGCAGTAACCATGTTGATCACTTGAAATAACCAATCTAAATGGTGTTCTGTAGAAATGCTCTTTTGCAGTTTTCCATTACAGTCTATCAATTATTCATGAGCTGATTGTACATGCCTTTCATTATTTCCTGTTAATATTCCTTGGCTGCTTCTCAAAAGCATCTGCATCCATTTTCCTGGACGACTCCGGCCTTCTATGACTGTGTAGCCAGTAATGATTAAGCATACCAAACCTGTCATTGCAGGCTTTTTTACAGCGTTTATCCCGCTTATGTAAAAAGTTAACAAATTTAATGGTAGTTTATATACAGCGAGGCTACGTAATGATCCTGCTGTGTCAAAGGGACCTCATCAGTCCTGGAAGAACCTTTTCCAAAGCTTCAGTTTTTTTGTAAGATCTTATGTGCATCCTGGGTGATTCAAATTTATCTTTTTTTATTAAAAACCTTTGAGAGTAAGAGCAATAGTCCCATGAATGTCATATCTCTGTTTAAAGAGGGTTTTTCTTTCTTTCCTTGTTCTTTCCTTCTTGGTTTGGTGAGAAGCAGAAGAACAGGACCGAATTGGATATCATAATTATTATTAACTTAGCTGTTTACTCCATACACAAATACAGTGCAGTTGTTAATGCGGGGGGGGGGCACAGCTGCCATTGGACACAGCAATGTCATATTCTATCAACTCAGTGTTCCTTGTCCAAAAGCTATGAATCCAATTTGGAATCCAAATGTTCGCAGGCTTCATAGCAGGTGGTCCCCTGCCAAATGTCTTTAATGTCCATTTTGCAGAGCACCTGCTTTCTAATTCAACCTGCACACAGGTCGTTTTTGGGAAGGACAGCTTTGTCACAGGCTGTTACCACATGCTAGCATTGTTTTCACATACAATTTCAGATATTTGAATTAATTATTAATGAATGATCAATGATTGGCTCACTTGCTCATTTCATACAGGCAGAATAGCTGTCTAGCCACAGCGTGTGCAATAGCTTGTGGTATCATGGTGTGTAGTGTTTCGACACCACAGCCCTCTTGTTATGAGAATATTAAACTGCAATAGGATGTATACTTGAAATGGAGCTCCATGAAGTTCTATGCAGCAAGGAGCCTGAGGGAATCCTGCACGGCGGCTCTTCTTGCTGGCTGTCATGGCCATAGCTGTGGGACTGCGATGACACTCCTCATGAACTCTGTATGCCGCAATCCTGAGACCGTATCTGCCTCCCTGGTACTGACAGACCATCATGGCACATAACTCTTGAATACCTCCATTATACTTGATTACACAAACACTTTCTGATATTTGCATGTGTGTATGAGTGGACCACCTTACCATGGTTAAAATCCCACAACAACACAAATAAAGGGTGACATACATTTCATTTCTTTTTGATTAATGTCTATTAATATTATCATTCAGGAGGGACTCAATTAAATACTTGTGGAAATGCTGGTTCTGGAGTGTTTACACCCCTTATAACATTTTTCGTTTTTTCATTCATTAATACATTCAAAGACATAATGCTAATTGTTGTTGGTTTTTTTTACATTTTTAGTTACATGTTGTGTAAATTAATACTTAGACACTTACAGTACATTTAAATTTTTGGTTTCAGTAAATTCAATTCAATTCAGTTGTCCTACATTGTACAAAAACACTTTAGAGAGGAAAAGAGGTAATAAAGTTGGAAGTTATACATACAGTTATACCTATAAGTATATTACTTATAAGTTTGTTCCTTATAAATGTATCCCTAATAAGCGAGCAAGCTAGAACTCACTGAGACATCGTGAGGAAGAAAGCTTAAGAGGAACCAGACTCATAAAGAATGCACCATCCTCATCTCTATTCATTACAGTTATATCATTGTTGAGGTGTGCTGTTTCTTCCACAGGTCCTGTTTTTCATAAAAATAAAAACAAAATGCGAAGTGTAACATCTTAAATAATTGCATGTCAGCTTTAATCCTGACTGGTACAAAAAAAATAATTCATAAAAAAATAAAACAATTAAGTAGTTTAACAATAAAGTATTAGAAGCGCAAATCAGGAACTGAGAACTCAAAGCTGCTCTTCTAAAATATTAATCAGCACTTTTTGACCAATCAGAATCAAGAAGTCAAGACTGGGTTATATAAACAAATATACTGTATATAGTATGGCAACCAGTTTAGTTCATGCATCTCTACACAACATTATTTCGTTTGGGTTTTTATTTTTTTGTGACCTTCCTTTGAAGCCCAAATGTGTACCTGGGAGTAAAGGATGGCTCTGAACTTTGCAGATAAACTAAGATCTAAATCAAAATGATCTTTGGCAGTATGCATCCCAGTTCCCAGTGCGTTCTTCCACCTGCGCTAGTGTATTAACAATGCATCAAGGAAGGACGTGCACTAGAAACAAGATGCACAATGCAGAACACTCAACAGCACACACAGTGGTTGGCATGATACAAGACACAACTCTATATTCCATGAATTGATATATATTTATTTCAATTTCAAATGATTTTATTTTTTCATCACAATTTCTGAGACAGACACTAATACCTATTTAAAAAGGTACAAATGCTGATATACCTCAAAGCCTAATTATTGTTTAGTTGTACCAAGAGATGAGATACCAAATCTCTTCGATATCATAAAAATGGTCTTTGACTGTGTTACATTCCCACAGGAGGTTAGGGTCTATGGAAAACCCAGGACTGTTGCAGGATATTCGAATTGAAATCATTGTGAATATATACAAGACAGAAGGTCATTCTTTGAGTGACAGGGATCTAGGTTCACAAAGATAGGTCAACCTGGACAGTGCCTCGGAAGGCCATGCCATGCCTCCCACACACACAAGAAGCAATGGCTCAAAGGTGGCTTAAGGGTGCTGCTTTAAAAAAATAGCTTCCTCCTAGTCTGGTCAGGTTCTTGTCCCCTGTTTGGTCTTTTTTCAGCAACGATTTAACTATGATTGACAGAGGATTGCCTATGAAAGGACAGCATAAGGAGGCAGAGACAGCAAAGTAAGGTGCAAATGCAGACAATTGACAAAAATCCTGAGGTGCAGCAAAGAATAGGAAATGTAGTCCAATGTCTGTTTGGCATAATCCTGACACAATGAGGACAGTTTTCCTTTTGACTCTGCTTCCTCCCTCATGATGTCTCAAAGAGTTTTTCCATTTGCCCCTCCCTATGGATATTTTTTTATTTAAAAAGTATATTTTTAATCAATTTATTCATGTACATCTGCTTTGTGACAATGTCTGTTGTAGAATGTGCTGTATTAATACATTTTAATTTAACTGAATCACCCTTGCATGGTCCCTGGTGGTCTAGAAAACCTTTGCATAGTCGTTAGGCTGCGGCGCTCTCACTGCTGCGGCCTGAGTTCAAACCCCAGTCAGGAAACCAACGCCAGCCACGCTTAGTGCCGGTCCCAAGCCCGGCTAAATGGGGAGGGTTGTGTTAGGAACGGCATCCAGCGTAAAAACATGTGGATGATTCGCTGTGGTGACCCCTAATGGGAGAAGCCAGAAAGAAAGTTAGTATCCTTGTATCCGGCTCCTTCCACTGTCTCTCTGTCCACTCTTAGGTCAAGTTTAAGATTTATTTCTACATCGCTGATATAGCATTTTCATTTTCATTATCTTTATGCTTTGGGCTTTTTTAGGGATCCAGTTTAAAACCCATTCCCCTGTGGCTGTAGAGCCACTTAGTGCTGGATATCAAGTTTTCTCCCAATGCCAAAACATTTCAATCTTATCTCAAAACCCTGTCTGTTGTCTGCTGATTTTTTACTGTTTGCTGCGATTGTATTTACAGCACCAATGATGTAACTGTAATGAATGTACATTCAGTGTCACCCAGATGAGGATGGGCTTTCCTTTTGTGTTTGGTTCCTCTCAATGTTTCTTCCTCATATCATCTCAGTGAGTTTACTTGCCACTGTTACATCTGGCTCGCTCATTAGAGATAAATGTATAGGGAATAATTTATGATGTTAAATTTATGTTCACATTCTATGCCAAATGTACTAAAACACACCAGTAGGTGAATTACCTATATACATTTTCCCTTGGTGTGTGTGTGCATGGTGCATGGTGTAAAGAACAAGCATCCTATTTGGAGTTAAAGTCCCATCTTGTGACCCTGTTATAGCAAGAGCCACTTTTTAGATTCACCACCTTGACCCTGACCAAAATAAATCACAGTGAAGACGAATGAGTGCAGTGTTTTAAGGCTCAGATATGTAGCTTTTTTTTTACTGTATAGCAGCCTGTTGGAAGCTACCGGAAATACTATCTCATATTAAATATTATTTGCATTCAGTTATAATCGAATTTTAGTGCATAATCGCACAGTGTTGTTCTGTGTTCGGGATTGAGGTCTGATAAATCTGCTTAGTCACTCCTCCCGATGCCTCCTGTGACCACTGAGGCTTTAAGATGAGCTTTGCCATCATTCTTTCTTTATTACTTTCCTTTATTCTATTTCATGCACTTGAGGGTTTGAAGAAATGCTGAATCAAACTTTAATAAAACTTTTCCACCTTCTTCTCCATATTTGAAAATCGACTCTTAGTTATCCATTTTTTTCTTCATTTTAACATCATCTGAGAATGAACTTGGCCCAGAAAAATTACGCAGCAGCTCATATTTATGGGCACTGATTAAAACCTGGACTTGAGCTAAGAAGGATTTACACTGTGGTAGAGGCTGGAGCTAAATAATGCCTTCATAGTTCATGCCTTAATCTCGGTCTCGAAGTCGGGTCCATGAGGTGCAGGGACAAAACGGTAAGCGTTAAATACTCCACCCTTATTAGGACTTGCATTCAATTCCCACGAACACACATACACACGCAAAAACAGCTGTCTGAATAGGAACCTATGCAGAGAAACCTAAATATAGGACACATAGACACAAACACACCTACAAGCCAGCTGCCTCCTTGCCTCAGGAGCTCCTCTATTTTTGTTGCTTTTAAGAAAAGAAATAAAAAAAGAATGAAAGAAAGAGAGAGAGGGAAGGGGGGGGCAAGAAAGAGACAAAACCAGAGCAATAATCTTCCTCGTCTTATCTGTGCCCTGGCTTAAGGCTGATTAGCTTGCACAGTTGAAAAACCACCCAGAACAACGTCAACGCTAAACAGATTTTGTCAAATGATTAATCTGCTCCAATTGCCGTCTGCTTTCCATTGATTTCCACAGAGCATTCTTGTTTCCCTCTGGGAAAAGCCTTGACTGGTAAATAGGAATGCAGGCAAGAAAATATGACCATATATAATGTTTGTCAACAGCAAATAGGCAGGGTTCTAAATGAGCTTGTTTATTGCACAAGGTGAAATCTGTGTATTATTATCTAGCATTTATATGACAGGCAAGACAATGTATAGAGTCAAAATGCACATGAAAGTTGTAAAAAAGTGCTGCAGTAGTAAATATAATATACTGTAGGCTTTATACTGTCTGTTGCATTAGTTTAAACTATGGTCAAAACAATATTTCACAATGATTCAGATTTTGAGAATTTTATATTTAGATTATTAAATAGATTATAAAAAAAAAACGATGGTAGAAATTAAACAGAATAATAAGATAAATATATATAAATCTATAATTTTGACATTTTGGATTTTTTTCAATGTTGATTCTTAAGGGAAAGTAAACAATTTACATCCTATATAGGGTTTAATAATAAAAATAATAATAATTCTTTATGTTGTTCTTCAGCTTGTGTTCATTGGCTGAGCCTGATTTTAACCACACCTCCTGAATTTGTGACTAAGAAATGAGACCTGTCCTTCATTCCTTCAGGGCCATGTAGAAATTTGTTAAATCCCGAAGCTCTTCATTGGTCATAAATCTGTGTGTACCCTTCCATCACAACCTAAACACATATTCTCTGAATATAATAAAACTTTTTTGAGTATTATGGGTCTTTTTTTTATGTTTGTACAACTGTTCAATGCTGTATTTTGTAGTGATATCCTGGCTAGCATTGTTTTATTCTTTTACAAATTAAGTAAAACTAACACCGCTGAATTAGTCACTATCGAATAACCCATATTGGATTATATGTAATAGATAGATGAATTGTTTCATATTTCCCCACATACTATGCTCAGTTTTTTTACTTAAAATCCGCAACTCGATTACTACCCTCACTCTATGTTTGTGAAAGCACCTCATCCGAAGTTGAACCAGTTTCATTATGGCTCGCTTATCTCCTGTGGACCAAACCAACTTCATTGCAGCTTTGATGTGTGCATGCTTGTGTGCATCTAATTGTAATTCCATACAAATGCGTCTCAGTGGCGTCTCACTCCGTCTCCAAAATAGGAATTAGGGATGCAACTTGTTTGCTCCAATTTTCATCCTGTTTGGTCGGTTTTCATTTTAATAAACAGCTCACATCATGTGTAATCTACAGGGAAGAAAGAAAGCAAGAAAGTCAGTACAATAAACTTATCATCCATACCATCCAAGGTACATCTCTGTTCAGCAGAAATGACAAATCAATCTGGTGTAAAAAAAAAAAAATAATAAGCTCTTAATATATAAATTCAATGGAAAGAAAATCATTATAATCGATCATTTGCCCTGGAGATTCTTATATATAAAGAGATTGGTCATGCCTTATTAACCATTTCATCCTAATCAGAGTTGCAGAGAAGCACTCTGGATCTGGATTGAACACCAGTCCATCATAAGGGCACACGCATTCAGATACTCAATCACACTTAGTGTAGCGTATCCATATTCCTGCACAGGGAATTTATTTAATCATCTTTTGTCAATATTTAAAAATTGATTTAGTCGTGACATTTCCTTGCCTTGAAACATATTGTGTATTCGAGTCACCATGCATGCATTGGAGACATTAATACTCAGCCGAACCAGTAAGCACAAAGATGTTTACAAAGACATTACAGATGTGAAAAATATATCGTTGCCAGGTGGTGCTATAGAAAAGTGTCATGGCAAGATCACCGGTTTGAATCCCAATGATCCAACAGCCATCTGTGGCTGGGAGTTAGAGAAAGAACAAAATTAGGGATGCTGTTACTCTCTCCCTTGTGACACGAGCCAATCATTGTGAGCCTGTGAGCTCATTTATGCAGAATAGAGCAATTTGCACTCTCTTCTGAGTGTGTTATGCTGCTGTGAGTAGCAGGTTGAAAATATGCAAGGGACGGTTTCATGTGATTTGAAAGACTACAATCAACGTTGATGAGGACCGTTCAAACAAACAACTATAGCAAAATCTTTTCATGGGCTAGGTCAGGTCAAGCCAATTAACGGACATTCATGGACATCTCAGTTAGCAGGTCACCAGTGCTTGTTAAAGTACACGATTTATTTAGTGTACTGTGAAGTAAAAGTTCAAATCCCTTGCCTAAATGCAACTCCAGTAAAATTGCAACTTTTACATTTTACTTAAGTAAAATTACAAAAGTAGTTCTGAGTTAAATAGACATGTTTTCAAACTAAAAGAACTGATCTCTGAGAACTATATTTTAATCATCCACTGAATTATACACAATAGTATAATAGTACTGCTTTCACTGCCTGTAATTATCCAAATTCATCATAAACAAAAATACAACAAAGAAAACCCAGCACTATTAACCAGCTAGAATCCTGTATCAGTTATTAATTGGACAACAGTTCTCTCCCAAAACTTTAGTAACTGGTCTTCTCATTTTCCAGGTGTATAAAGGAAGGGGGATGCTACATCGTGGCAAACTGTCACAACTTTTTTGAAACATGCTGCAGGCATCAAATTCAAAATTACTTTATTTTTATCCCTAATATGGTAAATCTTCTCGGGTTACACATCTGGTGTTTTATGTTCTATTGTGAATAAAACATGAGCTTATGAGATACCATTGCCCTCTGTTTGTATTTATAGTTTGCACAACATCCCAACTTTGTTAGAATTAGGGTTGAGGGGGTTGAGAATATTACATCATTCAGATGGGGTTATTCCTTGCATTCTTTAGACATTTTTTTTCATCTTTGCAATGATGTATTCACTTTAAAGTAGCTAGGAGCAGCATGTTTTCTGAAATGTAGTGGAGTATATAACATTTTACACATTCATTGTATCAAAGTTAAAGTTTACAAAAATACTCTGATAAAGTACAGATACTTCGAAAAAAAGTAAAAATGCTGAGACTGGTTAATTTAAAACTGGCATGATTTCAACCTCCTATTGACCCTTAAGCATTTTTCTGGCGCAGAAATCTTGAAACATTTTGCTTCTATTGGACAGTGATTTGTCATCAGTATTCCCACTGTATCTCATCATATCTTCCCTAAAAATTGGAAGTGTCACCTAACTTAATATTCAACCGTGGCTACGGCTTGCACAAAAGTCTTTCTCTTTCCCTCTCCCAGCTTCTCTCTCACTCTCTCTTATCTTTTTCTTCATCTCAGGACTGAGTGACAAATCTAGGTACTTAGAAGTAGCACTAAAGTGCCTTAAACAATCCTTCAGTGCTTGTAACAAAACATCCGTATCAGTTAAGTCACTGTGCTGGCAGCAAAGGTGCGACAGTGTGGTGACACTTCTCAATCTTAAAGAGCTGTTGGTCAGAGGCCAGAGCTGCTTATACAGTACGTAGACGCAGCAAGCACGCAGCAAGGTCGAAAATGTCTTTTAAGCCTTATAGGCTTACAGTTTTTGCAGTCAGGATTACAGACTGGCGCTTTAACACCCGAAAATACATCACCACTACTCATTTATCATCCATGACAATCTGGCCTCTCAGAAAGGTCAGAAAACCGGCCTGGTCGTGTGCCATTTAAACTCCATCACTGATTCCAGGCAGCACATTTTTCTTTCTGTTCGATTTGTGACTTAAATAAACACTTTTACTCTTTTTCTACCAATGAGCCTAATGTCTGATGTCTGTGGTCTCTTGCCCATTTATATAAAGGAAATGTTGTTGTAGCTGACTACATCCATATGTCAAAGTCACGGTTGCATTAGCAAGGGCGAGAATCGATCGTGAGCTAATGCATGTTTATGGTTATGGAGCTGATCAAATCAGCTGTAACTTACTTTAAGTTCGACAAGTTTTTTATACAGTTTTATGTAACACAAAACAAGCAATGAGGAAGATAATATAGGACAGTGGGAGGTAAAAAAAAAAATTGAGATAGAACCAATCTGCTTGTCGCATGATGTCACATTTCTGTTTCATGCATGTGATTGAGTAAAAGTAGTGGTAGGAGAAGAGGTGTAGATGAACACAAATGCAGTTAAAAGATTTTAATGATAACCAGGCAGGTAAGATTAAGGGCAAACAGATAGGACAAAGCTAGGCTAGACTCAACTGTTTTTAAGATAAACAGTTTATACTTTGTGACATGTGCTACAATTTAGCATTGAACTGAATACAGATTTTTTGATAGCTATGTACTTCCATAGTACTTAGTATTCCATATTTGGCTCTGTTTTCTGCACTCTATCTCTGTGATATTGTTTTTATTTGTACTGCATTGTGTTGTTTGCACATGTTTGCACAAGTGTATATTATATAGTCCTGGGTGTTGGTCTGCTTATGTCCCAGTTAGCTTGGTGCTTTCTAGTGTACATTTTTAATGTTTCAAATAGTTTTTGGTCCTGAAGTGTTGTTTCGTTTTACTGTGTATTGTAGTGTGTGTGTGTGTGTGTGTGTGTGTGTGTGTGTGTGTGTGTGTGTGTGTGTGTGTGTGTGTGTTTTCTAGGTGTTTTCAATCAAGAACTGATTGAATATAAATGTGTGAGCGTATGAGAATGTAGTCCACGGCAGCCATGTTTGTAGCCCATGCTATCTGATGATAATTAGGGTTTGCTGTGACGTGACTTAAACCTGAGTGAATTGCATTGAAATGTATTTTACTGCTATTAAATCTAAAAAAAAAATAATAATTATAGCATAATAAAAAAGGAATTATAGCATAATACATGAATAAATAATGTAATCATATAATTTAATCATCTATAGCATAATAAATATATTTCTTTAAATCCATGTTACAGCGTTCAGGAATTACATTACACTACATTAAACAAAAATGTTTAATTAAACAATAAGAAAAAGTCTTTCTTGATTATTAGAAAAAATGCACATATTTTCTGTGGTTTAGTTTCCCTATTAAAAGTCTTTCCTCGATCTCTTGCTTTGAAGTGTTAAATGACTCTTGCATCCAAATTCTGCACTGCACACTGACACTTTTGCACAAATCTTTGAGGGCTCTCTGAATTCAATTATCAGAGAAATCGCCCCACAGAGAGAGCAACACTGTTCATGAATTAGGTCTAAGTTGTTTTATAGCTATGGTCGAACCCAGGGGTTTGCCAAGTGCTGGTTTGCAGATCAAGAAAAGTATTTTAGCTGTCCTGAAAAAAGGAGAAAATACTGTAGCAGAGCTGATCAATGTATGAAAAAACTGGCTATAGTTCTGTAAATCAATTTCTATACTTAAAGCAGCATGATGCCATACAAGGGCTGAGACAGATGCAATTTCAGTTCTAACAGTTTAGGCAGACAATCTTACAGTATAAGGCAGGAAAGAGAAAGTCAAGAAACAGGCAAGGGGTCAGGTTTTTTGAACGGTACAATAGAGCAGAGACCAGAATACCAAAACTAGGAAGCAAAAACAGATTAAAGGAAAAACACTTCAGCCATCAACCAACTTGGTAACTTTGAGGCACCCTGAACTGATTTATTGCCTAAGGTCTGTTTATATACAGTGTGAGTGTAATAAATTAACAGTGTGAGTGTGTGCAATTAAAACCTGAGATGATGAATGTGGCGGTTGAGTGTTGTGCTGGATGTCTGGAAGTGGAAGTTTAGTGGTAAAGATGTTGGACTGATTGGAAGGTCGTGAGCACCAGGAACATCATCAAATCTTGCCCTTGAGCCAGGCCTTTAACCCTGAAACATTGACATAAATATGAATGTAATAACAGAAATGTATGTGTGCCGTTTTGGAAATGTGAGTTTATGTCTCGGGGTGGAATGTGGGTGGGAGGGTTAAATATTTCAGCATGATTAAAGACAGGATAGAAAAGTGTTTGTTTTTTTAATTTCAAAAGTGATGTGTCTCATCTGTGAAGTGGCACTCTAAAACAAAACATAACCCCTTCAAACTGATGAGTCAACCGATCATAAACAGTATTAAAGATTTATAAAACAGTTTTTGCCTTTCAGTCACCATGATAATTGCTTCTCCAAGTTCTCTCGTCAGAAAAAAATATATGTATAAAACCATACCTTCACATATTGTAGGCGAATACCCCTGCTCATGAGCCCTCTTTGATTGGATCATTTATTCCCGTTGAAGCAAAATCCCAGGCGAAAGTATGTTATCTCATCTGCTGTTCTTATGAAAGCCTCTGCATAGATTGCACTTCCGCTCATTAAGACTAGAAGGACTTATAAACTGCCCCCAAGGCTCCCTGAGCACCAGTAAATGTGATGAGTCAGTGGAACTGATGACGGGCAGAAAGGCTATTATGCCACTCTGAGTCCATAGATTCACAGACTCACTTCATACTAGTCTGTACTGGTTTTACCCGGTTTAAAATATTCACCTCCTGGTATTTGCTCTTTTTCCCTAATGTTTTCCTTTTGTTTTTGGAGACTGATTAATTTTCATAGATTTCACATGCTAATAACCTGACATAATGAGGGGAAATTAAAGGGGACATAACATTATAGCTTGTGTCTCTATTGTACTGGCTTGCAGATTTCACTTGGTTTTATTTGCTCGAATGCTATTTTTCAGATAAACTGACTTTCCAGTAACTGGCAATCTGATTTCAACGGTGTGTCATATTGTATTACAGTCAATGATATCAAATTATATTATATACTGTATCAGGATCAAGTAAATGTCACAATGCTGATAGACCAATGGATGGATGGATGGATGGATGGATGGATGGATGGATGGATGGATAGATAGATAGATAGATAGATAGATAGATAGATAGATAGATAGATAGATAGATAGATAGATAGATAGATCACATTATTCATTTATGCATATAAAAACTTTTAAATATGGAAAGAGAAAAAAAAAGAGAGAGAGAGAGAGAGAGAGGGAGTCAGTATTATCATATTTTAGTTGATTGTCTAACAAGAGTTTTCTGCAGGGCTACAAATCTACATGAGGAAAGTTGACTGTTAATATGCTGAATATAATTGTTGTATCTGTTATTTTACATTGTTATTTTGTTAGGTGATTTATATGAGTATCCTCCTTATTCCTAGACATTAATAGTGTTTTATCTTAAAGAAACAATAAAGAAAATGTATTTTTTTTTTTTTAAAGCTTATGGCTGCTAGTTCTGGTTCCATTTGTATAGGCTGCTTGTTATTCTTTAAGTCTCTTTAATGTAGTTCGATAAAGTAGAATTTATATTTTTCATTTTATTTCAACATCGTTTTGTGCAGCATATTGTCTTTATTTCTTTAAACAATTGCATTGTTATGAATGACATACATTCACTTGATTTTTCCAAAGGATCCAAATTAGTCAATTGAATAGATAAGTATAACATTTGGTACATCATTATATACCAATGTGCATCATATGTATGCTGCTGGAAATGCCTGCAGTTTGCATTATAGTTGTCCATTTTCATTATTTGGTAGCTATTTTAGCATCTCCAGTTGATAACCAAAGAAGCTCAATTTAAACATAAAATGGCCAACTTCATATACAATATATAATATGCAATTTAGATTTTTCTTCAATCCACATTTAATTTCAACAGATCACTAAATAACATTCGTTAATAAAAGGCTAAAGTATAAAAAACAACCCTATAGTTCTCTTAGCTGCAAACTGGGCCCAAGCACAAAAACCCATATGAAAAACAATGCATCTCTTTATCTTGCCGTAAAGTCTAAGAGGTAAACATCATCTGTTTTGGGACTTTTTATCCATTTTCAGTCAATAATAACTCACATCACCAGGGATAAATGAAACTCCAGGAAAAAGAAAGAACAATTCACTCTCCTGTTTATCCCCTCGACATTCTCACCAATTGAGATTAATGACTGTCTGCTGACAGACCAACTCATCAGGAATATGCAGTGTTTCACCTGGTCACCACCAATCAGCATCACACTCCTCACCATTCCTCACAAAAAAACGAAAAGAACCTGAAAAACAACCTAAACTGGACAAAATAATAGGTCTGCTAATTCTCACGACGTTTAAAGCCTTCACATTCCTAGACGCTATGTCTAGAAAAATGTAGACCACTGTACAATTCCTGTGTGGTCCCTAAAATAAAACCATAAATTCATGCAGGAAAACAAAGACAAGCTAGTAATTAATACTTGATTAAAATAAAAGATTAAAGATTAGATTAAACCCATTACAAAATGATTACAATTCATTTATATGTATTTAAAGCTTGTGTTAGTCTTGTTCTATTGTGTATTTTAATTGTGATAATTGTAAGCATTTAATACGAGAAAAGAAAGAAAGATAAAAAGACTCACATCTGCATTCACTATTTATGAAACATTAAATATTTACATGTTCTCTAAAATACACTATATGGATAAAAGCACTGGGTAAATCTGACTTTTCCCAGCATTTGTTTTTTCTTTCCCCAATCTGTTCAAATAAAGTAGGAGGTGCACAATTGTATAAGATGTGTTTGGATGGGGTAATATTACATTTTCCTTTCACAAGACTTCACTGCCCCAAACCTGATCCAGCATGACAATGCCCTTGTGCACAGAGTCAACTCCATGAAATTATGGTTTACATGGGTTGGACTGGAAGATCTTGTGTGACCTCCTATAGAGCTCTGACTTCAACCCTATTGAACATCTTTGGAATGAATTGGAAGAACGTTTTGCTGAATGAGCACAAATCTCAAAAATCTAGTGGAACATCTTCTCAGAAAAGTAGAGGCTATTACAAAAATAAAAATGGGGAATTAATGTTGAAGGCAATGTTCTAAAAACACACGAAAGCTGCTGGTCAGGTAGCCAAAGATTTATTTTGTTGTCCCATTCATTCATTCATTCCACTAGCAGCATTGTACTGCAGGATTGATGGGCAAAAAAATATCAAAGCCATATGTTGCTTCTTCAAGAAAAGATCGTAAAAAGGGCTGCATTAGCCTGTATGAGGTGATGGAAGTGGCTGCGTTAACTACTGAAGCAGCTGCTTCCTCATTTGTTTGCTGTGAATGCCCATAAACCCAAGTGTTACAATGCTGACACATCACGTGGCACGTATGAGGGATTTGGTTAATTAAACACGAGCTGCTAAACAGCTTCCCAGTCAAATGAAGTGCTCTATTTACTGGCATAGTTAACGTCTCTCGTTTGGAGCAGGAGTGGCTCAGGAGTCCAGTCAGGTTTTTTTCACCGGCTTCTGTGAAGATGTAGTGAAGAAATGGTGTCTCTTATCTCCAAACAGGCTGCAAACAGCAGCATGGAGCATGGTCTCCAAATCTAATTAGACGAGATTTGTAAAAAAAAAAACAAAAAACAATTGTAGCTTGAGGTATGAATCCAGCAGTCCTAATCTCAACAGGGGAATGGCTGCAGCTGAAGTGTGCAATTATTTTGCATAGGGACACGCAGCTCGGTGGGCAAAAAAACTTCATAGTGCAAAAATAAAGGTCCTCGCTTTCTTTTTATGATTAATTTGCAGATATTTGTGTGGTTACTATTTAAAATGAAATCGAATTTTGGGTGTTGTTCTTGGGTGAGGGTCTGAGGAAAACTCACTGAGATGTTTTTCAGAGCAGCCATCCAGGAACGTGCAGAAATGGACAGATAGAATGAGGGATGTGAGTGTGATTGACTATTACACTAGATAACATGATTGCTGTAACAAGTGAAATATACTATATGGAGGTATTGGATGTACAGTATATGTAATGGATGTACTGTATTCTGACTATGTGGTTTTCCCCAAACTATTAGCACAAATTTGGAGGCACGATATTTCTTTGGATACAGTAGCATTAAACTTTTACCTTCACTTAAATTAGGGCTATGTCTACACTAAAAACTTTCTTTCCCACAGCGGATCATCCGTATTCATGATCTGCATGTTCTATTTGGCACATGTCTTTATGCTGGATGCCCTTCCTAACACAACCCTCCTCATTTATCCGGGCTTGGGACCGGCACTAAGCGTGGCTGGGGTTGGCTGGGGTTGGTTCCCTGACCGGGGATCGAACCTGGGCCGCATCCGTGCCACTAGACCTCCAGGGAACCGGCTATGTCTACACGAATACGGATCAATTTAAAAATGGTGGTTTTATTGGTCTAAAATTGCTCCACGTCCACACTATAGTTTTAAGTAGTTTCCCAAAAATGGTAAATCCACACTGAAACACTGATTACGCCCATGAGTAAAATGTAAGATGCTTCGACCTGTGTCATTTCCACCTGGCTATTATTTACTTTCCGTCTGTTTGAAACTTTGCAGCAATGTCAGATAAAGGCACCATCACATGATTAAAAATGAATCATTGTTTTCGATATAAAAATGGCGATACGGAAAAGTTTTCAAAAAGCTGCATTTTCAATGTCTAAAAATGTTGTCTCAGTGTGGACTGAAGTCCAAAACAAAGAGAAAACTATGTGTTTTCAAATGAAAACATACTGTATCAGTGTGGACATCCCAACACTAGGCACAAGAATCCACGCTGCATGTGGAAGAAAATCGGAAAACATTAAGTTATAGTCATCGCAATCTGTTATTCATTGTTAAGTTGTAGCTAAAAATCAGTAGAGTTTCCTTACCTTATCTTAACCCCCCCCCCAAAGAAGCACAAAAATATGATTTATAAAATGATGATTATAAAAAAATCTGGTGTTTTAATTTAGGTAGAAAAAAGGCAGTGTCTAGGTATGTGCAACCAAACCAAGTTTCTTCATTAGATTATACTTCAAGAGTTGGACAGGAGTCATAAGTAGTCATTATGCTACATGGAACTGGAACCTTTGCATTTCCCACTAGGAGCTTCTGACTTTTGCCTTCAAGCGGTCACACAATCTCATCAATTTAGATTTGATCAAAACGGATGCTCAGAATAAGCTTCCATTTAGTTATTTTCCACATTAATATAAAACATTTGCAAATAGCTATTGAATATCCTTGTGGTGAGAAAACCACAGTGGCTGCACACATAAAAGTTTTGTATATAGCCATATTAAAATGACATCTTAGATCTTAAACTTGGAGAACTCGGAGCACAGAGGAAGGGTTAGCATGCTGAGTGTAAATGATGTGTTGAAACGGCCATTCTATTTTTGCAGTGCAGAAGAATCCCATTTGGGTCGGGGGTGCAACATGTGATTCATACCTCTAATTAACAAGCCACATAATTAGGACATGAGAAGCGCGTGAGATCAGATACATTTACATTTAAGGCTTTTGGCAGACGCCCTTAACCAGAGTGACTTACATTTCATTCATTCATACAGCTAAGGATCTATGGGGTTAAGGGCCTTGTTTAGGGGCCCCAAAGAAGCAGCTTGTTGTGTCTGGGATTTTTAACTCATGATCTTCAGATCCAAGTCCAATGCCTTAAGCACTAAGTTGCCGCTTCCCCAGACCGCTTTATAGTTAAAAAATATTAATCCATGCCTTTAAAAAGACCAAGATATGCCTTTAAATGGCCTCAGCTGTTTTAGGAACACAGACTAAAAACCTTAGAGATAATGTCACTGATCTTAGTTAGTTATGTTAGTATGCACCATTAAAAAAAAATGACAAGTGAGGCAGTGACAAGAAATCACATGATAAGAGTCCCTACTGTCATTTTCTGGGAAAAATGAGTGGGGGGATTGATTTAAAATGACAGCTCAGTATTACGTTAGCATTGACTCATCACTGAGTTGAACTGATTTTTTACAGTCTACTTAGCTGTAATCCATCCTACTGCTAGACAAGGGTTTTCACATGGTATATATGTAAAATGGCATACATTGCAATGGTATAGAAGTCAAGAATGAAACAGAACTAAACATGGTATCACATCATGATGGCGAGATTAGGAATTCATAAGCGTATACATCATAACATCATAACTATTTAGACTTCTCAGCAGAGATTTATCACTGGTTTGGTAAATCAAGAACTGGACCAGAAGAGTATCAAACATAAAAGATGGAGACTTTATTGCTTTGACACAGAGATGAAAAGAGAGAAGAAGGCCAAGTTCATCATCCCCTGCTGCCAGAAGGTCACGGTAGCAGACAGACCGAGACTGAATGGTTCTTTTGCATTCTACAGAGAGAGCGAGAAAAGGCTTCAGTTGCTTCACGAAGTGAAAGATACTGTTTGGACAAACAAACAATAATAAAAACAATACACAGATATATTGCTCTTCATTAGTGACATGCAGAAAACATACCACAATGAAAAACAAAACATTCACAGCATTGCCTAATTGCTAAAGGATCAATAGAGGTGTTTTTTTTCACCTTTATTTACTCTTATTTATATCACATTAAAAAAGACAAATGTCAAATGTCAAACGAGGTGCTACACAGTACA
Source organism: Silurus asotus (assembly GCA_024362625.1). Taxonomy (NCBI): domain Eukaryota; kingdom Metazoa; phylum Chordata; class Actinopteri; order Siluriformes; family Siluridae; genus Silurus; species Silurus asotus. The sequence goes on from MU551526.1 coordinate 781,341, forward strand.
AGCAAGTATACATAAAATATAAATCAGAATTAAATAAATTGAATAAAACAAACATAAAGCATACTGCTTTCACTGTTTCTGGAATCTAACAGGATAAAGCATTTACTGAGGATCATTAAAGAAAAAAAGGACTGAGTAGCCTCAGAGAATAAATAAGGCTTAAAATTGCACTTAAATTTTCCTGCTATGGGTGAAGACTTCATAAAAAAAAAAAGAAATATGTTCTATAGTTTTGGGGCAGCAATGCTACAAAAGGCCTGATTGCTTTTAAATCTCATCTGAAAGTGTGAGATAATTCTGATCTCCCCTCGGTATGATTCATTTTTGTATGAATTAATGTTTGATAAGAAAAAAATCCTTGCAGGTCTTGTCTTTCGAATAAACCTGACAAGGACAGCTTTTAGGGTTCAGGAATTTACAAAGAGATGACATATAAAAAAATGTTTTTTTAGTCGAAAAAAGATTCCTGCCTGGATCTAAATTAAGGTTACAACCCTGAAACTGAAAATAATATATCCAGAATGTTACTGTCAGTATTATAGCCAGCTGGAAGTATATTTCCCATTGGCTACTGCATCTCTCTAAAGCATTGTCACATGATTGCTGAATCAATTGTGTATAGGTGTACACACACACACACACACACACACACACACACACACACACACACACACACACACACACACACACACACACATGCATGCATACATACATACAGTACAGTACAGACCTGCTCCTGCTCTACACACCTGCTCATTTAAAGAGTTTTCTTTATTTTCATGACTATAAAAATTGTAGAGTCACACTGAAGGCATCAAAACTATGAATTAACACATGTGGAATTATATATGGAATTATATACATAACAAAAAAGTGAACTGAAAATATGTAATATTGTAGGTTCTTCAAGGTAGGCATCAAGAGAATGCCAAGAGTGTGAAAAGCAGTAATCAAAGCAAAAGGTGGCTACTTTGAAGAACATGCAATATGACATATTCTCAGTTCAATTTTTTGTTATGTATATAATTCCACATGTGTTAATTCATAGTTTTGATGCCTTCAGAGTGTGAAAAGCAGTAATCAAAGCAAAAGGTGGCTACTTTGAAGAACATGCAATATGACATATTCTCAGTTCAATTTTTGTTATGTATTTAATTCCACATGTGTTAATTCATAGTTTTGATGCCTTCAGTGTGACTCTACAATTTTCATAGTAATGAAAATAAAGAAAACTCTTTGAACGAGCAGGTGTGTCCAAACTTTTGGTCTGTACTGTATATATATATATATATATATATACTCCCCTTTTACAGCACTCTCTCCATGGTGGTAACATTTTCATGTTTCTTGTCTTCTTTGGTGTCTTTGTACTTTGTTCTTTGTTTCTTATTTTTGTTTTGTGTGTCTGCCCCTGAAATAAATATTATCTTGCATATATTGCATTCGCTTCCTGCTTCATTGTGTGACAGTAACAGATCCAGAAGCTAAAAATCCACTTTTATAATAAACAACCAAATACCTTCTACATTGGTATTATTGAATCTGTCACATGCATAAACTGAATTGGGTTTCAAATGTATCATGTACCTAATTTATTTGTAGATGGCTTATTTTACCCATGATCCCAGGAAGCCCAGATGGGGAAAGGCAATATTTCTAGCTGGGATGAGAAGTTATAGTGATATTGTTGACACCTGTCTATAGCCAAACATGTTACACTGAAAAGGGATTAGCTTCCTAGTTTTCGTCTGCCCACTCCAATGCTGGCTTGCCCTACCTTGTTAGAGTCGTAACCTTGAGATATTTCATTTACACATGTTGTACAAATAACTATAGTCAGTGACTATTTGAGTGGCAATTCATGCTTCTTGGAGAAAACGTCTATGATTATTTTGCATTTTCCAGAGCAGGATATAATAAGTAGACCATGTATATACTTGTGTAGAAATCAGGAAAAGTCTGTGTTTGTTCACAACATCAGTCAAATTTTTCCTGGCTTTGTAAAAGAAGGCATTCACGTTTGATGCTAAAAAAGTGCCAGACTTACCAGCTATAGTTAGAAGGCTGTCTTGCAAAACAATCTGCTTTATAAATCACAGCATCCTGACTGGATGCAAATGACTGTCTGACAGGACGACATGTGGTGCTAACAGAATGACAAGCAATTAGACTCTGTGATATATAAATCGGGTTATGTTAATTAGTAAGGAGAAAGATTTGGTTGTTTTTGCAATCAGACTGTCATTTGTGCCGCACCAATATGACATTATGACAAATATGCACTGTGTGTAAAAGTACACATTTGCGAGAAAAAAAACATGTATTTATAAATATCTTCAGGCTTATTTTAGATAAACACCATTAAACAATTTGAGCCTATCCTAACCCATTATAACTACATATCAACTTGAAATATGATCATTACACTACTTTAGAAAGTTTTTTTCATTAACCCGAGAACTCATTTAACATCTGAAGTCTGACACATCATATTCCATTAGCCATTCATTACAGTTTGCTAAAAAAACAACTGCATGTATTTCCACAACAGGAAGTTTAATCGTTTGCATTTCCTTGTATTGAAAAAAGTATTATTCTATTCAATGATATTGTGATATTAATATTAATTGTAGTGACATTGAATTATTTTTTAACCCAGATTATGGGAATGAACGCCCATAATGACCTTGTGTTGTTAGCAGACATGCTAGTTATCCACAATTGGGTAATTCTTTGTTAAAATCTATTGCTTTCAGTCAGTTTCTTTAAGATTTGTTCCTCAATGCTGAATTTTCATAGTTGAAAAAAATCTAAACTCCAAAAAGTCTTCAGTCAATTATAGTGCTCTCTCACCCATGTTGATTAGCCAGGCATAGATTAGCAAAGCCTGAGCCCTTGGGCAGGTACACAAGCATGGAGCGCTGAGTGCCTTCCCTCACCCATCCTGCAACCGAGTGCACAAGCACACTAAAGCACACATATTACTACATGATGAGTGGTTGAGTACCCTCAGGGCTCTGCAGAAGGTTGTCTTACCTTAACGGTGGATTTTTTCTTCTTGCTGCAAGAAAAAAAATATATGGATTAAAACCTTGACTAAAAAAAGTATATTAGGTAGCTGAGAAAATGTTTGAAACCTTGCTTGTGTTTGTGTGCAAGTACTGGCACTCATGTTATAAATGCTAAGCTCTACAGGCCATCTCCAATCCTGGGGCATAACTTCATGAACATGGGTGGGAATAAAAGAGTTGGCTAATGTCGTAAAAATAACGGTGCAAATTTCCAACCCGCTCAACCGTCAGAGATCTACCTGTGACATCTTTTTTTATATTTCATAAACCAAACCATCCAGCCCAACCCAAAATCCAACTCTACTGCCAGATCTGACAGCATGTTAAAATGTCTTGAGCTCATTGAGGTTCAAAGTTTTTATTCTGACCAATTTAAAAAATCATTCTTTGACCTCTTTTTCCTTTTTATATTTTCGTTCCTTTGACACATTTAGTGAATTTTACGGCTACCCAGGATGGAGGTGCTAGCCCAGTGTGTAAGGCATTGGACTTTGGATCCGGCAACCCAAACCCGTAAAAATACTGCTAGAGAAACGACACTAAGCCATTAGGCTCTTGATGGCAAATGCGCCTCTTGGCATGGGGGGAATAAAAAAAATGTCTATCCTTGGTTTTTTTTTTTTGCTTATTTTATTTTTTTTCAGTTAAAAACAATTAGGAATAAACAGACTGCTGATTGGTTACAAATTCAGACCCATTTCTTTTACAATCTGTGACTTTACATTGATTGGCTCATGTTCCATGAATCTTGTTACGTGTGACAGCGCAGTGGCATAATAATAATAATTTACTTTAAACCGATGCCCTAGCTGTCAGCAGCATCCGATAGGCCTGGTCAATCAGCCGTCCCTGCAGGTTAAGTATCACAATGAAGCAAGGCAACTGAATGTAGAGACACATAACGGATTTATACTGTTTCCAAATTTTCCCACCCCACCCTACAACACACACACACACACACACACACTCACACACACGCAAAAACTGTCTCTCAACTACCAAGATAAAGGTTGCTATTCCAAGATTCTATTCCCAGGTGCAGATGAAAGATGAAAGTGCTGATAAAAAAATGAAAGTCCTCAGCCGCAAACTGATGGATGTGTCACACATGAGCTGATCCTGACATCTCTCTGTCGTGAACACACGGCTTAAGGAATACACATTAAACCCCGGTCGAATGGAAACTGTTTTAAAAAAAACAGCAACGAGGTTTGAGGCTGTCATTCCTCACACCTCGTACGTGTTTTCAATCATCGCTGCTATTCTCGCTCTGATACACAGGATAGAATTAGCATATTTCAGGTAAAATTTAGATAATGCCTGACTAAAGCCGAACACTGAGACGATCTGAAACAACCCTAGGGTTCTTTCTGAGGTGCATGGCACAGAGCTCTCATCCAGAGTTGCAGCATTTCCATAAATCATAGCAATGACTGTTTAGTGACAGCATCAAGTAGCAAACAGCGCTTCATTGAGTGGAATCTTAACTCATCACTGTGGGCCATGTGAGTAAATATTACAAGGCACCCCTGCCAGGGGGAACGCTGATTCCATCTAGACGTTCTGTTGTTCCAGCACATCAACATGTTTCATTTTACTGTAGAACTCTTTTATAGGAGCGCCATAAATTACAGCTTAGTTTCCACCTCAGGCTTGTGTGGGGTCGTCGAATCCTCCGTGGGTCTGATTAGTAACTCGTGGAGTTGATCTATAGCCACTGGGATCTCCAGTCCGAATAGCTTAATTGACTTTCCGTAAATTTTCTGCTTGGGCCTTGAGAGAGGATCAGGTAATGAGGGGGAAAATGACAAGCGGAGGCAGCTCAGACTGTAAATCACAGCCCCTGGAGTGAGATGTAGAAACAAGCAATGTGTGGGCAAGTCTGAAAGGCCATGAGGGCTCCACAACCATGGTAGAGAATCTTTAAAGGGCATCTCAGCACTTTCTTCTGTTATCCATCCCCACATAGAGCTATAATTCACAGCTTGAGTCCAAAGCAGGTGGGATGACTGGCAGGACTGGATGTCTGTAAAGGTTTTCAATCATCAAGGCCATTTTAAATGTCAAATAAGTCAACATATCTAAACTTCAGTTAAATCTTAAACGTTCAACTTGTTAAGTTTTGACATACTGAGGACAAGCTGAGAAAAATCTTCAGGATACATTTCCTGTCCAGGAGCACATCAATCCTTAAAGACATATTTCAGTTCTTTTTAGCCAGTCTTTCATCCACTATATCTGTACTATATCTGTGATTAGCATAGAAATGAATTTTTTTATTAAATATTTCCATATTCTGACAAAGAAAACTAATTAATTCCAATGTGAAATCTCCCTAATGAAATGGCAGTTCAGATCAGATTCACATCTCTTTTTACACTGTAAGGCCAAAGGTTTATGGACACACATATCTGGTTCTTCCTTGAAAGGGCACAAATTTGTAGCATTAAATGTAGCATTACAGTTTTCCTTCACTGGAACTAAGACAGTTCCAGTTCAACATGCTCCATGAACACATTGCTTGCCAAAGTTGGATTGAAAGAACTCGTGTTGCCTGCATAGAATCCAAAAAAATACCCTTGGAAACACCTTTGGGGTCTATTGGAACACAGACTGCACCTTATATTACATTACACAACATTAATTCCCTACCTTACTAATACTCCTATGCCTTAATGAGCACCCTGCAGTCATGCTTCAATATCTAATGGTACTTTTCCCAGAAGAGTGGAGGGTAATATTAATGTACATGCATTTGTCCAAGTACATTTGCCCTACAGTATCTAACTACAGATAATAATAATACAACATATTAAGCATTTACATATACTGTATTTTTGATTAGGGGGAAAAAAAAGCAAAACAAATGCATGAACATTTATTGACCTTTCCAACAAATGGACTTGAATAATCAAGTTTTCTCAATGTAGAAATGTGTCTGTAATTAGTCTCAAATTGTTAATTTTTAGCTAGGCAGAATATTAAATATCTTAGCACAGTATTATGACTCAGGTGCACTGTGTTACAATGGGAAGGAAAACCACAGTGTCAGGATTAGTCACTGTGCACCTCTGGGGTGAATGGGAGTGTGTTTTGGATTCGATAGTTTCTTCTTTACTTGCCCCACAAAGACACACAGCTTCTCTAAACTGATAGATCTCTCAAAGGGGAGAACCTTCTGAATTATTAAATACTGAAAAGGTAATGAACATGACTTACATCACATCATAACACAACTAGCATGGCTTTCTTTTTCTTTTTACGGGTAGATGTTATAAATAAAATGTTTAATGTGTAATGTCTGCTTTTTGCTTATTTATATGCGATCTCTGGTTGTCATTACTTTCTCCAGTGAAATATCACTGCAATAGCTAATTAGTAGCTCAGCTGCTTTTTACTGTCTCTGTTAATTTTGTCTTCCTGTTTTTTAAGGCTTTTGGATGCTTGTAGTTACTACAAGAGAATGAGAATTTTACAGGATTCCAGGCCAACAGATGAAACAGATGCCACAGACAGATATACTTTACTTTAGTAATAGACACATGTGCTTCCTCTATTTAAAAAAATAAAAAAGAAATTATTACAGTCAGCCCCATAACTATTAGCAGTCTTTACACAAAATAATGAGTGGCATTTGGAAACTAATCTATGTGTCTATAGAATAGGGGTGTAATGCAATGTCATTGTCTGTACATGTGTCTGTTCAGTTCCCCAAAATACACTTTCTGCTTTGATTTAAACCCAAAAATCTGAGATGAAAATAAAAGATTCCACTTTGTTTAGCAGCCTTTTACTGTATAATGCACCATGATCCTGACCAGGCAATTACTAAGAATGAATGAATGAACACTGTAAATGCATCTTCTTCTTCTTCTTCTTTCAGCTTCTCCCATTAGGGGTCGCCACAGCGGGTCATCCGTCTTCATAACCCCTGTCCTCTACATCTGCCTCTTTTAAACCAACTACCTACATGTCCTCCCTCACCACAACCATAAACCTCCTCCTTGGCCTTCCTCTTTGTCTCCTTCCTAGTGGCATCATCTTCAGTATTTTTCTACCGATATACCCCATGTCTCTCCTCTGCACATGTCCAAACCATGACAATCTCGTCCTCTCTCACTTTGTCTCCAAAACGTCCTACATGCGCCATCACTCTAATAAACTCGTTTTTAATCCTGTCCATCGTCGTCACTCCCAACTAAAACCTCAACATTTTCAGCTCTGCTACCTCCAGCTCCACCTCCTGTCTTTTACTCAATGTAAAAGTTGGACGCCCTTCCTAACGCAACCCTCCCCATTTACCCCGGCTTGGGACCGGCACTAAGAGTGCACTGGATTGTGCAACCCTAACATTGTAAATGCATCCATTTGTGTAAATACTATTCAATTACTGTATTATTACATTTTGAATAGTGAATAAATACAAAGTGGATGTTGCTTTAGTTGTCCTTCATTTATGTTTTTTATATTTAAATGAAATTTAACTCAATTTAAAAGACAGTAAAAAAACTTGCACTCATACCCAATTATATTTCTATTAAAATGTAATCACTTCTTTATCTTTGAAGTAGAACTGCTGAACAGAAATCTTAGTTACCATCAACTACTCTTGTCCTTGTTCTTCTCTGCACCACTTCTTTTGTTGTTGAAGCTAAATATAAAGGTCCCAATACCTTTTTCAGATTGTAATGTTTGCATTATATATTCGTATGTTATTTTAACAACTGGCCTTACATTATAAGTGACTCCTTTGTGAATGTTGTTTTCGTTTCTATTTTCCATTGAAACAGGAAAATATGTTGAAAATCTTGGGCACAGTAATTGTCCTTTTGCTATAGATGTAATTCATAGAGATTAGATCAAAAAATGATAAAAAAAACTCTGGAGTATTCCTTTAATGGCTGCTTACCTGCAGGTTTTGGCATCGCTGTATTCTGCAGTGTGAGGGCTCTCAGGAGAGAAGACCAGGAGGCGACTACTACTGCTGAGCTAAGAGAAAAAGGTGAGCCACATACAGTAGAAAGATTGCTGGAGTTCACTGCTCACCGTGGGGGAGGGAAAAGTGTGTGTGTGTGTATATATGTCTGTGTGTATGTGAGTGCTCTCTCTCTCTCACTGGTGCTGGAAGCTTATTGCTGTCAGAGGAGAAAATAGAGTGTCAGCACGGTGCAAGTACCACAAGATCTGCTACTGTCAGCATCACAGATATGGAGCCAGATACACCTTTGACCCGCCCATTTATTGAAGCCTCCTCCTCTATTTTAGTCACACATGTGCATACATATGCACTCTGTCTTCTGTCTGTCTCTTTCTCTCTTTCTCCTTCCCTCTCTCTCTCTCTCTCTCTCTCTCTCTCTCTCTCTCTCTCTCTCTCTCTTTCTAATTCAGACACATTCAAATTGGTGTCATCCTGCAAACTTTTTCACTTCACCACAGGTTTTTTTCACTTTTTTCTCAACTTCTTTTGTCTTACAGTCTCTCTGAAACACTTGACAAGACCAATGAAAAGAGAAAAGAAGACAGACAGACCAGGGGGTTTCAGGGACACCCAAAAGAAACATAAGCCGGCAGAAAGACTCTAATTGGCTGCTGTTTTCGTTCATCCGAGAATAAAAAAAACTTCTGAAAAATGCTGAACCATGACCACCAGCAAGAACTTCAGCAAAGGCGGTACAAATACTGCTTTCTTAAATTAAACTGAAAAGGCAGACTGAACATTCAGTGGCATTCACAAGTCTTCAATTCTTTTTTTAACTCCCACATCTCCTATCAATAGAAATTTGTCTACCCCAAACCTAATAATGTTCTATTGTGAAGAAGGAACTGCAATAGGTAAGGATCCTTTCAAAGCCAGGGTGCAGTGACATAGCTACAGCTAAAATTAATATCTTGCATAACCTGTTCCCTCTTCTCTTCGACTAGCATAGAACTTGTCACCCATGCGATATATGGGTTTTGACAAGCGCATGATTAAGGAAGCCTTTCTGTGAACACTAACTCTCGGCAGCCTGAAGCATAACCAAAGAAGGCGCATAACTTTTATAGAATTGTTTCCATATTATATCTTTGACTTTATTTATTCGCTGCAAAATGGTATTCAATTCATAGACTCTGGAGAATAGAAAGAGAGAGAAGGATGGTGCAAATGAGAGTAATATGTTAACGTCATCGTGTCTCCAACTCACAAGTCTCCAAGTTCAGCCACACCTTCATTAAATCTCTATTTCTTCTAAGGTTTGCCAAAAGAAACCATTTTCTTTATCTAAAAACAAGTGTAAACACCTGGCATTCACTAGACACACCGAGAAAATGTATAGATGAGATTAAAATAGAGCTTTTTGACCAATAATGGTTATACAGTTTTTTGGGTGATGATGAGTATTTTTTGTTCTCTAGGCAAGTTACATTGCTTCATGGACACCATGAAATATCAGGAGATAAACTTTTCGCCACAGCAGATCAGCCGCATGTTTGATTTGGCACATGTTTTTATGCTGGATGCCCTTCCTAACGCAACCCTCCCCATTTATCCAGGCTTGGGACCGGCACTAAGGCTTGTGCAACCCTAATGGCTGGGGTTGGTTTCCTTACCAGGGATCAAACCCAGGCCGCAGTGTTGAGAGCGCTGCATCCTAACCACTAGACCACCAGGGAACCTATGAAATATCAGGAGATATGCGCTGAAAATCAGGTTGCCTCTGACAAGAACTTAAATTCTTATCTTCCAGTATGACAGTGATCCCAAATCTACATCCATATCCCACCAACAATAGTTACAAGACCAAGCATTTCAGATGGCCATCCCATCCCCCTGACCTGAAATCCTGTATAAGCTGTAAAGCTGTAGAGTCCACAAGAGGGATTTAAGGACCTTTGCTCTGTAGTCTTCAATCTCATCAAGCCTTACAGGAGAAGACTCAGTGCTGTTATGCTGGCAAGAGAAGGTCACACAAACTGCTCTCAGATCTTTGCACAGACTTTCATATCTTTAGACACTTGTCTACTTCCTGTCCCTTTTCTCTATTTAGGCATTAGTGCTTTTATTGTGGCTGGCCCTAAATGATGCAGCTCTCATACTTTTCTATGTCTGTATTTGTATTTATTTTCCATTTCCTGTTTACATTAGTACCATTATTATTAAGATCCCAAAACCGATAGATAGATAGATAGATAGATAGATAGATAGATAGATAGATAGATAGATAGATAGATAGATAGATAGAAATGTGTTTTTTTATGTATTAAGCTAATTAAGCAAAATGCCAATTTTCAGACCCTATAGCAATAGGTGTCAGTACTTCTAAAGCTGAGTATCTGTGAACCACAAATCTGTCCGAGGCAGTAAATTGGGTATTAGATTGAAAAAAAAAAAAAAGACTGAGGAGTTTTCGTTTGAAAGCCTCAATTTCAGCAGGCAATTTAAGACTCTGGTATCAGCTCTGCTTCATCACTGTGCTCTGCACACTGAAATTAGGAGCAGAGTCACTGGCAATTCATTCTTGACTGAACAGATCATGTGCCGTTGATGCTGTCCACAGATTAGCAGCCAGTTCACAAGACCAAACTCCAAAGTTGATTTATGCTCTTGGCATCAATCCATTCATACAGCACCCTCCACAACTATTGGCACCCCTGGTTAAGACATGTTTTTATTATTATTTTTTTTTTTTTACAATATAGAACCACAATGCAAACAAAAAAACATTTCACAAGATTGGAGAATACAGAGAGGGATCTTTGATCATTCCTCTTTGCACAATCTTTCTAGATCATCCAGAGATCCTGGGTCCTCTGTCATGCACTCTTCTCTACAGCTCACCCTACAGGATTTTAAATGGGTTGTGGACTGGGGACTGAGCTGGCCATGGAAAGAGCTTGATTTTGTGTCAGCTGGACCGTTTTAGTATAGATTTCGCCACGTGTTTTGGGTCATTATCCTGCTGAAAGAATCAATGATGACCCATCTTCAGCTTTCTGATAGAGGGCATAAGGTTTAGATTTAAAAAGTCCTGGTATTTCAAAGAGTCCATGATGCCATGCACCCTAACAAGGTTCCCAGAGCCTTTGGAAGAGAAACAGGCTGACAGAATCACAAATGGAGACCATACTTCACATTTAGCATGAGGTGCTTTTCCACATACTCATCTTTTGTTTAACACCAGACCCATTTAGAGTGTTTGTTGCCAGAAAGCACTATCTTAGTCTCATCTGACCAAAACCCACGGTCCCAATTTAGCTTAAAAAAAACTCCAGCTGTTTACGTTTGCGATTGTAGGTGAGAAAATACTTTTTCCTTGCATGCCTCCCAAACAGCTTGTTGGCATGTAGATAGCATCTGATGGTTGTTATGGAGACTTTTTGACCCCCAAGATGCCACTCTCTGATGCAGTTCTCTAATAGGGAGCTATGGAGATTTTTCCTCACTTTGTGTGATGGCAAGATAAACTTGGGTCCTCGTCCAGCCTTGTTTGTCACTTTTCCAGTTGTTTTTAACTTCTTAATGATTCCTCTGACTGTACAAATGGGCAAGTTTAGGTGAGTGGATATTTTCTTGTAGCCATTGCCTGACATATGAAGATCAACACACATTTACATTACTTGACTGGGGTGTTCTCTTGTGTTTTCCACGTTAAAGAGTGGATAAGAAAAATCTGCAAATTGGTCACGTCATATTTATACCACAGGGACACAGCAATTCAGGAATTATTAGAAGGTTCTAGATACTCTGATCAACATTAAAAACTACAGTAAAAATAAAAAAAATGCGTTAATTACAATTATTTTATAGGAATTGTTAGGGGTGCCAATAATTGTGGACCAGGTAATTTTTTTTTATTTTTTATTTTTTTATTCACTTTAGTAAAAGGTTAGATTTGTTTTACAATTTTCAGTGTGAGATTATGCTACAGCAATAAAAAATAAATTATTAAGAAGCCTAACACATCTTAAACAGGGGTGCCAATAATTGTGGAGGGCGTATGTCAGGGATACTTGGCTGTCATTCAGGTTTATGGGATGAGACAGGAACGCATGGTGGGAGTAAGATATCAAGGCAGAGGATTCCTCTAATGCTGTTTGAAACATTCACTATGCATAATATATAACGTATGGCGGCAGAAATGAAATTTGCATAAATGTGAAGGTGAATTCGAAGGTGCAGCATCAGTATTCAAGTTAGGAATCCTCCGCTCAAGTATTTAATTCATAAATTATTCTTTAACATCTGAAACCGTGCCTGTTTACTTTCTGCTTCCTGTTCATGACACTAATTAGGCAGAGTGTTTACACCCTTTTTTTATCTTGTCTTCTTTTGTATGTTGCTTTACACATTTTTAAGCTGGTCTTACTCACAACATGATATTGAAAATCGTATTAGCTTTACATTTAAAAAATCTCACAACACAGGTTCTCATGCGGTAAATGCCACTAGTCGCCTCGGCATGAAAACAATGACAGTTTGAGCATTTAAAAAAAAAGGCATTTTATTGCCTTTAATGGTATTTTTGTTTGTCTGATTTTCTCTAAGTGAATGATTTAGACTCATAAAGCTCACCACCCACATATTGTAGTGATTACAGTTACTGGAGATATTGAGGATCTACACCATGCTCATCGTAGATTTTGTGCAATTAAAATAGGTGTCTGGTGTTTATATAGTTTCGTGACACTGCTAACATGAAGTCCGTCTAAATTATTTATTTATTCATTTATATTTACTGGCCATTGCTTACTATCTTTCACTGCACAATTCACATGAGATTTACCTCCCAATTTGCAGAAGCAAAACAATGCATAAAAGGCATTTCTTAAAGCCAAAGAGATGCTTAATAGGTAAATAAAATTGAAACACTTTTCAATTTAAAGCGGTACACAGCGACGAAATTAACACATTCCCAGGACACAGATGTTTTAAAATGAAGCTTTTAAATAAAAAAATTGTATAAACAAGAATCTATATTTAGGATGTTTCATTCATTCATGAATTCATTCATCACCTTCATATTAATCAGGATTATGCTGGATCTTATCCCTGGAATACTGTTAGTGAATGGGACTTCCGACTATTTGTTCAAAAGCATTCCACTTTCATACAGAATGTTTTTGGAATTAAACTGGAGGAAACTAGGGAATCTGGTTGAAACCCACACAGACATGTGGAGAATACGCAAAACTTCATGTAGCCGTATCTCTGGAGTTTAGAGGATGTATGCTTTTTACAATACAAACCTTTAACCAATGTACATTTAAGTTTAAGCGCAAATATAAAAATGGTGATAACAGTAAAACTGTACTGATGTATACAGTATGCATATGCCTGGGACTTTTTTAGCCTGGTTGCTTATCCCAAGTCATGTTTTGGCCATCTGTTTATTACCATTTTTATTTTACTATGAATATGAATTCCCCTCTGTTCACTCTGTTTGCCTTTGGTCCGACCTCTGCTGCAGTTCTGGGTATCTGAAATAAAGAGTATATATATTCTGTATATAAATCCTACCACACTTTTACCGAGCATGTAAGATGAGTTGTTAGCGTACAAGTCTATTTATACCTCTATGGCTAGATTTTTTTAGGTCATTTCTAGGTCAAAAAGGCCTCATATGTATAAATCCATATTCATCAGACTGACACACTTTTGGGTATAGAAAAGTAAAAGCCTCTCGTTTTCTGTCGAAATACGGCGACACTGCAGAATCTCCTGAATATAAATAGTCATGTCTAAAAACGGTGTTTGTGATGCATGTATCTCCCGGCACGTTGAAAACTTAAGGCGCTGAAAACCTTGGAAGAAAACTGTATTGCAAATTGCAGCTTTGCAACCCTGCAGAAGAACCATGAAGTAGAGAAAAAGCTACAGATCAACTTTAGTCTGGTTTTTAACAGATCCAAATACTGTCAGAATTGAGAGAGAGAGAGAGAGAAAGAGAGAGAGAGAGAGAGAGAGAGAGAGAGAGAGAGAGAGAGAGATTAAGAGAAAGAAAGAGAGAAAGAATGAGAGAGAGAGAGAGAGAGAGAGAGAGAGAGAGAGAGAGAGAGAGAGAGAGAGAGAAAAAGTGTGATCACCTGAATATTATATTGTATATTATATTGCATATTATATAAAAGCTGCAATTTTTTGGTTAGGTGCTGTTTTCCAATCCAGTGCATTTCTTGCTTCTTAATAAAAAATAAACCAAATTGTCTAGTCGCTTGTTTCGTTTAAGCCTGGAATCGAATTGAAAGGTGTCCCGTTTCCAAATGCAATGTCTGTTGCACATTAGAACATCATGAAGATACGCAGCCAGTCAACATAAAAACAATTGCATTTAAACTCACTTCATTTAATAAATCATTGCACATTCACAATAAGGGATTCGTCATATACCCCCCGAGGCAAAACCAGATCAGATACAATACAAATAATAATCTTGACAAAAATGTTCACGACGAGAAAACAATCTAGCAAATCTGTGCTGCTCTATTGTTTTAGATACATTTTCATTTAGATGTGATGGTTTATTTATTTATTTTTTTCCCTAAACGTCAGCGTCAGCGAATAATGCAGGGCATAATAATATATAGCACTAGTCCATAGGAGGTGAGGCAATTACTCTATATTGCAATTGTAATGCCTGTAAAGCATGCACTGGGAACAGGGAATGTTGATGATAAGCAAAATAAATTCTCAAAAGGGAAGAGCTTTGTTTTAAACATCCAATCCATCCACAAGTCTAACACCGAATTATTTTGTGCTTTTTTTTTTTTTTTCTCCGCGTTCACGCATTAAATCCTGTGCTCAAGACTACAAGAGAAGTGTCTGATTCGTGCAGTGCTCTGCGTGCGCTGCTAACATGTCGATTCGTGCTCATTTAATGCATGTCCAACCCATTCTACGGTGTTCTTTAAAAGGCTGGTTCATTTAGACACTGTGAAATTGATTTGCAGCTCAAGTAATTGTGCTTTGTAACAGAACCTGTGCAAGTCGCCCAAGGTTAACTGCATCTTTTGTGTGCATTATGCGACTTACTCAAAGATTAGAGCGAGAAATTGTGCTCAAGTGAAGTGCAAATCAAAGTGAGATCTTAAGCACTGATAGGTAGATTGTGTTTCCTTCATTCTCCTTTCACCATCGTTCTTTCTTTCCCTTCGTTCATGCTTCACAGGTGATACTTCCTCAAGAGATCAGACTGCCACGTGTTCTTCCTGTCCGGGAAACGTTCAGGAATCCGAATGCGTCTGAAGTCCTGGATGCATTTCTGCAGCTCCTGCTCTGGCGTGAGCTTCTCCTTAGTGGGTTTCCTCTTGGACGGGGTCATGTGGTCACGGGGGCCTGTGGTGCGAGTGCGCAAAAGCTCCGTCCTCCGACGCGTCTCTGTCTGCATCGCTTGGGCCGGGCCTTTCTTTACAGTACGCTCCAGGGTCTGGATGTGGTGGTGTTGCTGGGAGATGGGACGAGCGATCACTGTCTCCTGTGGAGAACTGGCCTCTGACTGGGTCTCGGAACAGGAAGTGGACAGTTCGTTGAAGGACGTGCCACTCTCACCCTCTCGCTCACTCTTCTGGCTCTTGCAACAGCACTCACAGTGAGAGGATGACCAAGCTGATGGTCCACCTGGAAAGCACACAGAAAAAAAAAAAACGCTCTGGAGCAATCAAAGAGACGTTGGTTTGAGATATATCAGCAATCAAGTCTATAATTACTGCATGGATATTATTAGCAAATCAAAGCCCATGAGGTGCAGATTTAGTGTTGTCTTGCAGAGGGCTCGTTCATAAGCGGATGTGTGCAACTCTATAACAAAGGTCACCGTGGTCAGGCAAAACACTGAAAGGTTTTATGACACCATTAGCAGACACTTACATTCCAGCTGGCGATGATGCATTTCATTACTGCTCGTTTCTGTCTTAATGGTGCACCATTCAAAATTCAGCATTTATCCTCCGACAAATAAATCTCATAAAACCCACGCCGTTGACATTCAGCCAAACACATCAGCATGCAAACAGGGCGGTTAAACCAATCACTTAGCATTGAAAGGTTGCACTACACGTCTGACCTTATCAGTGACATTATATCGTGGGGAATCAAAGTTTAAATCACACTTTGAACTTTAATAGGATTGATTTTGTTTTGTGTTTTCTGGATAAAAGCTTAGGTCCATCTCAAAGGGTCTGAAGCTAGTCACTGATAAGGGGGTCGCATCAGACACCTTTCGTGTTCTTTTCGACTGGTGTGTATGAGTGTGGAATACCAGAGTTGAACCTACAAACAGACGAGAAGCGATCCCTAATAACACAACACCAAATTAAGTTAGACTTCAATATACTTAGAAGCCTTTTTGCCCCAATGCTGATGAAGAAAATATATATTTTTGCTTCACTCCGTGGCCTGATTTAGCCTATGGTTTCCATTAAACATTTTCCCAGCAAGATATAATGATTCTCAAAAGTCCGACATGTTACACACATTAAGGATTCAATAAGCATTTAGTCAGTTGGACTATTAAATCTTTGAAATATTTGGCAGCGCTTTCTTGTTTCCTAGCAGACAGCATAAAGCTAAGGATCATTACACACGATCAGATTTCAGATCCATTAGGTTCATTAAATCATTCTTAGAAATTAGATTATTGTCACATCACCATTAGAATTCTGTAGTACTCTTTTAGCTTCCTACTTATGTTGTAGCATCGTCCATTGAGACGGTACACTTTTATTGCCTGAACATTATTTTAATGCATACAATAATATTTTGTCGACTTATTAGATCTAGGGAGATTTCTATTCCGAGATTTTCCGCTCACTGAACACATTAGACTCAAGTTGATGGTATTTATAGGCTACTTGTTTGGGAGTGTCTGAGGTCTGGAATAAATCCAGACAGTGTTTGATAACTAGAGAGCTATAAGAGAAATATGATAGCACATTTGATAATGGTAGGTTGCAACTTCCAACAATTTAAGAACATTTTACAGACCTCCTGGCTATAGTTTAGGGACCCCTAGGTGTGGGAATTATTTTTTGTTAGGTTGTCCTACAGTGTGAGAAAGCAAACGAAATCATAACTGACTTATTACAATGCCTCGGATTACTTACACATTGGGAAAATGGGCTCTTGTGATGGCTAACATTTCTAACGTTCTAAAAATGGGCTATTTGTTCTGCTGTGCCACACAAAACCACAAAACAAAATTAGGTGTCCAATGGAATAATTTTAAGGGTGTATCTTGTGATATGAAGCCGAAAATGGCCGAAGCACAAACCACATTCTAATAACAGTACGATTCGATTTGTAGTATGGCTGAAGCCATAACATATCCAGACGTCATATACACACGCACAAAAAAGTGTATATATAGTACATGGAAGTATATATACAGTATATGGTGTGTGTGTGTGTGTGTGTGTGTGTGTGTGTGTGTGTGTGTGTGTGTGTGTGTGTGTGTGTGTGCTCTGCCCTTTTCTGGTTCACCCCTCATGAGTCCTCACTGAGTTTTAAAGAACACAAAGACCTTATCTCCTAGATAGAAGCTCAATAAAATAAATCTGATACACCCTCTCAAGGGGTTTCTTATTTCTTGTTTTCTCCTTTTCATGTTTCTGGGTTTGTCTTCCATTACACCGTGGCTGTGTCCTGTTACACAGTGCCGTGGCCTCAAAGATTATCTGCTGATTTGGCCCACAATCCATCAGCTGTCCTGTCGGAGCTCATAATAACCCAAGTTCAATCAAAAAGCATTGGAGTGTTGGATGGGGTAGTGCTCTCTTGGTACCGAGTGCAATAATGAGCTGAAGGACAGCTGTGTGA
Source organism: Silurus asotus (assembly GCA_024362625.1). Lineage (NCBI taxonomy): Eukaryota > Metazoa > Chordata > Actinopteri > Siluriformes > Siluridae > Silurus > Silurus asotus. The sequence goes on from MU551526.1 coordinate 799,200, forward strand.
TTGCCCAGGGCTGGAAAGAGTAGAAAGAGTAGAGGGAGAGGTAGAATCAGCTTCCTAATGGCTAATCTATAAGAGCAAGTGCAAAGGAAGCTGTGGAGCAATTTCACTTTGCAGAAATTAGATCAGCCTCCATTCCCTTCAATCTTTTACTATCTCTCTCGCTCACTACATACGTGTGTGGCCAGATGCTCTCAAACTCACTGAGTGGAGCGGTCTGCAGGAAAAGGACTCGGGCTTTGTGCATTGTTTCCGAGCAGTTGACGCAGCCCATAAGGGATTTCCAGTCTAGGACACAAGCCAAGCCCAGCGAAAATGATCATAAAACTTTCATTCTGCAGAGGAGAAATGAGCGCTGCATCGAACGACTTGACAATTCAGGCCTCTGCGAATAACTGGAGTACAGCAGAGTCTTCCTAAAGTCCTTTCATCCCCTCCCCACCCCAAGTGCGTCTTTTCCCAAAACCATTCACATACATCTCATACTGATAACAGAGTCTTTCTGCACCATATGCTGACAGCTGGGCATTTTTTCGCTGACTGCTATGCATCACATTATAGCTTCTAATATTGTTTCATTTACTGTTTTATTGAATATGGAGGGTATTGTATCCTCCCAGGTACAGTAAAAACTAGAACTTGAGTAATATACGGGTAATCTGAAATATGCTTTCATACTGCAAATATACGGATTATCTAAACATGCTGTCATTCAGCAAATATTTAGGGGAGCTTCCTGGGTGTGTACGTTGAAAGTGCATTTATAGAATCAAGAGACTGCTGCAATATTTGAAAGTCCAATAATTGATTACATTCACTTTGTGTATTATGATGAGCTCTCTCTCTCTCTCTCTCTCTCTCTCTCTCTCTCTCTCTCTCTCTCTCTCTGTTTTGCTGACTCTTTGTCTCTCTCTGACTCAGCTCCGATCATATTGCAGACCCATTAGACCACGAGTTTGTCTCTGGACCTAATTTAGTGCCCATATGTGAGCATTCAGAGGAATCAGTTAAAAGGCTGATGAGATGCATTTGGCAGAGAGATTGAGCTCAGACATTCGTGATGTAAATCACAACGTATTTGTTCTTATTCACGGCCCACCAACTCCAACTCCACCTCCACCTCTCTTTTATTCTTTTGGCATCCTCATGCACGCAAGCTGCTCTTAATGCCTCAAACACATTCAAACACAGAGCTGCATAAACACCTTGCTGAGATGAAAAAGCTCTCTTTATGATGCACATAAAATCACTACAAAAAAGCTGGGTCTGTGTTTCTACTTCAAAACACATCAATGATATTCAGTCCAAATGGTAATGTTTAACCAGGACAGTTACTAATTAATGCACTGCGGGCAGAGAGGCGATATTCAAATATATAACGCCTTCTCATGTACAAATATAAATAAACTCAAATAGATGCAATAAAAATAAAAACAACAAAATATGTTTCTGGATTTCTTTTATCTACCCGTTTCAACTGCATTACCTAAAATCATTGCGACTTTGAAGAATGCTTCTGCCCATTTGATACAATGCCATTGGCAGAATTATGGCACTGAATGTGAAATGTTTCCGATCAGCACTCTCACATGAATTGGTCATATATTCCTAATATACTTTCGCAGCATTTGACAGATGGCCTTATCCGGAGCAATTTACATTTCTCTCACTTACACAATAGAGGAATTGAGGTTTAAGGGTCTTACTCAAGGGCCCTTCCGAAGTCCCTCATCTGAGCTACTTCTACTAAATATAGTTCAGGGCCATAATCCTGACAGCTGTGATGTCACAAATCTCTTAAAAGCATGTTTCTTGATTTTTATAACTATTTATTATGTATGTTATTACTATATGAAAAACTAGAGTGCAAACACAATAAAAAATGTTAAAAGTAAAATACTATTTTAAAAAATATTTAAAGTTTCATATTCAGGAATGAAATGGTAGAGGTTCATTTCTATTACATAATAAATATTTGTACAGAGTCAATCAAGTACTATTTTTAACTACTACTTATCTTTATCTGATATTTTTATTTATTTATTTACCAAATACCAGTAACAGGATTATCAATTTTGAATTTCTCAGAAGGCACAGGGCAGGAGGCTTTAGTTACTGGAAAAGACCCTGCAATCAGATTAGAGGTGCTTGGTGATCGTTGTGGGATTACATTTAAATAAATGGAAATAGAGAATAGACAGGATACAATTTGAAAACAAAAAAAAAATTTTTTTTAGTCTTTGTCACTGGCTGCCATTTCGGTAAGGTCAGGAGTCGTCTGTATTGGAGAGCATTCTTTCGGAAAGCTGCCCACTCAGATCTTTGAACAATAAGAATTGTATTTTGTTGATTGAAAGTATTTTTAAAGTAGAGAGACATTTTAGCATGAAGATGCTTCCATGAGAAAAACCTTCACATGCAGTTGTTCGGATGCCATTCCTATATTGTTCGTTCAAGATTCAAGATTCTAGATTTTATTTGTCACAAACAAAGTTCAACCTGATCAGCTGCTCAGAAAATTTAATAAATTGAATAAAATGAACTATAAATATATAAGATAATAACAACTGCATTGTGAAGGTTTTTCTCATGGAAGCATCTTCATAGTAAACTAAATGTTTTAATCTGAATTAGAATTGAAAACTAAGATAAAACACTAGATTCTATAAAAAAAAGGAATATTCATAAGAATATCAGTATTCACCAGGCCAGTATTTATTGTAATATTTATAAATGTTTTTAAATTCGTTTTAACTCGTTCTTTCCAATAAATGTTTGAGATTTAATGGGGCACCTTATCATTAAATTTGCAACTTTCAACATTCAACCACCTACTTCACCTCCTCAGTTGCAAAAAGCTGACTGCTTTCAGTATGACTTTAAACAGCTCACTTGGTATGGATTGTATAACTTCTCCTCCATACTGCCTTCATTCCGAGGCTATTAGCAGGAAGAAGAAAATAAAATCAATCAGATGATTACGACCCACTGGCTGATTAAAGAGACTTTTAGAATGGCAGCTACGAGTATAAGGTTGCTTTATATTCACAAAAGCCACAATACCAGACTTCATTTAGGTGTTGCATCTCTTTAAATTTGTTCATTACCCAACATCAACCTCTGGCAAATCAATATAAACGTGATCAAATGACCATGAGTAACGCATTCATCTGGGATTGTAGTCAAAACAAGCTGGCAGAAACTTGTCCTTCCTGGCATTCATGTAATTGCCATCTGGATGCATTAGTTTTGTAAAGAAGAAGTTATTATAAATGTCAACTTGTGAAACTACATTTAGTCTTTCAGTCTCTATTTGCTCTAATAATAAATTATAACCTCTTCTGGGAAGATGTTCCAAGATTTTGGAGTGTGCTTGCGGAGATTTGTGCTCATTCAACCACAAGGGTGTGAGTAAAACCAGGCACTGACCTAGGGTGGAGGTCTGGGGTGCAGTCAGCATTCCAATTCATCCCAAAGGTGTTTACTATGGATAACTTAAGAGTGTTATAGTAGACCACAAAAGATCAAACCGTGTAAACCATATCTTCATGGAGCTCGCTCTGTGAACAGGGGGGGCACTGTCTTGCTGGAACAGTTTTGGGTCTACTAGTTCAAGTGAAGGGAACATGTAATGCTACTGCATTTAAAAATGTTCTATACAATTTTGTGCCTTCAACTTTGTGGTAACAGTTTGGGGAAGAACTACATAATGCTGGAAAAGTCAGGTGTCCCAATACATTTTAGCATATAGTGTATATTGCTTAGAAACTTCAATGTCTCTCTACTTTAAAACTACTTTCAATCAACAAAATACAACTCAAAGATCAAAGATCTGAGTGGGCAGCTTTCCGAAAGAATGCTCTTCAATACAGTCGACTCCTGACCTTACCGAAATGGCAGCCAGTGACAAAGACAAAGTCTAAAAATATATATATATATTTTTTGTTTTCAAATTGTATCCTGTCTATTCTTTATTTCCATTTATTTAAATGTAATCCCACAACGATCACCAAGCACCTCTAATCTGATTGCAGGGGCTTTTCCAGTAACTAAAGCCTCCTGCCCTGTGCCTTTTGAGAAATTCTAAATTGATAATCCTGTTACTGGTATTTGGTTACTCCCCAGCTATGAGGGGAATAACATCCAGATCACACCAGCTCAACCTAAAAACAGTATTAGAGATGATCGAATATCCACAGCCCTCCCTAGATGTGGCTTCTGGCTTTCATTTCTGACAGGTCCACCAATCACGCCAGTCACAACGCTGCAGGCGTTTATGGAGCACAGCGAGTTTCTTCAGCCTAGGTCACACACAAACACACACACACACACACACACACACACACACACACACACACACTGGGTCTCTTTGCCTCTGTCTCCCCCCTGCAGGGAGAACACCCTGCCAATAACAACCATCAATTTTACTCAGATATAAATAGACGTTCTCCTTTCTGTGCTCTGCAGCTTTGATCCAGAGTGCTTTCAGAAAAAAACAAAGCAACAATATAATACAGAAGCAACCACTTCAAACTGCATGCTCTTATTCATTATATATATATATTTTATAATACAGTATTAATCGATTTTTAAATGTCCATGATTTTTAGAATTATTATGCCATAAATTAAACTCTTAATAACATTATTTTCACTTTCAGTGTGATTTTAAAGAAGTACAATCTAAACATTTATCCAGTGAGTCTAAACCCCTGCCCAGGATTCATCACTTTGTTCCTGACAGGCTACAGGAAGATATGGCATTACATAACCTCTATAGCCAGGGTTTTCCTACAGTTCTGCACATTATATATCATATTGCAGGGTTAAATGATGCTCTGAAAATATGATTCTGTAAAATTGTTCAAATCTATGTATACTCTAGGCCTACTCTTGAAAAAAGAAAAGACAGACTTGTATCTGCTGTTTTAGGTACCACAGTTTCACTTAACCACAGCTGATTAAAAAAAATATTACAATTATAAAACTTATTACAATTATAAATGTATGGAGTAACATGATGAAATCTTGTGTAGTCCAAAATCATCTCTTTACATGCGTTAATATGTCCAGCATACTAACACTGTATTCACTACCCCACTTGTGATTAATTTATATCAGATTACAGGTACTGCATTGCTTATACAGGTAATCCTCTACTTTCGATGGAGAAACGTTGCCACGACCCCATCGTAAGTCCAAAATATTGTAAGTCGAAGATGGTACAACTTCATGCTGATTTATAATTTTAATTCCTGCTCTAAACTGATGGCATTTCTCTACTTTTTTTTACAACCAGCAGGAGACGTACTTGGCGCTTGGAAGACATGCTTTTATCACAAAAATTGCTGTTTAAAACAGAAAAAATACACACTGAGACTTTACTCCATCGACCGCTAGCGAGAGTGGGGCTCCCCACAGGGCGAGAGATACGCTCATCCCAGCTGTGCTTTCAACGTATTGTTCATCGTACACTTCTGCCTTTTGCTCAAAATGTAAAATATTTGTACAATTTTGTCGTATCGCTATCGTCATTGTAAAATCGAAAAATCCTAATTCGAACCATCGTAACTCGGGGACCATCTGTATTCAGGAAACCCCTTATTTTGCTAAATTTTTGCACCAAAGTGCAGGAATTGTGACGTTATGGTAGTTAAAGTCTTATTGTGCCTAATAAAGGAAACGTTATCATAGGTATGTAGAGTATGTACAGGATATATTGCTAACTACAGTGAGGAAAATAAGTATTTGAACAAAGTTCTCCCACTTGGAAATCATGGAGGGGTCTGAAATTGTCATCGTAGGTGCATGTCCACTGCGAGAGACATAATCTAAAAAAAAAAATCCAGAAATCACAATATATGATTTTTAAACTATTTATTTGTATGATACAGCTGCAAATAAGTATTTGAACACCTGTCTATCAGCTAGAATTCTGACCCTCAAAGATCTGTTAGTCTGCCTTTAAAATGTCCACCTCCACTACATTTATTATCCTAAATTAGATGCACCTGTTTGAGGTCGTTAGCTGCATAAAGACACCTGTCCACCCCATACAATCAGTAAGAATCCAACTACTAACATGGCCAAGACCAAAGAGCTGTCCAAAGACACTAGAGACAAAATTGTACACCTCCACAAGGCTGGAAAGGGCTACAGGGAAATTGCCAAGCAGCTTGGTGAAAAAAGGTCCACTGTTGGAGCAATCATTAGAAAATGGAAGAAGCTAAACATGACTGTCAATCTCCCTTGGACTAGGGCTCCATGCAAGATCTCACCTCGTGGGGTCTCAATGATCCTAAGGTAGGTGAGAATTCAGCCCAGAACTACACGGGAGGAGCTGGTCAATGACCTGAAAAGAGCTAGGACCACCATTTCCAAAGTTACTGTTGGTAATACACTAAGATGTCATGGCACCATCACATGTCCAGGCACGTCTTAAGTTTGCCAATGACCATTTGGATGATCCAGAGGAGTCATGGGAGAAAGTCATGTGGTCAGATGAGATCAAAATAGAACTTTTGGGTCATAATTCCACTAACCGTGTTTGGAGGAAGAAGAATGATGAGTACCATCCCAAGAACACCATCCCTACTGTGAAGCATAGGGGTGGTAGCATCATGCTTTGGGGGTGTTTTCTGCACATGGGACAGGGCGACTGCACTGTATTAAGGAGAGGATGACCGGGCTATGTATTGCAAGATTTTGGAGAACAACCTCCTTCCCTTAGTTAGAGCATTGAAGATGGGTGGAGGCTGGGTCTTCCAACATGACAATGACCCGAAGCACACAGCCAGGATAACCAAGAAGTGGCTCTGTAAGAAGCATATCAAGGTTCTGGCGTGACCTAGCCAGTCTCCAGACCTAAACCCAATAGAGAATCTTTGGAGGGAGCTCAAACTCCATGTTTCTCAGCGACAGGCCAGAAACCTGACTGATCTAGAGAAGATCTGTGTGGAGGAGTGGGCCAAAATCCCTCATGCAGTGTGTGCAAACCTGATGAAAAACTACAGGAAACGTTTGACCTTTGTAATTGCAAACAAAGGCTACTGTACCAAATATTAACATTGACTCAGGTGATTAAATACTTATTTGCAGCTGTATCATACAAATAAATAGTAAAAAAATCATATATTGTGATTTCTGGATTTTTTTTTTAGATTATGTCTCTCTCAGTGCACATGCACCTACGATGACCATTTCAGACCGCTCCATGATTTCTAAGTGGGAGAACTTGCAAAATAGCAGGGTGTTCAAATACCTATTTTCCTCACTATTTTATCCAAGGCATCTGCTGGGGGCTTAGAGCCTTTCCCCTGCTAATACAGAATTCCTAAAACATAAGATACATAAGTTCTGAACTCTTCACTATTTGCATAGTTTTGGTTTACATAACATTATATCTGGTTAATATTTAACATGTTGGCCTGATTAGGATAGTATTTCATCAATGCCTGGTTCACTGATTGCACTCCCTTTCTTCTCCCAAACATCATATTTAAATAATCGTACTGTGCGGTAGCCTACATTTCTATTTTCACTAGATACAGTGCATCTACTCTGAGTCTGAGCTCAAAGAATCCAAATGGGCAAAGTTCAAACGTTGAAAAATTACATTCACGAGAGATTTTAAGTTTCTAATTGGCTCAGTCTGAAAGCAGACTTCAAAACATGAATGCTGTAACCCAAGCCTGAATTCTAAGCCTAGGCATGGCCCAGTTTCCTGAAAACAAAACCAGAGTAATACAATAGAGAGAACGCTCATGATACTCTCCCTACTATTTTTTTTTTTTGCACTAGACCATAATGGATTTAGGAAACCAAGCCCAGATTTCTAGAACGGCCCTGGCGTGTTCCTGTTTTAGAAGTTGGTGGAGAGGAGTTCCACTGTCGTGTGGAGAAAAAAAAGAAGCAACATGATGCAAGCGGCGCAGACAGCTAATGGTTTCAGGACACTAAAAGCTGGGTTGTTGAAAACAGCTTTGATGGATCTTGGCTGCGTGCGCTGTTCGACGCATTGCCAACAATCTGCAGATCAAATCAGCTCAAACATGCACACTGATACTGTATGCAATTAGCTTTTCTGTGCATGTGTTTCGCTTCCCACAGGTCGCACAGGTTATCCTTAAATTCCTGTGTTCGTTTTCTTTAAACACATTAATTCCTGGTAAGGTATGCAATTACAAGTGAAGAATGTAGGTACGAAAGCTTGATAAACCTGCCTACAGCAATGCTATTCTTTATCTTCAGGTTAGTGCCAAAATTAGGCCAGTCTGTCCTTGGAGAAGGAGGTGCACCACTGATAACTCTCACGCTTACCGAAAAAGAAACCCTTCTGCAGCGAGCGTTGAGGTCCACCATGACCCCCGAGTAGCATTGTGATCACAATTCAGGGTGTTCCGCATATTGATAGGATGAATTTTAAAGAGTGATTCAAATTACAGCCTTCTGTTCCTTCAATTATATTTCTAATCAAGCGTAATAATATGAAAAGGACCATAGACAAGGTTTAAAAAAAGAAGGGGGACAAAAAGATCCAGTCGGTTCGGGCTTAATAAGCACTCATTGTCCTAGTAGAAAGACCAGTCTCTCCTGACATTTTCCCCTCTGTGATCATTTCATAATGATTATAAGAATTGTGACCATCTCTTGGGAATGAATATGACCAGCACAGGGACAGATTTGAGAGTTCAGATTGTCTCCTAATAGTCGCGACACTTCGCAAAATGCTGATGAAGTGTAATAGGACATCCAGGCTGACGAGACAGCCTGCAGAGCTGCGGTCATCATCATAATATATTCTAAGAAGAGATAGAATGCTTGACACTCTGCAATCAAGGAACAATATGAAGACAGTGAAGTGGATAGAGGAAGCACATTGGCACTCTAATATAAGAAATTGAGGAAATGAATTCTTTCTAGTAGTCAGGTCTAACCTTTCTAAACCCTTTGTAAGGTTTTACCTTACAAGCCATGGCTTTTAACTCATTATTTAGCATGATTAATGATTGTCGACAATTATTGCCATGCAAAACTGGTTGAATGCATTTGATAAAAATCTTTTTGGTAGGTATTTTATATATTGTTTGTTATATAAGATTAATTTATTTGAATAGATTTTATTAATATTAATATTAAATAATAATAAAGCTGTTGGTGTCACTTTGGCGCCATTTTATGATTCCATTATTTTAGCATTATTTTCAAATTTTCATCAAAACTCATCCTGGTCTTTTTATTACAATAACCTATTTTATCATATGAGTTAAATTGCATGCAAAAAACACACTCATCCAGAAATGTTCACAAAAGATGTCTCACACTGTACGTGACTGTGATTGTATGTTACTATGGTTACAGTTGTTTCTAAGGCAGCACATTAGTATACAACAGTGGGTAAATTGACTGGAACTACCTACCTAATATAAAGTATTGCATGCAGACAGTAACAGTGAGAACTGCAGATATAGTGATGAGAATTACAGCTACAATTTTCGAGTTTAACTGAACATCCATCATTAAATGATTGTCAGCAACACTTTGTCTAAATCGATGACTAAATACAGCATGAGGTAACAACCAAAGTAAGAATCTTTGTTTTTTTTACCCACACCTGCCAGTGAAATCACGGATGATTACACAGATGAGACTAAAACGATCCAATCACTTCTGAGTTGTTGAAAAACATAAGGTAATACAGACTGGAATTTTCTAAGAGGAGGGAGAAAAACACAGACGTGGCCAGTCTGGATAAAAAAAGCACAGAGTTGCACCTGCAAATGATGTAATTACGCCAGTGATGCATTTCACTTCCACCAGAATCGGGTTTTTGATGTTAGAAGTAAGTTTGCGGGCTTTATATGGGTGACACCAAAAAACCTGTACCATTGCTGATAACAACAATTACACAACTACACAAGTGAAGTAGCTGTAGTAAGTCATATTTGGTTCAGAAGTGATGCAAGCTGGGATCGTTTCATGTCAAATTCTTACTTTTACCTCAGAATTCACCATCCTGCAGAATTTAGAACGTAAAGCAGGACTAGGTTAAGGTCATTAATTAACACAGAGAGATAAAACCTTCCTTTATATGATAGACATATGAAACTTTCTTTTAAAGATTCTCCCTGACCGTGTTGAGAGATCGTCTCGAGGTTACATATGTAACCCTAGTTCCCTGCCTCATAACGTTTTGGGAACGTGACTGCGTTGTCCATGTTCTGAGTAATGAGTCTAATCAGTCAAAATTAAAGACAGACTGTCATGACATCACGACCAGGGAGTATAAAGCGCACCTAGAGAGAAGACTGCTTCTGCTTCTGTAACCGTGAAGGAAGCGCTTAAGGGCGCCGGAGGTGTGGCTAGGGATGCAGCATCTCTGTACCTCAGGGAACTATGGTTACATACATAACCTAGAGAAGTTCCCTTTCAGGAACTCGAGCTGTGTCGGTACGCTTTGGGAACGAGAATCTAATAACACCACACTGACCAGTTCCTGACTAGTGTAAATGAGCACAACTGACTCAAAAGACAGAAGTGCCAGGAGTGGCACAGAGGTCAAGGTTGTAAAACAGCGGACGCATAGACTTAATGGTGGACGGAGCCAACCCTTTTGCAAACTAACCGGGCAGTGGACTGGGTCCAATCCCTTTCAGGGGCCACAGCCACAGCTTCCACAACTCAGGGCGGGGGTAAACTATTGCGCACTCCTGATTGAGAGAGGAAATCCCTCCTCAGAGGAATTTTCCATGGAGGCTGTTCGAGGAGGGTCACCAGATCCATGAACCATGGACGGCCCGGCCACCGCGAGGCTACCACTAGTGGTGATGAGGAGAAAGGTGTGAAGACACGCTTGCACCATAGCATCTAGTCCTAACGGGGCTGAAGGATATAGGGAGAACCATAGGGGAAAGTGCAAAGTCTCCAAAGACGCAAAAATTTCTCCCAAATCTGCTCCACCCTGGGCCCAGGCTGAAGGCGCCACTCCCCGGGCTTGGACCCCTATCTCGACAGGGTGTCTGCTGCCTAGTTCTAGCAGCCTGGGATATAAGTTGCTCTAAAGAAGAGGAGCTTCCCCTGGGCCCAAAGGAGGATCTGGCACACCAGATTGTACAGGGGGCCAGAAGCACGGGCAGCATTTCTAGGCAATTGATGTGCCACTTCAGATGGACACTGTCCCACAGACCTTGTGCAAAGCAGCCACTCATGACTGCTCCCTATCCCATTAAGGGATGCATCCATCGTAAGCACAATGCAATGATTGGGAACTCCCAACATGGGGCCTTGGTGTAGGTACCCAGGATCTCTCCACGCTTGATCATGCATAGGGGATTGCCTTTCCGGGAGAACCCCCGGGCAAGTGGAATAACACCGGACGCTGATGTAATTAGCCCGAGCAGTCTCTGGAACTGCTTGACAGTGAATGACTGCCCTTTTCTGCCCTTCCTGACCGCCGTGAGGATGCAGGCATGCGGGCAGGGAAAAGGCATAGTTGCTGAATTCCAAATGAGGCTGAGATAGGTGGTTCTCTGTGATGAAGAAAGCATACTCTTTCTGGTATTCAGCCGAAACCTCAGCTCCTTCATGTGAGCAAGAACGGCATCTCTATGCCGGACCACTAACTGCTCTGATTGAGCTAATTTCCACCAATCGTCAAAATAATCAAGGATATGGATGCCCTAAAGTATTGGATATTGGAATGCTTTGACCCCAAAAGAAAAACTCAGGAACTTTCTGTGAGAAGGGAGTATGGGTACGTGAAAGTAATCCACCGTCCTATGAAGTAACGGCTGTAGACGGACTCTCTGTCTGACAGAGGGACCACCTTGATGGCTCTCTTCCTCAGGAGATTATCTACTTCTCGTTCCAGGACCAAAGCCTGTTCGCTTCTCACCAGAGTGAGAGAGAGTCTGTTGAACCGAGGCGAGCAAGACCCAAACTGAATCGTGTAACCTTGCTCTACAGTACACAGGACCCACAGGGACACCCTCCAGGCTGCCAAGCTCTCCCTTAAGGGTATCAGGCTCTTAAGAGTGACTTTCAGTGTGTCCAGAGCCGGAGCAGTGCCCAAACACGACCTTGTTACTGTCTGGTATTTCGGACAGGGTAAGCCAGAGATGACTCTCATTGGCTATTAGGGCGACCATAGACTGGCCGATGGCCTTATCGGCGATCGGCTCTCGATTGAGCCAAAATTGCATGCTCCGCTTCCAAACAAGCCACACATGCTGTGTGTATCCCTTTTTGAAATGAAAAGAGGACGGGGAGAAGCACATGGCCAAAACATGTGCTTGGCTTTCTTAGATGCCTTCAATATTTGACAAACAGACAGACAAACATTAAATTTCACACAGAGTGCTTCATGAACAAACAGAAGCTGAAGCAGTCGCTTTATACTCCCTGGTTGTAAGGTCACCCCACTGGTGACAGCCTGTCTTCAATTTTGTCTGATTAGACTCATTACTCATGCATGGACAATGCAGTCTCGTTCCCAAAGCGTTTCGACGCAGCTCGAGTTCCTGAAAGGGAACCACAATTCAGATTTACTGCAGGATAAATTCCAAGCTGTACATATAAATAACAGTTTGTTTCATAGACCCCAAGTGGAGTTTGCCATTAAAGTGCTCCAAACAAACTTTTTCTTACCATGCAAACTGCAGAGAATTTGATTGACATACCGTGTCTGAGGAGTGAACATTTTAAAACAAAGACACTGCATGCATCATTACAAAGAAGTCAAGTAGCAGATTTATCTGTTGAGTGTAAGACAGCTGTGCTGGCCTTGGCTCAGTGGTTTTGTTTCTTATTGTGTTTTCATTAAAAAGGCACGTTTGGAAATTATCGCTGTAAATAATGCTTATATATTATATTATATTATATTAGATTAGATTAGATTAGATTAGATTACTATAATTAATAAATACCCACAAGAAAACTTAATTAAAAGCTAGGTTAAAAACCTAATGGTACATTATATATATATATATATAAAAGACATATTATTCAGTCATGCCCAGAGGCCCACTGAACTCCAGGCACAAGGTAGGTATAGACCCTTGGGGAGACTGCAGGCTCACACTCACACATATTCATACCTTGGAGCAACATAATCGACCTCAAGTCACGAGTCCACCAACCAGCATGGTTTTGGGATGTGGGAGGAATCTGGAGTATGTGAAGAAAACTCATGCAGACATGGGGAAAACATGACAAATTTCACATAAATAGTAACCTGAGCTCAGAATTGAATGAGAGGCTGTGGATCTGTTGGGGGGGGGGGGGGGGGGGGATTCCCATAATGCATTATTTGGGTAATGTTGCCATTGGCATAGTGGCACAGTGGCATAGTGTCATTGTGTTTACTTGAATGGCTTTGTTTTTACTTAAAAGGCTTTGTTTTCACTTGAATGCTATTATTTCTGCTTGAATAGCATTGCTTTTAATTGACTAGCAAGTCTGTGACCATCACTGTAAAACAATCAATCAAATTGGACACTAATATGATGTTCTCTAGATAACAACCTGGGTAAACAAAGCAGCTTTTGAAAACATTCCATAAAAAGGTTTTCTAAGATATGAATGCAAAAGGTTAATGCTGAGGATGGAGCTGCCAGGCAGGAGGAAAGGGGGAAGGCTATGAGAGAGGTTTATAGGTGTGGTAAGGATAGACATACAGGTGGTTTTTAAAAGAAATTTAAAAGAGGCAGATGTAAATCTGTGTGGCAGATGAGTGGTATAAGCAGCCAAAAGAAGAAAAAATATTGCAAGGAGCTGTAGTGTCTTTTAAATAACAGAGTATGTTGGGTAAAATACAATGTTGTTGGTTTTTTTATATATATTTGGCAACTAATTATATAAATGACAGAGCTAATGAATGTTTGAGCACATGTTGGTTGCACTTAATGCAATATTCAGGGTAACATCACAACTGCTGGTTTCCCAAAATACAGGTTCCGTCACCACTGTTCCCCAAAACAAATCTTTGATCACCATTGTTCTCAAAGACCGATTACCATTGTTCTTAAAGAATAATTTGCTTCCAAAAACAAGTCACACATCAACATTGACCCCAAGATGAATCACTGATCACTATAGCTCCCAACAACCAATCACTGATCATTGCTCCCAAAAAACAATTACTAATCACCACCGCTTCCACAAAAACAATTACTGATCACCACTGCTCCCAAAGACCAATTACTGATCACCACTGCTCCCAAAGACCAATTAATTACTGATCACCACTGCTCCCAAAGACCATTTAATTACTGATCACCACTGCTCCCAAAGACCAATTAATTACTGATCACCACTGCTCCCAAATACCAATTAATTACTGATCACCACTGCTCCCAAAGACCAATTAAATACTGATCACCACTGCTCCCAAAGACCTATTATTTACTGATCACCACTGCTCCCAAATACCAATTACTGATCACCACTGCTCCCAAAGAGCAATTACTAATCACCACTGCTCCCAAAGAGCAATTACTAAACACCACTGCTCCCAAAGATTAATTAATAAACACCACTGCTCCCAAAGACCAATTACTAATCACCACTGCTCCCCAAAGAGGAATTACTAATCACCATTTTTCCTAAAGTCAAATTCCTAATCACAGCTGTGGTTGTGTCAACTACTGAACACCATTGTTCCCACTAACCAAATACTAAGCACCGTTGTTTACAACGACCAATTACTGACCACCTTTGCTCATAAGTTTGGAAATTTCCCCACTGTGGGACGAATAAAGGTTTATCTTATCTTATAAGGATCCCTCACTGATCACCATTGTTCCCAACAACATTACGGATACACCCTTTATCCTAAAGACCAATCATTGATAACCATTTACTTTTTTCATCACCTTTTCTCCACATGTTTTAGACTCTTTTCTTGTCAATACTTGTTTTCGTCTGTAACTGTTTTTTTTTTTGTTTTTTTTTAACGTAACACAATGTTCTTGGCAATTTCACAAACATTCACATTCACTGGTGACTTCTTCAGCGTGCTTTAGCTACATTTCTCTGACAAGACTTGGCAACATGAATAAAATGTTAACAAAACCGCATTTGTCTGTGGTGTGCCACATTAGATCTCTAACACCCGATGTGAGGAGCTGCCAAAAGAAATTCGTAGTGTGAAGCCAATTAAACCCATTATGGTTCTGACACTAAGCCTAGTCACAAAACTTACATCACTGCCAACACACTGTCGCATTTGTCAGAGCAGCAGCAGATTTGCAAAGGGGTTTGAAGCGCGGATACTATTAACATGCTGAGGGAGGTTGTGTGCTTTATCTGCTTTTCTGCTATGTTGTTATCCCGGTTAACCAGCGATGGCCCAAGCCGCATGCTATTTACTTCACACCATCCACCTCCAGTCCTGCCTCAGTCCCTATTTCACTGATAGGATTGATTTTCTCCAACCAGCCAGCTGTCGCCGCCTTGTTTGCTGTTGCACAGACTCCATTATGGCTGCAAATCACTGCATTCGTGGCTATAATGAAAACTGTGATTCTGCATTAAATCTCGGATTGGAAGTAGCCAGTGCAATCTATTTTACTCTTTCTTTCTATTTTTTTCCTTTCAATCCATGTCTTCTAATTTCCATCTCCTTTTCTCAGTCTTGGCATGTATTGTATATTGACAAGCCTCGCTGCACTGTTTTTTTTTTTTTTTTTTTTGTGTGTTTTTTTTTTTTTTTTTTTTTGTTCTCTTTTTTTTTTGTTGCTAAAAGCGAAAATGGATTCAGTGATGCGGTCCTAATTTGCTGTTCCCTAACTACTTTCCTCACTGCACTAGTGTGGAAACAGTGTGATAGTGACTGCTTTGACATTCCTGTCACATGAAAAGAACATTGGACAAGGATGCTGGGGTTTGGTGAAGATATTCTGCAATCTCTTCACACTTTCTGGATGATTTCCTTGCACTTTACAAGAATAAATGTAAGCTATGTACATGCTTTACTGGTTGCGTGCACTAAATCCTGCAATTTTTTGCTGGAAAAGAAAAAATAATTACCTAAAGGTGGTCAGCAACACAATAACAGTAAATTTCATACTGCAAATTTTCTAACTGAACATTTAATGTGATTTTACAAAACGGGAGTATAGTGAGGCATAGAGATACACTTTGCTGGTATTTATAACAAAAGAGACAGTATCCTAGTGAGCTAGCTAAGCTGCCTCATAATCAATATCTTGCTAGCATTTTACACACTGTTATCATTGTAAAGAACAGTTCCGCATTAAGGAGGTTTTCATTTCAAATTGAGACATTGCAAGCCAATGATCAGTGACTTCTGCCCTGTTTTTTAGTGCTAGCAGAAAGCTGCTGGTTAAGCTTTATGTTTTAATTATCTTGCAGAAACATTTTTGGAGCTAGTTCGCTAATGATGTTTGGTTTCTCTGTTAGAAAGATATTTCGACTTATGTAATGATATGTATTGATGCTTTTGCAAATTTTGCAACTTTAAATGATAAATGATGATTCAACCTGGGGAACAACAGAAGTGCAAATCTAAAAATAAAAAAAACAAAAAACGTAGGAAAAAACTGTAACTAGCCCAAATATTTCTGGCATTGAAAAGGAGAAGAAAACAAGGTCATTTTTTGGCACATTTCGAGTTTGCAGTATACACTGCATCTACACTTTCTCCTTTTTCACCTGTGTTTGCAGAGGTTGATAAGGTTTAATTCAGATTACAATTTTTATTATTTTGAGGTATTTTGGTGGAGACATTTAAAAGTTATCATGTTTTAATAGGAAATGAGAATATCATCAGCAATATGGCATCTAATAAAATGGTTTGAAAAATCCTTAATGATCCCACATCAGTTTAGTGGCTGGCAAAAGCTTTGCTTGATCAATTCAATCTATGGTTCTGCTTTATGACCCAAAATGTGTCATTGATTATCATTTTTGAATCCTGTGGTGCATTAAAGTGAAAGTAACATTCATAATCATCTGATAGGGTTTTAATTAGAGAGCATTCAAGCAGACCCACAAGATAATTAGCTATAAGGCTCCAGTCTTTATTGAGTAAAGAAATCAGGTTAAGCTCATTTATCACAGCAATGTATAATGCCAACTGATATTAAAAAGCCTCCTAGGGGTAATTGTCTACAAACCAGGAACAGTTTCAGGTCTCAGTTTTCATTGGCCTATAAAGGACATATAAATAGACCAAACAGGTTTTATTATATCAACAATTTAATCAGAGGAAGTGGACAGAATGTGTATACTAATTTACATGGAGGTGGGAACAAGAAGCAACACCTGCTGAGCACCGAAATTGCCTCAGGTCTTGCTCATGGATTGTGCTCCGATGAAAAGCAAAAGCATTAATACCTGCAGCCTTTCAAATCTAATTTAATATTTTTGTATTGATTTATACCCTGAGTCACTGAGCTGCTTAGCCCCAAAGTTATAGTTTAGTTTACCTAATTTATACCAAAAGCCACATGCTTACAAACCAACTGCTTCTTTATTATCTTGGAGCAAATACATATATTGCTAACAAGTTTATTTTAAATAGGGTGGGTTATTTAATACAAAAATGAAGCATGATACATGGGTGTGGGTATGAGATGTATTGATGAACCCATTGACTCGTATGCAAAGCGCTCTGCTTCTCATAAAAAAATAACTGTGACTGTGATTAAATTTTCAAGTACTAATCCTGTCTGGTAATTAATTCTGCATCAAAACCTTAACTCAATTGTCAGTCAAATGCATGTAAATAATAGAAGAAAATGTCAAGCATGACCTGCAGCAAATCCCTACATGAGGAGAAAGAGAGATAGAGAGAGAGAGAGGGAGAGAGAGAGAGAGAGAGAGAGAGAGAGAGAGATGACAGCATGGACATTGAGAACAAGAACAAAAGACTGCTTTAAAGATTTCTGGAAAATGCCAGGTAGCATTTTAGATGAGAAAAAAAAAAAAACATACTTACTTACCTGATACTGACATATCACAATTACTGAGCAAAGCCTTTATTGCCAACTAAAGCAAAATGCCATACATATGATGACGACATTCATTAAACATCAAGCTGGCCATCACTATCAATCAGTAGAAAGACTAAATAGATTTTGTTACTCCCAATGAAAATCGCAGCATTTATTTTGATACTAAGTCTAGGATTAAAAACCTGAACAGATTTGATATATTTTTCAATCCACAGATCAGCATCTAACATTTCACATAACTTAACAATCTTTTGTTGAATGTCAGTACTTAAACAGTATCATCTGATATGGGAATCTACTTCTTCTTCTTTCAGCTGCTCCCATTAGGGGTCACCACAGCGGATCATCCGTCTCCATAACCCCCTGTCCCGTATATCTGCCTCTTTCAACACAACTGCCTGCATGTCTTCTCTTACCACATCCATAAACTGCCTCTTTGGTCTTCCTCTTTTCCTTCTTCCTGGTGGCTCCATCCTCAGCATTCTCCCATAAATATACCCCATGTCCCTCCTCTGCACATGTCCAAACCATCTCAATCTCGCCTCCCTCACCTTGTCTCCAAAACGTCCTACATGCACTGTCCCTCTAATAAACTAATTTCTAATCCTGTCCATCCTCGTCACTCCCAACGAGAACCTCAACATCTTCAGCTCTGCTACCTCCAGCTATGCCTCCTGTCTTTTACTCAATGTCTCTAAATCATACAACATCACAGGTCTCACCACAGTCCTATAATCTTTCCCTTTCACTCTTGCAGATACTCTTCTATCACAAATCCCTCCTGCTATCACTCTTCTCCACCCAATCCACCCTGTCTACACTCTTTTCTTCACTTCTCTAACACACTCTCCATTACTTTGCACTGTTGACCCCAGGTACCTGAACTCTTCTGCCTTCTCCACCTCTTCTCTCTGCAATCCAACACTCTCAACTGCCCTCCCTCTCATTCACACACACGTACTCTGTTTTACTCCTACTGACCTTTATTCCCCTTCTCTCCAGCACGTACCTCTACCTCTCCAGGCTCCTCTCAACCTGCTCCCTACTCTCACCACAAATAACAATTTCCTCCGCAAACATTATAGTCCATGGAGACCCCTGTCTGACCTCGTCCGTCAACTAGTCCATCACCACTGCAAACAGGAAAGGGCTCAGAGCTGATCCTTGATGCAGTCCAACCTCCACCTTTAACAAGTCTGTCGTTCCTACTGCACACTTCACTGCTTCACTGCTGTCAAACTGTCCTCATACATGTCCTGCACATACTTCTCTGGCACACCTGACTTCCTCATACAATACTACAACTCCTCTCTCTGCACCCTTTCGTACGCTTTTTCTAAATCCACAAACACAATGCAACTCCTTCTGACCCTCTCTATGCTTCTCCATCAACATTCTCAAAGCAAATAATGTATCTGTGGTGCTCCTCCTCGGCATAAGAGCACCATATCATAATATTAAAAATGGTTTTATGCTTGCTGGCCTGTCTTCAAACATTGTTTAATATTTACCTACACTATATTGACAAACGTTTTGGGATGCCTGACGTTTTCAGCTATATGTGGTTCTACCTATAAAGTTCCGTTACCATAAAGTTGCAAGCTCATACTTGTATAAGGTGTCTTTAAAATGCAGTAACATTACATTTTCCCTACACTTTAACCACGAGACACAAACCTGTTCCAGCATGACAACCATACTGAACACCTTTGGGATGAATTGGAATGCTGACTGCACCCCAGGCCTCCTCCTAATACATTAGTACTAGACTTTACTTACATTCTTGTGGCTGAAGGAGCATACATCTGCCCAATACACTCCAAAATCTAGTGGAATAAGTGCTTAGAGGAGTTAAGGGTACACACACACTCACACACACACACACACACACACACACACACACACACACAGAATTACCAGAATTTTTCGGTACAGGGCTTTCGGTTCAGTATACACGTGTGTATTTTAACCCTGAGTTCCCTCAAGAACGTATTAAGTGGCAGACCGGCAGTTTGTTAGGTTCCAAATCTTATTTCTGATACAACGTGTGTAGCCACAGTGAGTTTCTTTTTCTAGTTTCTTCCTTGTTTTTTTTTTTTTTTGTTTTGGGTTTTTTTATTATACTTACACAACAATACCAGGTGTATGCAAAAAACCAAAACAAAACAAGAAAGAAACTATAAAAAGAAACTCAGTCTGGCTACACACGTCGTACCGGAAATAAGATTTGTTTTGCACATGCATAAAAAAGCTAAATAATCCATAGTGCTAGCATTAGCCATTACCCAGGAAGTGGCTAGCAGCTAACACTAGAGCTGTGGACTTCAGTGTTTTATGTTCAGCTTCAAGAATTTCTCTTAAAAGGGGAAAATCCTGACAATTCCCCATATCGAGATAGTGAATGTATAAAGGATGGAAGAATGAGTACATTTGTTAAAGTATGCTGAAGAAGTAGAACAGTTAAATAAATCATATCTTAAGAAAATTAAATATTTAATGTAAAACACACACACACACACATATTTTTGGTCTGGTGTTTACAATCTTTTTTCCATATTGTATATGTGCCAATATGTACGTGTACACAGGAAAGCAATAATATTGACCAATAACATTATGCAATGCACTTCCCCTCCTGCAGCAAAAAGCTATTCCTTAGCAAGAACATAGAGTCACTTACTTCCAGAACACTTCAGACAAGTTGACTTTTCAATGACGGGTTTCCTGTATATGGTAAATATCACACAAATTCAAGGCATAAAATGTTATTAGATCGAATCAGAATAAATGTAAGAACCGGTACTTATTAACTAGTATAGGGAAATGAGCCCATAAATTCAGATTAGATCGATTAATTTTCAATCTCAACTATAGTTGTTATTGCACTGCCTGTATAGTCTCAGTGTACATAGCGTTTATATACAGTAGTACCTGTATAGACTCTCTGTGTAGGCTCTATTTATAGACTCTAGAGAATCTCAGTACAATCTCTCAGTCTGAACTCTGTATATAGACCTACAGGATAGATGTGTATATAAACTGTATTTATCGAATTTGTATAGATTTTCTCTATAGAATCTGACTTTCTGTATAGACTCTAAATAGACATTGTACAGTATATACTACCTTTCTATAGACTCTACACAGACAGATACTGTACAGGCTCTCTTTATTGGCACTGTAAATACTCTCTGAACAAGCACCCTATGAAGAATTTGTATAGACTCAATAGAATCTGCAGACTGTAGAATGTGTAAAGGTTCTTTATATGGACTTTCAATATGACTACTGGTGTAAAAGTTCTATATGAACACTGTGCATAGGATGTAATGCTGGATCATATTCATGATTGATTTGGTCAACTCAAATTACTGTCTTAATACTTTTAAATTACTGTCTTAAAAGTTTTACCTATGCTACTTAGAATATTAACTAATACAAAGGAAAATACATCTGAAATGGATAAATGGCACCTCCTACAGCCTGTGCTACTTTCAAACAGTGTGTGCCTAGAATAAATAAATAAATAAATAAATAAATAAACAAACAAACAGCAATATAAAGACAAGAAGCACTTCGCTGAGAGAAAAAGCATGAGCATTCCTTTCTATTTTTAATAGTACCTTTGGAAAAACTGTATCAATACTCAGTATGGATGTATGGATTTGTATATAAATAGAACTATATATATTGTGTCTCTACTGGACTTTCAGTATAGACAATTTGTATATTCTTTATTGGTTCTCTGTATGGATTTTGTATCGGCTTGTGCATCGACTTTGTATAGATTCTCTGTACTGACACTTTGCATAGACTTGGCATATGGACTCTGTGTTAAATCTATGTATATATGCTTTGTATAAGTAATCAAATGCTTGCATAAGTATGGACTCTGTATAGTCTCTGTATATCTTTATACATTCTCTGTATCAAATCTTTATATTGATTGTAGATCCTTTTCCTGGAGTCTATGTGGAGAATTTCTGTAGAGACTCTATAGATACTCACTGTATAGACTCCCTACATACACTCTTACTTTAGGCTCTCCCCTGATTGTCTTCAAAACCTGGCTCGTTTTACTTTTCCCTAAAAATATGGACTTTATGCAGTGTATAGCAAGATAGATTCAGTTCTAATTAGATGCTGACTGAGAGTATTTGCCAGGCTGGATTTTCCTGGTTTTCTATTTAAGAATCCTGATACTTTGTTTACCGCAGTAATTAAACTGAGTACACAGTTCAAGTCATTAACCAGCCATATGTCCTTCGACTACCTGGTCATGCAATCCAACTTTTTTTCATCATAATTATCAAGGGGACCCATTCACAATTACCTACAAAATGCTTTTTAATTGGCCATATGCCACAACGTCGCTCAGCTAAAACAGAGACAAGCCAGATTAGCTACTAATGAAGGCAGGTGATGGTGCATCACTACTCTGTGTGTGTCCATGAAACACAGATACATCTAATGCCTCGTTTAGAGAAAGCTCAGTCTCGGGAAACAAATAAATAGACAGCGAGAAAAGGGAGGCAAACTGTTAAAACTGTCTGATTCCCTAACCGAAAAAGTAATTACAGGTTTTTTTCAGCATCTGCATCTACTTTGTGCTTGCCTAGGTTTTTTCCCCAGGATTGCCAACACCAAAAAAAAAAATAAAAAAAAACTTTAATGATTTAAACTAGATTTGTATTAACTTTATATCTAAACTTATTCATCTTATTTAAAACACTGAACACTCCAAAAATGTATATTATTTTATCACAGACATCAATGGCCTCGGGCAGGGCAAACTCCTAAAAAGAGTGTGCGGATTATAACAGTGTGCCCCCCAGTGGTCTAAACTAACAGCACTTTCAAACACTTCAACACCAATCAGCACTCGCCCAAAGCTTTTGCTTCTCCACATCAGTGGTTCCCAATCCCAGCCCTGGAGACAGCAAGCTCTGCACGTTTATGGATTTCCCTAGTTCATGCACACACACACACACACACACACACACACACACACACACACACACACACACACACACCTGCCTCATTTGCTGAAAGGCTTGATAATTAGATCAGGAGTTGAATCAGTTGTGGTTGTATAAAAAATTACCAAAAAAGAAAAGAAAAAAAATTAAGCACAAAAATTGAACCAAATCTCTTTATATGTGTTCAGTTACATATTCATTGGTTGAACACACCTGCACTGCCATAGTCATTAAAGCCTAATTAGATCACATGCTGAATAAGATGTGTTGCTGTAGTGGAAATACAAAGGAATATAAATACCATGGCGTTTCCTGGACTGTGATTTTGGAAAATGTTCTGCTACGAATCATATAGGTTTAGAGATGGTGTTGCCAGATTCCTGCCTAAAGTGGAATATTTCTGATTTACTCATGGATTTCAAAAAAAAAAAAAACTTTGCTTAGTGGATGAAGATCAAAATGTGTTTAAGATACTTTAAAATATGACATATAAGAGCATTATGGTTAGGGTTAGGGTTAAGGTTAAGGTTAGGCTTGGGTTTAGGGTTAGGGTTGGGGTTGGGGTTAGAGTTAGGGGTTAGGGGTAGGGGTAGGAATAAGGGTAGGGTTTGGGGTGGGGTTCCCAAGCTCAAAGGCATTTTTCAGTACATGAGAATACATTTTCTCCTGACCTGAATGGAACAAAAGAACACAAGTCTTAATGTCAAAACCGACTGTGTCCCTTAGCTTATTATTAATGTTATTAATCTTTAAGAATATCCTTCAGAATCTACAGCAACCTCATAAAAACCCTAGAAATGTGTTTATGAGAGGAAGCAGTGTGAGCCTGGACCTGCTGATGGGGATGGGTCCTTGGAGATTAACCAATAACAACATGCTTTTTTATGGGCCAGTGTGAATTATGGCTCAATAATGGATAAACATTTCTGGTCGGTCGGCACTTAGGGGTTAGGGGTCATGCCTCTTCTTATGATTAAGACCTTTTTTTAGGGGAGAAGAAAAAGGCAGAGACAACACTTTGTCACAGGCAAATGAACCCAGGTTGGATGGGCTATCGTTTGGTAAATTTGTTTTAACAGAATGGGAGCATGCAATGCATATTTGCAAAGTCTGGATGGACGATGATGATGATGATGATGATGATGATGATGATGATGATGATGATGGGGATGATGATACTAATGCTTAACATTTTTTGCATTAAAACCTCCCCTGCCCAGAGACTTACGGTAGAAGACGTACTCTGTGCACTTGCACCACTGCCTGTCGTCGGTCTGCGCCGCGTAAAGCGGAGCGGTGAGCGCCGAGCTGCACGCCAGCAGTCGGAAGCCGCTCTCCGCGAGCAGGTCGAACGCCCTCTCCGCGTGGACGAAAGTGAGGACAAAGCGGGACGTGTAGCGCTCCGGAGGTCTCCCGGGATCCCTGCTTTCCTTCAGCGCCTCCCCGAACACTTCTTTAGCCAGTGCGATCCTGCCGCAGACGAAAAGTTTCGGCGCTCGTGCGCCCTTCGCGTCGGGGACGCAGGCGTCGCGCGCCGACGCGACCGTGATGAAGCCGTAGCGCCGGTGGGATGCCGGTGGGTACGACCTCTGATCGCTGCCCTGGGACACGTCGTCCAGATCACTGTGCGGATACTCGTCATAGTTCGCCCGCTTGCCTTCATCCGGGGTGAGGATCTTCACCAGCTCGGGAAGCTGGAAGTATTCAGCCTCGCGCTTGAGCCGCCCTCGTTCCGGGAAGTGGTCTGGAAGGACGACGTGTTTGTCTCGCAGGTAGTCCAGCACGTATCGGAACAAAAAACCGTCCCTGTCAATGAAGCATCGTCCTCTCGTGTCTCGAGACAAGTCTCCTGGCGGTTCCTTTTTGGATGCAAACATTTTGGCCAGTAATGAGTTGGGCATGCTGGTCAGGGTGGCGCGCCGGGTGTAGTACACCTGTCCACCCACGTTCAGCTCGATCACATCGGAAGTTTGGCTCGAGTCTTTGGGAGCCTGATAAATCCGACAGTTCTCGGTCAGTGCCATGATGTGAAGCTGTGATGCGCAAAAGTCACAAAGTTTGCGCTTGTATGGGTTTATGGAAGGAGAAGCGCAAACCGGCGCAGTGCGAACGCGGCATCACAGTAACCTGGAAACTCTTAAAAGCCCTGCATACTTACAGTCCAGAACACACACACACACACACACACACACACACACACACACACACACACACACACACACACACACACACAACAAGGTACCTCTATCTTCAGCTTTTCAGAAAAAAAGTCTTCTGAAGTCCAGCTGGGAACGATGGCACTCAATATCCAACTTGTTCCCAATATGCGCCTTTCAGTCTACAGATACTAGAACATCTGGTGTGGAGCACATCTGCTGCAGGATGTGTTCATGTGTGCCGTCAGTTCCGTTAGAAATGAGTCCGTGTGTGTGTGTGTGTTTGTGTGTGTGTGTGTGTTGGAGGATGCAGTTAGAAGTTGAGCTCAGTCGACTGTGCATGATCAGTGCGCTCGCCCCGGGGACTGGATGGATGATGATGTTGCTACAGCAGTGCAGGGAGGGAGAACGTTCTCAGGGAGTGAAGCCTTACATCATCTTAAAGGAGAATGACAGCGCGGGCGATGTGCGCATGGGCAACCCTTCAGCCTCAAGAACTGCTATTGCAGGTTGTGTAAGCAAATCAAAGAGCAAATCCATTTCTTTCAGAAAAAAACATATAATAAATAACACACTGAGGCAGCTTTAAAAAAGTGTTGATGCCTCATAGTACCTTTATTTGATCCTGAACCTCTGAAGGGGTTTCAAATGTTCTCCCCATGTTGGCGATGGGTTCTTCCACCTTCTTTGTTTTTTTTGGACATCCTAAAATCATCAATGGGTGATCCTAAATGGCCCCTAGTTGTGAATAATTGTATGAATTTGTGTATGTAGGTTGTCCTTCTGAATCTTTTTTGACCCAATGTTTGAAGGAAAGGCTATGGAGCCCATGAGATCCAAGATGAATGAATAAACGTGTGTAATAAACTGATCACTTTTTTTTTACAATCGTTTTTTGGAAAATCAGGCGTTCAAATCCCAGAACCTCTAAACTGCCACTGCTGGGCCTTCAATCAAGGTCCTAAACCTTCGATTGTCCAGCTATATAAGTTTTTCTGAATAAGGGCTTAAATTTCATAAATGGTTTGCATTTTTACATTTTGCATTAGCCTCTGCACTTCACCTAACCATCTCATGTAATTCTCTTTGCCCCTGATTCATATTGATGCTGGATCTGTGGTGATCACAAATGCTGAGCTCATAAAACTAGTAGCTACTAAACATAAAGACTGTTTAAGACTGCAGAAAGAACATTACTTATAATCTTATACTCCAGTACTCATGTTAGTTCTCACTGTCCAGTGTTCTGTATTGTTGGAAGATTTATGATCGAACTCTTGATGTCACCCAGATGAGGATGGGTTCCCCTTTTGAGTCTGGTTCCTCTCAAGGTTTCTTCCTCATAACATCTAAGGAAGTTTTTCCTTGCCACAGTCGCCACGGCTGCTCATCAGGGACAAATTCATACCATTCGCCATCATTGTTGATTTGTGTAAAGCTGCTTTGAGACAATGTCTGTTGTGAAAAGCGCTATACAAATAAACTTGACTTGACTTGACTTGACTCATATTCAGTTACTGTTCACATGTATTCAGTCTCATCATGTTGTCCAACTTTTATCGTTCAGGGTCTTCGTTTGGTTTTGGTTCAGGTTACGGTTCTTCGTTTATTATTAGTGTTGATTTC
This sequence comes from Silurus asotus, assembly GCA_024362625.1. Taxonomy (NCBI): domain Eukaryota; kingdom Metazoa; phylum Chordata; class Actinopteri; order Siluriformes; family Siluridae; genus Silurus; species Silurus asotus. The sequence goes on from MU551526.1 coordinate 825,932, forward strand.
TTCACTTTTATTTTGTATGTTGCTGCTGTAAATTTTAAAAATAGCTGCACTTGCGATCGCCTCTGCTTCTTTGACACCTGGACATTAAACAAGGACTGTGACCTCTGCAAGAACTTGGGAGGTGGAGCTTATTAAATTCACACGTGCTGTCAAATTGCATCTTTGTGACTGTCTTTCCAACATAAATCAGTGTTTTGTACAGGTCAGTTCCAGCACTTCTAACCTTTCTCTCGCTCCTTTACACTCAAAGCACTTTCAGCAGACTGGCATTAGCTTTAGCAAGGTTCTTCAGTCTGGGCTTCACCTGTAAAAATGCCAGTTGTGGTATCTTGTCTAATCCCAGTCAAGTATTTTTGCTTAAATATCTACTATCTGAGGTGCAATAAAACACAGAGAGAACTGTTTTAATTTTTGATTATCCAACTTTAATTAAAAAAAAAAAAAACATCAACAACTATGAAGTCAGTCTAAGGTAGTAGTTTTAATGCATTTATTACCATTTTTGCACATGTGGCTGTAGTTTCCAATCCCTTCATCTCCTTTTTTCCTCGGAGCAGGCATCATTTTCTACACCTTGTAATCTAATAGTAGTATTCAGCTATGCAGACTTTTCCATTTTTTTCAAAGCCTTTAGATAAACCTTTATTCTGGAGCTCATAGTCACGGTGCTTTTTATGTCGTATTTGGCACATTTTTCTCACCTTCCAGTAGCTGTCAATAAAATATCTGCTTAGAGGAGAAACTCTGGTCTCTGTCACCTCAGATTCTGTGAGCAGGCTGAACTTCACCAGGAATGTTGACTTCACAAAGTGACATACATTCCAGGAAAGCATTTGACAAATCATCCCATCAGCTAAATAAACTCTAAGCAAATTGGCGAATTGTTCTTTATAATTAACATATGACTTTACAAAAAAACATCCATGGTTAATTTTGTAATGAGTGTCTGCTGATATTGTTATCGATGGGGTTTAGCTCTTATTACATATGTACAATAAAAGAGCATTGCAGCTGCAATATGGTATTTGATTCTGCCCATCTCTCTCACCCTCTGATCAAACAGATCAGCTTCCAGAGCATCAGCTTTCATGCTAATACTGTCGTCAGCAACATCACACTCGTCATATATCATATATTTGTAGCTTGCCAAATGGAAACTGTGCTGTGTAGTGGCGTTGGATTTAGGAAATCCAATGTTTGTCACACTAATTCTGCATTCGATATCTCATTAATAGTCAAGTCAAGTCAAGTCAAGTTTATTTCTATAGCGCTTTTCACAACAGACATTGTCTCAAAGCAGCTTTACAGAGAATTTTAAGAGTTAAAGGGGAATGATGTGTGTATTTATCCTGATGAGCAGACTGTGGCAAGGAAAAACTCTCTTAGATGTTATGAGGAAGAAACCTTGAGAGGAACCAGACTCAAAAGGGGAACCCATCCTCATATTCGTGACAACACAATTCTGTATTTGACACTGTTTTAACACCGTTTTGGACACTGTTTTAAAATTGTCAGTGAGAAAAGAAGCCCTTCTGTTTACTTGTGGAAAGCTTTATAGACCTCACAGCAAAACCTGCCCATTAATCATCTTTTCTCTTTGAAAAATTCTGCATTCGATTTCTCATTAATAGTCAAGTCAAGTCAAGTCAAGTCAAGTTTATTTCTATAGCGCTTTTCACAACAGACATTGTCTCAAAGCAGCTTTTTGCAGAATTTTAAGAGTTAAAGGGGAATGATGTGTGTATTTATCCTGATGAGCAGACTGTGGCAAGGAAAAACTCTCTTAGATGTTATGAGGAAGAAACCTTGAGAGGAACCAGACTCAAAAGGGGAACCCATCCTCATATTGGTGACAACACAATTCTGTATTTGACAGTGTTTTGACACCGTTTTGGACACTGTTTTAAAATTGTCAGTGAGAAAAAAATCCCTTCTGTTTACTTGTGGAAAGCTTTATAGACCTCACAGTGAAACCTGCCCATTAATCATCTTTTCTCTTTGAAAATGCCATTAAATCTGCACTAACAAACATCTTCAAGGGACATCACTGAGACACACACTCTCAGGAATGATGAAAATACACCATCAGTTTGTGAATTGGCACTGGAATCACCAAGCTCTTTGGCATGAATTCAAATGTAAACATAGTTCATGTGTTTCATGGTGAAGGTTTTCTTTTAACAAGACCTCCTCTGGTGTATTAGAAGAGATCCCACACAAATCTGTGTGTAATAGGGCAGTTGCCTGTCAGAAGCCTAAACACCCCAAGTTAAAGTGATTCTGCAGTGAGCATTTGGCTTTTGAGCATTTCTGAGCATTGGCTTTGAGCTTACGGTCATGCTTTCTCTGCTAATCACAGACATTGTGCTGAACGAGTGTTGCTAAGCACCGGTGACGAGACACACAGTGGGATCCAAATGGTAAATGGTAAAATGTACTGCAGGTTCATTTTTCTTATGACAAACATTTCTTTTTTTGTCTATCTGATGTCTTAAAACTCAAACCAACGTCCGAGTGCTAAAAATGCACAGTCCCTAGAGAAATTGAGTCATTTTGAATGTATTTTGCTTCATATAACCACAATAAGACAATATGAGCTGGAGTTTGTCGTGCTCTGCCTATGCAGCCTTCTTTTAAAAGCAGCCCTTTTTTTTTTTTTTTTACAGTGGCCAGTGTAAGTGCATATGAATAATTAAAATTTGAATGAAACTAAACGAGTTTGTGTCATGCAAAATTTAAAAACACACACACACACACACACACACACACACACACACACACACACACACACACACACACACACACACACACAAAGATAGTCATGGCTGCATGGCTTTGCAGCTATTGGCATTACAAACCTTGCATTATACAGCCCCAGTGCTCTTCCTCCTCCTCCTCTTTTTCCTCCTCCTCCTCCTCCTCCTCCTCCTCTTCCTCCACAAAGGTATGTATGGAGGAGGATCTGCAATCAAGTGTAATTCTGATCACAGTCAAGTGGAAAATTGTATGCTGTTGATCTGCATCTTTTGTATATATATATATATATATATATATATATATATATAGTTCCTTCTTTAGGTCCTGTGTTGTAGGTTTTTTTTTTTTTTTACATGTAGGAATAAAACAGGCACTTCAGAAAAAGGAGCTGCTATCACCACCATGCAGCAATCCATTGACCTAGATTTTCTGGATTTCAGCCACTCTTGTAACACAGATAGTGCAGGAGCTGCTTTTTATGGATTTGGATGGTCCTGGGTGTGAAGATTTGTTGAAGCTACTCATAAAACGAAACGTCATTATTGCAGGAGGGTTCTTGTTTGTAATTTGTAGTAACATGGCTTTAAGAAACAGGACAAAGGGTCAAACATATGAAGACTTATTTGATTACTTTACATTACTACCTAATTTGTTCCCTTCCTCTTCTTCTTCTTAATTATATTATTATGATTACGATGGTTATGATTATGCTTATTATTATTATTATTATTATTATTATTATTATTACTATTATTTATTATTATTATAATATGCAGTATCTATTGGTAATAGAGGTTAGACTGTATACTCTGGAGCCTCATTCCATTATATACTATGTGGCATGCAGAAAAATTCATCTTTTTTTATTATCTAAACTATATGAATAGTGCAATTATCCAGAGCCACATTTGGTGCTATTCACTTGGCCTGCTATAGCTAAAGCATTCACCCATTCAAGCCTTTCAACCATTAAATCGTTCCTGTACAGGGGGGAAATCAATAATAAACCAATAGTAGTAATTTTCTCTTGATCTATATTTGATACATGTCAGCTAGTGAAAGCAAAAATAATCGTTTTTATTTACTCTGATTGTATTGAAAGCCTTGTGCTTCTGATTAAAAGATAAAGCCATTTTCCATACATGTTATATAATAAATACAAATCTGAAGTATTATTTTATAGGCCTACATAGCAGCATTGTGAAAGAAAATAAAACCTTTTTTATAAAAAATCCAGTTGTTATGGTAAACATGGAAAGAGTCACAAGGTGGCACTATTCAGTAAAACACTTCAACCCCAGGGTGGTGCTTCATATGACAAAGCTGTGTACTTTTATTCTTTATTTAATTTTTTTAATTATACAGGTATTATATAGATATATATATTTAAACACAGAGGTAATACTGGGTTACTCTGCAGGGTTTTGCATCCATGGGTTTTTGACTGGTTTACAAAACCTGATCTGTAGGTGAACTATCTATTGTAAAATGTTAGACTGGAAAAAATACCCTGCAATTTATAACATTATACTGTAATGTTAACAGCATGTTGTATTGTTTTATTAAAAACAGTGGTGAGGGAAGTGATTTTCAGATTAGAGTTCATTAAGCAAAGCCAGGACGCCTGTGATATATATTTTTGTTGCGTTCATAAAAATATCATAAGTTATAATCAAAGTTATTATAGTTATAATTCTGCTTGACTGCACAATTGAAATAAATGTGGCAAAGAAAACAAAAACAAATCAGGATATAAATAATGTCAGCTTGGGCCTAATGAGTTCAGTCGGTTGAAAAATTCAGGAAAAGCTCACGCATCTAATAAATAACCATTGTATTAATGCACACGTGCAATAATGAGCCTAATATTTAAATTGCTGGATTATGTTCATAAAATTAATCTTTGCTGAGGGCATTTGTGAAATGTATTTAACAATTACCACAGAGTTTAAAAAGGAGTTAAAAATCATTGTTTTACACTTATACAGTAATTTGAACCTTCTTATTGCCAAGTACACAGCTCATTTTAACCAGGACCCCAAATCAATTATCTACTGTAATAAGCTTTATTTTTATGCAATTATTTTATTGCCAAGTAGATAGCTAGCTAACTCTGCTCATTAATTACTTGAATGTTTGTGTCAGACGAGGCTAGCTATATTAGCTGTTTTCCTTTAATTAATGTCTAGGAAGGGTAGGAGGAGGTAAAATTGTAGCTTATGTTTTGAACACGTCTGTTTATTTAATTTATGTTCATGCAGCATGCATTAAAACTAGCAGGGTTTTTGGTTATTAGCTAGCAAACTCAAGCTTGTTATGCTAGCAGGACTCCTGTTGCGTTTATCGTTTATCCTGTTTTATCCAACACTGAAACAGAATTAAAAATTGAATAATTGAAAAAGCCGTATATACAGGGACTATTAACTGCTTTAATGCTTTTGGTGCCTAGTTTTTTGTTTTTTTGTAATGTTAATATTAGATCTTCTTCTTTCGGCTTCTCCCATTAGGAGTCTCCACATCAGATAATCGGTCTCCATACTCCCTGTCCTCTACATCTGCCTCTTTCAACCAAACTAACTGCATGTTTTCCCTCACCACATCCATAAACCTTCTTTCTTGGCCGTCCTCTTTTCCTTCTTCCTGGTGGCTTCATCCTCAGCATTATTCTGCCGATATACCCCATGTCCCTCCTCTGCACCTTGTCCTCAAAACATTATACATGCGCTGTCCCTCTAATAAACTCATTTCTAATCGTGTCCATCGTCATCACTCCCAACGAAAACCTCAACATCTTCAGCTCTGCTACCTCCAGCCCCACCTCCTCACTTTTAGTCTCTAAACCATACAACATCTCAGGTCTCACCACAGTCCTATAAACTTTCTCTTTCACTCTCACAGATACTCTTTTATCACAAATCCCTCCTGCTATCACTCTTCTCCACCAAATTCACCCTGCCTGCACTCTTTTCTTCACTTCTCTAACACACTCTCCATTACATTGCACTGTTGACTCCAGGTACCTGAACTCCTCCACCTTCTCCACCCCTTCTCCCTGCAACCGCACCTCTCCACTGCCCTCCCTCTCATTCACACACATGTACTCTGTCCTACTCCTACTGACTTTCATTCCCCTTCTCTCCAGCGTCTACCTCCACCTCTCCAGGCTCTTCTCAACCCCTATAGGTTTTATTTACAATTTAGACATAGTGTTATTTCTATAAGCATAATGTAAGATCTTTTAGTGATCTGTCAGTACTGGAAATATTCTTCCATTGCACCAGCTGGACTGGATCTACTGTAAGTGTAAGCCAGATTCAAAGCATTATGGTGGGGCAGTGGAGGTGAGTGAGATTGTTCATGTGTAATGTCAGGTAATGGATCTGTGTCCTTGTTGACTAACAGTGCCCCAAATGATTTAGTGACAGGCCCTGAGCGCTTACAGCCCAGAGTTTAATCCATTCATATGGTCAATGAATGTGTCCCAAATGTCATGTTAGAAACTTGATATGACTTGACTTGAAAAACTAAGAGCCTATCTGTGTAAGTATGCTTGACTACTGTATGAGTAAATGAATGTACCTCATACAGCTTTATCAATGTAATTTAAGTTGTAACAAGTATTTCTTTCATTTTTGGCAAAATGAAACATGTAATTTATAGCTTAGATATACACTGATTGTCCACGTTTTTAGGCACACCTGTAAACATGTGCCAATTTAGGCATTCAAAATCATGCAGATAAAATTGGAGCATTTCACATATTTTTATATCAGTTATCAGAATGGGGAAAATGTAATCTCTGTGACTTTAATCTGTGGTGACAAATGGGCTGATTTGAGTATTTTAGAAACTTCCTTCACACACAGAAATCTTTATAGTTTACACAAAATAGTGTGGGAAAAAATGTAGTGCATGGAGAGTCTGCAAGATGAAACACTCTGTTGATAAGAAAGGTCAGATAAAGATTGCCAGATTGGTTTGTGAGTAGAAAAAAATCTCAGTATACACAACTCATTGAAAATTAGCATTACATATGCAGAAGATCACATCTGAGGCTATCATGGGCACTCATGTATCTATCCAGTCTTCTAACACACTACAATCTGTCACGCTTCTTAAGATCACAAAACTCTTGACTTTTAGTAGTTCCCAGAATAGCAAAGTCCACTAAAGGTGGTAGAGCATTTTCACATTTAGCTCCTAAACTTTGGAATAGTCTTCCTGACAGTGTTCGAGGCTGAGACACACTCTCCCAGTTTAAGTGTAGATGAAAGATGTATTTTTTAAGCAAAGCCTACACATAACAAACATCACATATCATAACCTTGTGCTCCAAAACACTGATCACATGCACATTATTAACTTGTGCTTGTTAATTTCATGAACATCAGCTACGCTAATTCCTCTCCACTGCTTCTCTTTCTCTACCCATCACGAGGCATACTGAGGTTGCTCCATCCCCAGTCATGTCGCACCTCATGAAGATTGTGGACCTTTAAAGAAGTAGATGCCGAACTCGCAAACATCACAAACCATTTAGAGACGTACCAGCGCTATTTGGATCACACTTCATCTGGAGTTTTGACATTGGACCTCCTTGAGTGTTTAAAGATTCTGGCATGGAGAAGCTGGTGTTGGATCTGTGATGATCTCAAATGTTAGACTATTTTATGAAATGCTCAGTAGCGCCTGGTTCCACATATCAAGTGACTGTAGAAAGGACATTACTCATAATCTTACACTCCGGTACTCATGTTAGTTCTCACTCTCCAGTGTTTAAAGACTATAATGACACTCTTGATATCACCCAAATGAGGATGGGTTCCCCTTTTTGAGTCTGGTTCCTCTCAAAATTTATTCCTTGTAACATCTATTTAAGTTTTTCCTTGTCACAATCTCCCAGGCTGCTCATCAGGGATAAATACACATCATTCCCTTTTATTCTTACATCTTTAAAGCTGCCTTGAGACAATGTCCATTGTGAAAAGCACTATAGAAATAAACTTGACTTGACTTGACTTGACTTGACTTGACTTGACTTGACTTGACTCATTCAAACTGGAGAGTTAAAGTCTGGGGAAAAAAAACAAATATTTGCAGACAACCTTATCCAGAGTGACAATTGTCTTATTCAGGGGTTAAGAAACTTGCTCCACTGTCCAGAAGTCACAGCTTGACAGTCCTGGGATTTGAAATCACAATCTTTTGACCAGAAAACCAACTTCTCAACTACCACTTCCCCAAGTGATCATTTTCTCATCTTCAACTGTCCAATTTGGATGATCATGTACTCATGGATGCCTCAAATTAACAGTAGTGGAGTCCAGTGTAGATTTCTGTTCTTTTAGTCCATTAACTTCAATGTTCTGTGCTACAAAGTGATCATTTGAGTTATTATATCTTTCCTGGCAGCTTGAACTAATCTGGCCAAACTTTTCTCTGACCTCTTTTATCTAAAAGACATTTCCACCCACAGAACTGTTGTTCACTCAGTGTTTTTTTTTTTCACATTCACCATTCTGTGTAAACTCGAGAGACAGTTTTGAGTGTGAAAAATCCAAGGAGTTTATGAAATATTTATTCACTCAAACTAGACCATCTGGTAGTGGTGTTCATGCCACAATCACTTTTTTTTTTTTTCTTCAATGCTGATGCTAAATGTAAAAATTAATTGAAGCACTTGGACCTGCATCTGCATGACAGGTGTTTCTAATAAAGTGGATAGTGAAGGCACATAACAATCTACACCATGTACTGTATAGTTAAGCAAAAAAGCAAGTACTAGATTCCTTTTTTCTGTGTGCAAAAAAATGCTATGACAACTCTTTTAAAGGGTAAACTTATTGGCTAATAACCTTTTTACATTTTAAAAGGGATAACACTAAAACACATGGAAGGCAGTGGTAAATGATTCATATCCTGCAAGCTCACTCATTAATCTGGCCTGTGGTCATCAGCAGAAACATATGTGAGTGTAATCAATAATGTCTCGGCTCTCTACTGAAACATTCATCATCACAGCCACCTTGTCTACAACTGTTTCTGCTTTTTGCAGGACTGTCGGGCCGCCGTGGGAAATACATTGAGGAAGTAATTAAACCACAGACCTAGGATTTGTACCTAATCACAATCTTCCAATGATAGGAATAGCAGACACGCTTTGTGGCTGGTGCACATGAGGAAAATGACAAAAGGTTTTGGTAAAAACTCTGAAATTATTATTGAAGATGAGGTTTGGTGCAACATAGCATTTAAAAACTGAGAATGAGACACGTGTGTGTGTGTGTGTGTGTGTGTGTGTGTGTGTGTGTGTGTGTGTGTGTGTGTGTGTGTGTGTGTGTGTACTGCATATGTATGTGTTACATTCTTATTCAATTCACAACTCTTTACCAGAACATACTATAGGCAACAAAGTGTATCATTTTTGTTAAGCAAGATAAAGCAGTGGCTTTTTATATGTAAAAAAAAAAAACATTTCCATGCTAAATAAACATTTTCAAGTGATCACAAATTACAAAATAAAATGTACCATATTATAATAAAAAAAAATCTGAATCTCTATTTCCGAGCAAGTTGGTGCATGTTCTGCAGTAATATGACAGGTTTAAGGCATTAGTCAATTTATTGCTGCCTATTCTTTGTATGTGTGTGTATGTGTGTTCGTGTTAAGGACTAGTAATGCATAACAGCAGCCTGTAAACTTGCCAATTTCAATTTCAAAACTTTGTAATAATTACTTTTGGACACCTATGACAGGATGTGTGCGCAACCGGGAGCGGCATGTTTTAATTATAGTTATATATCGTACATGATATATGTATTGCAATTATATTTGATTGTTTTGCAAATTACAATAAGTGACAATATGCTATGTCTGATTTATTTAAAGCGACTGTTTATTCTTTTTTTAGAGAAAATACTCCAACTATAATGTAAAACTAATTTACAGTCATCTGTGTGTTACTTACACTTTATTTATGGCATCTTGCATACACCTTTATCCAGAGCAATTTACAGTTACTTCAGCTAATGATGCACTGAGTGAGTTGAAGATTAAGGGCCTTTCTCAAGAGCCCAACAGTGGCAGCTTGGAGGTGCTGAGATTTAAACTCACAAGCTTCCAATTGGAAATCCACCATCTTAACCACAGAGCTACCACTTTCCTGCTAGCCTGCGACCACTTCGCATGTCAGGAGCGTTATATGCTCAGATACAGCATACGTCCTCTGAGAGATTAAAAGAACACTTGTTGTACTGTGTAAAATGTAAATACAAACAGAATTTAATAATTTGCAACTCTTAAAAACCTATATTTTATTCACAATAAAAACACAGAAAACACAACAAATGTTTACAATAAGGACATTTTTTATTTGATTGCTTTAATGCATCTCAAACAATTTGGGACAGGGCCATGTTTATTACTATGTAGCATCCCCACTTCCTTTTACAACAGGCTGTATACCTCTGTGTACCTCTCATTTGTGTCTAATTCCAGCTGCTCAACAGTCCTGTGTCTTCTTTGTTATATTTTTGTTTTTTGATGCACTAAATGTAAGCAGGCCGGTTTTGCACCTGGACACATTTCAGCATTGATGGTGCCTGTCTAGATGATGCCTTTAAAGGTGCCTTTCTAGATGTGAAAGCTGGCCTATACTTAGGCACTAATGCACCTCCATAGCATCAGAGATGCAGGCTTTAGAACTGATAACAAGTCAGATGGTTCCGCTCCTGTTTAGTCTGGAGGACATGTTGTCCATGGTTTCCAAAAAGAATTTTAGATTTCAATTTGTCTGACCAAAAGACAATTGTGTTCAGAAACCAGAGGTTTCTGGAGGTGTTTCTGAGCCAATGCAGTGATTTACAGAATTTTACAGAATTATGCCTGTTTAAAATGAAGTGCCACCTAAAATCAAAAGGTCACAGTCATGCAATTTCTCCTTATTCTTGGAAAGTTTCAGTATTTTGTATTGTAGATGAGATATTCAAAGATTTTATTTTAAATAAATTGTCCACAATTTTGGAGATGCTTTATTTTGGGAGATTGGTGAAACTCAATGTTTTTACTTTTGAGAGGTTCTTCCTCTCTATGATTTGCATTCTGTTATTTTAGTTTAGTTACTTTTTAGGAATTGAGGTTATATGAGGAAAATAGGATTGTGGACTGCTGAAGGTTATTATTATTATTTTTATTACTGAGCAGATAGGCCATAGAATAGTGCTGTTTTTTGGTGGGAAGCTATTTGAATGATTGTTTTTTCATATTTTCTCATTTTGGAGGATATTACAACCCATATTTTGTGTCAAACCAATTGGGAAGTTGCGTAGAAACAGGACAGGTTTGTGTGTTTGTGTGTCTGTACTCTTGTATTTCAAACTCGGTTATATTGGGCGAGTGAGTCATCTGTAGTGTCTGTGTATATTTATTACTCTGTCTTCTTGGCAGCGCGCTAAGACTATCCAAATCTTGCCTAATGCTCTGACAGGCTGGAAAACAAAATAAAATACAAATTAGATATTAAAATACTCAAGGATACAATTCCAGTAATAAAAATATAGATCATGGATATGACATGAGGTTAGTTCAGTTTTCTAAACTGTATTTTTAGTTTGTTATAGTGAACAGCCTTGTACATGCGAGGAAAGAGAAAGAGGTGAGCCAACTACACCTGTCTCTTTCTCACTGTTGAACAATACCTAGTCGAGAGGGTTTAGTATAGAGTCTGGGAAAGCAGAAATTTCCAAGTGCACGGATTGAATGTTATTATTTATATTTTGAAATCATACTCCAAAGAATCCTTGTGAAGATTTTTCATAGCAAGATAAAGTCACACTTTTGCTGACAAGTTCTAGGAAACATTTTAACAGTGTCATTGTTACTACTCCTTCCTGTTAACGTGGGTGGTTTGTTGGCAGTGTTTAGTAACAGAATGTACCAGACAAGTCTTTAATAAGTTGTTAAAGTAAAAAAAAAAAAATGTAAACAAAACTTCGACAGCATTTTCACCCTACAACTTCCATATCGTGCTTCTGTTCTATATTGTTTCTTATGGTTTTTCGGGGTTTTTTTGCCCTGTTATTACTTTAAATACTCAGCTGGAACAAGTAAGCATTCTCATGCACTTAGTGTACCTGGTTCCAAAAGTTATCTTGTTTTTAATCTTGACCTTGAAAATTAAACACAGAAATGGAGCATGCAGTGAGATGGAAGCTAAAAAATGTACAGAGTCAAAATTAAGTACAGTATTTATATTACAGTAATCCCTCCTTTACCGCGGTTTGAATCTGGCGCCCTCGGTTTGTCCCAGAATCGCATTTGCCACATAATTAATTTGTTTGGCTGATTTTCTAGGCCTCTTGCGGACAGCACAATAGACCAAAAAACTTATAGGGAATTGTTTTTATGTTTGTATGTTGGAGTTTTATGTTAAAATAATGAAATTTACTAATAATAATATAGTTCTTAATTATAAAATGAAGTACAATGTTAATACAGTACAGTACTGTATACATAAAATAGCGTTTTTAGGGTGGCATCTGATTATCTTGATTTTTTTGTTTATCGCAAGCGGTTTTTGGAACATAACCACCACGATAACCTGGGGAATACTGTATATCATTCCGCTATAAAACCATTAGTGAGATCATTAGTGGGATTGCTGTTGGAGGATGGGGTCTGGCATTCATCCAGTATTCAAGTTCATCTCAAAGGTGTTCAGTAGGGTTGTTGGTGTTTCTGTTCCAGTGAAAGGAAATTGTAATTCTACAGCATACTAAAACGTCCTGTACAATTGTGTGCTTTAAACTTTGTGGAACAGTTTGTTGAAGAGCCAGACAAGTGTGATGGACATGCTTTTGGCCATATTCTATATATTGGCCAGTGTGAAGTGTATAATATCTGCAGTATCTCACAAAAGAATAGTATATCTTTTAAAAGGACAATACTATAGAAAAGTAAAGTGGATATATTTTAAAGTTGTATTTAGAGGACAGTAAATTCATACTGCTATACAAGCTGCACATTGACTACTCTAAAATATATCCAATTTTCACTTCTATAGTATTGTCTCTTGTAATAAAATGGTTGCTGAAATTTGAGGGGTCTACTCATTTTTGTGAGATATTGTACATCTATACAGTCACTGTTGTTCTAAATTCTTTACAGCATTCATATTTTTATAATGGTTGCTGAAATTTGAGGGGTGTACTTATTTTTGTGAGATATTGTACATCTATACAGTCACTGTTGTTCTAAATTCTTTACAGCATTCATATTTTTATAATGCATATAATAATGTTTATAATAAGTTTTATATATTGCACCAGTTACCATTCCAGTATTTCAGTTTTAAATATAGCTCTTAAAGAGATGCAACTAATGATTTGTAAATATTTTTGCTAATTAAAGGCATTTTGGTTTTACTTCGTTTTTTTTAAATGGTCTTATTTTGTGTGGATTCATGACATTTAATTAAGAGTTTTTAAAATCTATTAATTTTGCAGTTGTAGCAATCAAAAATCGTGAAATGCTGGGATGAATACATACTATCATGAGTTAACTTGATTAAACATCAGCTTTTTATTTGAGAATAATAATAAGAAGAATAATCATAAGCCCTGAAATGCCTTCAATAAAATTAACAACGTAATATCAGTATGTTGTATGAGAGTTAGCGGGAGGAAATGTGCTGTATGTAACAGTGGGTTTGATGAATAGGGCTATTGCTTGTTTGACCATGCAAGATGTGTGGCCATGCCTTCTGGCATGTGGTGAACAAAGGGTCGTAACAGTGAAATTACTGTTGGATAAATGCGGAACTATGGGATCAGTTTCACATTAGGGCTCCATTATTAGCTCCAGGGTCCACAGTTCAATCCTGATCTCATCTTACTGACTGTATAGAGCTTCTGTGCATGTTTTCCATTCTCCCTGTATTTGTGTGGGTTTTCTTCAGGTGGTCTTATTCCATCCCTGCTTTTAAATACCTGCTGGTCATTGTGTTTCAGGGTGTATTCTTGCATAAGCCCTGTGTTGATTTATTGTGAAATGAAATGATTTATTTACAGTAAATAATTCAAATCTATAGTAAATCTACAGTATAAAAAAATAAAACTCAAGTGTTTAATAGTTTCCAAGTTCTAAACATCCAGAATAAACCCATATGAAGTAGCAATTTTTTAATTTTAATCTGCACAATATGTCAAGATGCACTATATTTACATTAAAATGCAAATGAAAAACCGTAGTCAAAGTGCTAACACCTAACAGAAGGTGCTGAATGTAAAAAAAAACTGTGTTGTTCATTATACCAATTGCTATGCTTAAGCTGTTTTCTTAAGCATTTAGAGTGTCTTTACTTCCTTTAAACTTTCGAATAATTTTTCTTATCATTTTGCAAAAAAAAAAATTCCATCCCATTGTTACAAACCGAATCTAAAGCTTTCTGTCAGGAGTCTGAAATGCCCATGAGACTGATGTGGCATTCCTATAGATCTATTGATAGCTTATCTTTTCTGTTCTTCACGCACCAACTCGGGCTGATTTGAACTGAGATCAGCTTGATTGTGATCTATGTTTATGTTTCACCCAAACTAAAAATGAGTCTAAAGTTCATCACTATTCTAGTAGAATGTACTTTTGCTTCTTTTATAGAATACACTTTATACATTTTTACAATTGAACAATGATTAAAATGTCTGTGTAGTGTGATGTAGTGTGAACAATTTGTATGTAGTTTGTAGTCCATTTTAGGTTATATTTCACTTTTTTTTCAGATACAGAACACACTCGAAAAAAACAAATATATATAGTTTACTCATAATAATATTTAGTCAACTAGATTATCTTGTTTAGGTCCATGGTTTTGCTTTTCATTTACAACATTTTATTTTCTGACAGTCCTCCTTTGTAAAGCAAACTAAGCTACTCTTTGCCTTACATTACTTGCCACACCCCAGGCCACTTACACCTCTTTTATACAGGGTTTTCACTAAATAGTTTTTCTGTTTACTACTCACATTGCAGTGTCTGGCCATTGTTTTTGTTCCTAAGCCCAAATTTAGGATTAGTTTAACAGTTTTTAGTGTAAGAGATTTTTTTCCATGTTGTAGACTGAACTAAATTCTATAAATAGATCGATTGATCAAGTAGAGGTGCCCAAACCTTTTTCCTATGAAGGGCCAAAGATCTAACTTTTTTAAAGACTGTGGGCCAAATGTAAAAAGTTGCACTTGACGTAAAGGTCACCATACTTTAAAAAGCTGAAGAATATTTACATGTACATTAAAAGTCAAATTCAAGTATATTTTTAACACAGTTACAATTGACATTTTTTGCAGCCTAGAAACCTAGAATATTATGTTGATATTATTGTATTTTTCCCCTGTTCTCATAACTGGCATGGCGGGTCAAAGGTCACCACAAGCCAACTTTGGCCCATATATGTAAGTTATAATAATCTTCACTCTTCTGGGAAATTGTTCCACTAGATGTTGGAGTGTGCTTGTCGAGGTTTGTGCTCATTCAGCTAGAAAGGGCCTGGGGCCTGGGAGGCCTAGGGTGCAGACAGCATTCCATTTAAGGTGGTGCTTGTCACAGGTACTTTACAGCACAGTGAAATTCTTTCTTTGCATATTCCAGCGATGTTATTTAGCTGGGGTCAGAGCGCAGGGTCAACCATGTTACAGCACCCCTGGAGCACTGAGGGCTTCATCTCAAAGGTGTTAAATTGGGTTGGCATGGTGGAAATTTAATGCAAAAACATCATACAATTGTGTGCCTTCAATGAGCTAATCATAAGACTGGCACAGTGCTGTGTTGTACAGTGGGACTGCTAGTGAAACATAATAAAATAATAATTAAAATAGCAATAAAAACCTTATAGCGCTCACCTCTTTTTCATGACATTAATCTACTCACTTCAGTAAACTTCAGGCTTTGAGTTTATGCTATTTCTCTGCTCTTATATCAGATATGGCAAAAGTACACACATCCTTTACTCAAGTAGAAGTACAGATACTATTGTTTTAAAAGACTCTAGAAAAGGTTTAAGTGTTGACTACAATTTTTCACTCAAATTAAAGTAAAGAACTTTGGGCTCTGTACATAAGTAAAAAAGTAGCCATTACTACTATCTGTATTAGTGTCACTCTGGTAACTGAACCTCACATCATATGAATATATTAATACAAAAGAATAAAAATGTGTTACCTCATGAATGTATGGAGGCTGAACAACCACCATATAGAGAAAAAAGATGATGATGATGATGATCAGGTGAACAGGAAATGTGTCTGTTCTCATCTACGTTAGCCAAAGTTTTTGTTGCCTTCTGCCTTGCTTCATTGTGAGCTTCGTAAACTAGTCTACGTCTGTGGTGCGTGAGAGCCAGGAAATCATACACCAGTGGTAGATTGAAAAAGCCATGCAATGACAAGAAATAGGTTGATGGTCTGAAAATGGCACGCAGTGAGTAGAAAAAATATCGATCATGTCACCAAATAGATTAAAACTAAAGTATCGAGGCCGGTTTAAAAATGTAGGAGGTAGAAAGTACAGATATTTGTGTACAATTGCAATGAGTGAAAGTAAAAAGTTGTGAAATAAATAATTCATTACTTCCCATCTCTGTTCATTACAACTTTACAAAGAGCAAGATTAATAACAGTTAGTACATGGCATTTATTCCACACCAAATGTACAGAACACAGGGAAGTGGTAACTCAGTGGATAAGATATTGGACTTCTGATCGGAAGTCCCACAATCACCAAGCTGCCATTGCTGGGCCCTTGAGCAAGGCCCTTAATCTTCAATTGCTCAGCTGTATAACTGATAATGTAAGTGATGAATTTAAGTCGCTCTGGATAAGGGTGTCTGGCAAGCAGGAGAGAGGAATAGAGGAAGCCCAAATAGCCATGGGAAGAATATGTACAACTTCACGCAAACTCATAATTGAACCAGGAACACTGAAGCCTTTACATTTTTAAGAAAAGCAGAGGTTATATGGTGAATTATCACTGCAAAGTCACATCACCCTATGACTGGGGTACTTTAAAGATCTACACTTAAGCCACACATTTTCTCATCATACACAATATTGAAGGATGCACTTATCTAGACTTTAAGTTTATTCGCCCATTTCTAAACTGATGGCACTCAATTTGGTGTGTAATTTCCCTGGAGCACAATTTGCACTTTACATGGTTTACTCACATCACAGCCTTGTTGAAGGATCACCATCTCCGGCTCAACAGACTACAACCGATGTCCTTATTATCCTGTCAAGGGCTGTTGTTCAATACATCACTATCAAGCTCAGGAAATATCTGCTGTTGTCACAGGATTTACTGGCTAATATTTGTTTTTGGGTTTGTTTGTTTTTTCAAGGCTACCAAAGCTAATCATTTGAACTCACAGCCTTGTAATTAGTAGGCCAAATCCTTAATGAGGCACTTTATCCCAAAACACCACTAATTTGATGCTTAATTGTCAATTCTGTCAGCATGAATTATTAAATGCTGCAAATGATGCAAAATTTGGCAGCATGTTTGGCCTTCAACCAACCAAAATGTGCATTATACCCTTCATCTCACGATATGGTTTTGCTGTTTTTGCCCCAAATTCAGCCCAAGACACTCATCCTAGATTACAAAAAAATAAAAAACATATGCAAATGCGTGCCGTTTGACACCACCACAGCAAGTTCCAAAACTAAACTAGTGCTTCATTTCCTCCCCAGATTTTCTTTTGTGACTTTCAGGAAACACTCATCCAGAAATATTGATGCGGTAACACCTTCATCTCGGTTTAGCTGAGTGTGTTTGTTTATCACTTCCACTGACATAAAATCAATGAAGTACATAAATTATTTTCCCTATGAAACACTCTTTAAATCTTGTTTCATCAGTGTGAGCAGTTCAATACTTGTTTGGACTTTTGTCCATAATCCAGGAAATTAGAAGTTGCTACATTGCAAAAGAATTCAAATGTTTATCATATTATCATGTATTATGACTGGGCATTAGAACTTGTTGGCTTCATGGGACACAGGTTTGACTCACATGTTCTCCTTGTACTTTGGGGGCTTACTCTGGTACTCTTGATTTCTCCCTGAGTCCAAAGGCATGTTTTTTTAGCTAATATTTTCAAACTGTATTGTGACGGGTCCCTGGTGGTCTAGTGGTTAGGATGCGACGCTCTTACCCCAGCCACTTTCAGTGCCGGTCCCAAGCCCGGATAAATGGGGAGGGTTGCGTTCGGAAGGGCATCCAGTGTAAAAACATGCCAAATCAAACATGTGGAGGATCTGCTGTGGAGACCCCAAATGGGAGAAGCCGAAAGAAAGTTTATTTTCAAATTGTATTGTGAGGGTGCAATTGTGCCCTGTGATGGTTTGGCACTCTGTCTTGGGTGTACCCTAACTTACCTGGGATCTGCTTCATGTTGTATATCATAAGCTACATCAGAAACTAGATGGACGTATTATTGGTTGTTAAGCATTTTATCATGTTGTAGAATAAGAAAGCACAGTTTTTAATAGTTTACACCTTAGCTAAATTATATTATTATAATTATACTTAATACTCCTACTTTATACTTATTTTAGATAGCTACTTTAATTTTGACAAGCATTTCACTACATGTCGTACTCTGTATGAATGTGTATGTGACAAATAACATTTGAATTTGAATGTCCGCTTGTTTTTCTTAGCTTAAATATATGAATATCAGAATAACCAGAAGATGATCACAATCACAATATGGTTGCAATACATTTTCTGAAGCACACTGAGCTCTATATTTTACTGAAATCCAGGTACTTATACAGCATCACACAGCCAGTTTTTGCTTGCCACTGTTGTCTCTGACTGGTTCTATTTAGGGAACCTGAAACTTCATTAAGTTTTAAGTAGCAATATTATAAAGAAAGACCCAAATAAATTATATTTATATGTGTAATAAAAGATAACTAATGAATCTGGAATTCACTCTGCTGTACTCGGGAGTTTTTTCCATTTCTGCCTCAAATCTTTTCAGCTACTGTTACAGGAACTTTTTCAAATGATTTTTTTACCTGTTGGCCATCAATCGATCACCTGAAACACAATGTACATTGTACATTATTACAAAGCAGCTTTCCAGATAAATGTCTGTTCTGGCTATACAATGTGCGTAGAAATGAATCTGTTTATAAATACAAATCATACTTTATGGCTTTCAAGATTAAAAAAAAACATTTTAAAGCAGCTTGTCATAATCACCATTATCATCCTCATCATCAAATTACAAACTAAAGGAAAATGATTAGGAGGAAGGATGTTCCAGAGTGCCGGGTGCATCAAATTAAAATAATGAAAAGCAGAACACCTATTACTCTAAGCTTTTTCTATAAATAAAAAAAAAATTCATTTCGACAGCTAGGTGATCAGGGATGTACTTTAGGTAATTAGGATTGAAGCTCTACACACAGTAACTAAAAAAACTGAAGTGTCATTTCACCCATAACTTTGCTATTAAAGGTATAATGTACAAGCCACAACACAGAAGCAATGAAACCCCTCAAGGCTTTGCTGCTAGAATGTGGCTGTGATTTATAAATAATAAGTAGCTTTTGGGAATCCCACAAATCAGCCATAACAAGTACAGAATTGTGGCTGTTATTACATTATTCATCACTACATTATACAATATATGGACAAAAGTTTTGGGACACCTGACTTGAACTAGGAGACCCAAACCTATTCCAGCCCCAATAAGAAAAGCCAGCTCCATGAAGATATGGATTACATGGGTTTAACTGGAAGATATTGAGTGGCCTGCTATAGAGCTCTGGCCTCAACCCTAAAGAACACCTTTGGGAATGAATTGGAACACTGACTGCACCCCAGACCTCCTCACCTCACCTCACCTCAACTCACCTCACCTCACCTCACCTCACCTCACCTCATCTACATCAGTGCATGACTTTACTAACACCCTTGTGGCTATATATATATATATATTCAACTGTTTGTATTTTTGGTTTCTATGGTAACAACTCCTATGGCAGATGATGCTCTACAAAATCACAAGGCTAATAATAAACAGCTGAATAATATATTGAGATGCTGGGGTCACTCATGATATAGCAAACCTGGACCACAATTCAATTTATTTTTTTTTGAATAGCTCTTTTAACAATGGACATTGACTCTATAGCTTTACACAGATAAAGCAGTAATAAAAGCATAAAGGGATAAGGACCTTGATCAGGGGCCAAAGAGTGGCACATTAAACCCCAGATCTTCCAATCAGGAACTCATAGCCTCAACCACTGAGCTACCACTTCACGTTTATGACAATAGTCTCCAGTGTCACTGCTTTGTGAATAGTCAGTAGGTCTTCCACTATGTGAAAGTATGGCTGGGACATTTATGTTTTTCAGTTTTGATTTGTCTATAGGACTGATAAAAACAGAGATACAGGGAATAACTGTTGTAGCTGCTGAAACAGCAGTATTAACAGGCATTTACTTGTGTCATGGACATTCTACATATTAAATGCATGTGTGGAAGGTTGTAGCTCAGTGTTTAAGACATTTGCCTTTGAATCTGAAGGTCATAGTATCAAATCCAGTTCTCCAAAAATACAGAACAGATTGTATAAAAATGAGAGCATAGTAGTGAGCAAGTGACTAGCAAAATACTGTTGTTGAAATCATCCAAGATACAAAGATGCAATTTCCTGTGTGGAAATTCAACATTTCCAGATATAAAAATAATCGCAAGAATTCATGCGGTTGTAGCGATTTAAATCCCAATAATGTGCACTGTTTTGTAATTTATCGTCTGTTTAGGGAACCATAACTCCACTTCCTTTTGCAAAAGCTTTAATAAATTAGAAAGTAAGTGCCACTTAAGAGGTCAATGATCCTGAACCTAACCTGCCCCCAGAGCAGATTAGGTATGCAGTATACATTACCATAGTGACGTAACCAGATTAAAGATGATCCATGTGTAACTGAGACAGTAAATCTAATTAAGCTCGAGGGTAGCTAGCTAAACTGATCAGTTAATCAGTGACAAAATGGAGTTGACTGTGTGACGGACTAGATTCAAATGCTGTGTAAAGTGTAATCTTGTCTCATGTCCAGTTTCCCAATGCACCACAATGAATGAATATTGAATGAACCATCAATATTTTACAATACAGTACTTTAATCAAAAATTCTGTATTAAAAAAATGCATTGTTTCTTTTTAAAATGCACCACTTTAAAGATTTAGCCTCTACTAAAGTCCCTGCTTTCTATCTAATAGGTGTGTGTTGTTTTTTTCAGCCTTATGGTCGCTTCCTTTACTTGCATTGACACCACTATTGGTGGACCCCATAGTGATAGTTCCCATGAGCAGCTACTAAATGCATATTCAGCTCTGGGAATCTAGTGATGTGTTATCTCTCTTTAATTTGTCTTGAATTAAAAAGAGGAAACACATCTAGGCATTAAACTACGTATAACTTTAGAGCCTGTGAAATTGGAGGGACTGTGGGAAAAAAACTGTGGGTTTTTGAAATAGTTTTGTGAAATCCCTTGAATTAAAGCTGAACGTCCACACTTTAATTGCTTCATTTCAAACTTACCGTGGTTTTATATAGAGGCAAAAGAATGAACATTGTGTCACTGTCCAAATACTTATGAACCGGATTTTAATTGTGCAATTTTTTTGTCCTTGTGATAATGAAATGTGTTCAACTTTTGCACTCACGTGCAAATCAATAAACTTGTTCTTTCTGAACAACAACAAAAAAAACCTGTTTTTTTTTATATTCAAGTTTTTTTATTGCCTGAAATCGTCAGCTCTCTCAGTTCAGCGCTGTGTCCTCTTTCCCGCACTCTTGTTCCAGTCTTCAGAGACTGCATGTCTGTACAGTTTATCAGTTTTAAGCTTGGATTCGATCCAGATTGCATTGCATGTTTGAGATGTCAATGATAACACACCGGAGAGAGCTTCTTCTAACCTCACACCACTGCTATTAGTTCAAGCAGAGGCATGTGTACAGATTTAGAAGAAAAGCTGTTTGCAGAAAATAGCAACCATCAGCCACATCTAAAAAGAAAATTCAAGATTAAAAGCTTGAGCATGAGTACATCATGTCCAGCTAAACAAAATGTGTTGACTGATATAAGTCAAGTAATGCTTCTAAAAACACAGACATAATTAGTTTAGAAATAAATAAGCAAATTAATAATGTGTGTTATTAAATAAAATAATTTGGTGTGTGTGTGTGTGTGTGTGTGTGTGTGTGTGTGTGCGTGTGTGTGTGTATGTATGTATGTATATATATATATATATATATGCCATAAATTGAGTATAGAAATATAATAACTCGATTATTATATCAATAAAATACATTTTCATTTTTTCAACAATTACAAAAAATAAATCATCTCTATCCCTGCCCTGTTCCTCTTCAGCTTCTGCATTATCTTACATCTCGCTTGAACTATACATAGGGGTTTTTTTGCCCAGGAAGGGGTTTTGTCTGGTGTGGGTTTTGATCTGTAAAGCTGCAGATAGACATCACTTTTCTCAGTGAGGGCAAAAGTGTAGACTAGAACATAAAACAATGTGTGATTTGACATATTCTACATCAAGCATGCTTTAAGCCTAAAGTGCACTACTGGTAACATTTCCTATACATATTATATATATATATATATAAATTATTAATACACCACACAAAATGGGGATACATTTTGCCTTGGATTTACATTTGCATTAATATGATATGAATTTTATTTTTATTTGTCAGTGCAGTAATTATAGTAATTACATGTCCACAAACATGCCTGTTAACAGTTTTTATTCAAGATTTGGATTCACATTTTTTTCAGTGTTTCTTTGCTAAGAAATGTTTTATTCATGACAGTAGATGTAACTAGAATGTGACATTTCCTAAAAAAATGTGAGTGGTGCTTGACAATGCAATAAGTAGTGTTTATAGATGAGTTGATATATCGTATGGGCGTGTGGTGCGAATGCGGGCCGAACAATGGAGCATCAGATTCCCTATTAATTTCGCATAATTCTCAGAATTCCAGTCTGGGGTTTGAGGGGCATTTGGTTGTGAACCACTCTGTCCCCCCTACAAGTGGATATGCCATATGTGAATGTCGGACGCTCAAGGGCCGAGCTTTGACACACAAGTTTTTTGCCCCATTCATTTTCTATGGGGTGAATAATTGCCCCTTATCCATAAGTTCCGGTGTTACGGATGAATCTAGGGTGTATGTGAGCGAACTGCTTGCCAACCCTGGACGAGTGAAGATGTCATACGAGCGTGTGGGGCGAATGCCGGCCGATCTGTGGTGGGTCAAGGCCATTTTCAAGATGAACTTTTCAAGAAAATTTGGGCATCTTGAGGAAAAGTCTGTCAAAACAGTTCCAAACAGTTGTGATGCTTTTTTTATATATATATATCATTAACGCTTTTGCGGTTTTTTTTCCTGTAGAATTTGCAAAAGAACACACAATTTGCCTTCATTTCAAGTCCCCAGGAAAACTGTAATGTACAAAAAAAATGCAAAAACGAAACTAAATTAATTGGGACTCTTGATTTAGTATTGGCATTTGTTCTGTATGAGATACCTGTCTGTGATGCAGCGCTCCTTTATACTGTGTTTCTCTTCTTGGTTTCTACTGGCATGGTATTAAGAAATGTATTGAACCAGGTAGGACGAAAGCCTGAGTGTGAAAACAATAATATAATAAATGAATCAATAAATTAATTGATTAATTACTTAATAAGTAGATAGATGAATAGATAGATAGATAGATAGATAGATAGATAGATAGATAGATAGATAGATAGATAGATAGATAGATAGATAGAGAAAATGCTAACTTTCCTATAACGCATGTCCTGGCATGTTTTATTATACTACACCAGTCACCAAGTATTTCAGATTTCTGTATTAAGGAATGACACATCTTGCACTTTTATCCCTAATAATTACGGTTAGTGTGGTTGGCTTGTCCGCAGAACAAGTTCCTGTCATTTCATAGTTCCATGTCTTGTCATGCTCCTAAGAAAACAGAACGTGCAAACACCTTCATCCTGGATTTTTTTTTTCCTGGTGAAAACAAGCTGTAAATAATGCCTGACTCTAGAGACTCCTTCTGTAACTCTCCAAGGAATAAACTCATTTTATTTATGATAATACAGTAGAATGTCAGTATTATGGCTATTTTCCCCATGTTCCCCCATGTTCCCTCATGTTTTGGATCACATGATGGTGTTATTCTCTGTTATTTAGCACATGTATTTCCGTCTCACCTCACACCTCACTGAGTGTCTCTATTGTTGAGTAGTGTGTTTTCACAGGCCAGGTTACAGTTACTCTTTCTTTGTCTTGTTACTTTTGGGTTTGTTTGCTTTGTATTTCTATGTGTGCAGTGCAAATAAAGGATTATGTTCATGTGCATCCTTTTTAAAATGACACAGAAACAATACCATATCAGAGTGCTTTAATATAAACTCCTGATTTGGATTAATGTTGAGATTACTATCCGAGCTGCGGGTATGGAAAACGATTCAACACTTTCTAAGCAATCAGATTCAGGGAATTCAACACTCTTATGTTGTCAACTTGGTGGACACCTGACTATGACAGTCATGTGAACTTGTCGAGCATGCCAGTTTAAATTTTGTCCCCCTGTCGCTTTCATGATAACCCTTTACTCCACTGGGAATGTTTCCACTAGATTTAGGAGCATGGCTGTTTGAATTTGTGCTCAGGTGCATTCGTGAGATAAGGCACTGCAGTGCAGTCAGTGTCCAAGTTCATCCATTGCAACATGTGACTTAATAAAGTTTGATTTTCCCATTGTCATTCTGGAACAGGATTTAAGGCTTTTAGAGAAATTGTAAAGAGAAATGTTTTATGTCACAGCCAAACAGGCTATACAGTTATGAGATTGCAACTGTGGCAGTCGCTTGGGAAAGAGTGCTTTATGTTTGTCTTAATGTACTTTAATGTAGAGTCAAATTCTTACTTCACATATCCCAGCAATGTTAGGAATTTTTGGTCAGAGAGGAGGGTCAGTCATGATACAGTGCTCCTGAAGCAGGGTTAAGAGCCTTGCTCAGGGGCCTAAGAAAGGCAGTTTAATGATACTGGGGCTTGAACACCAGGGTTTACGGGGTTTCTTAACCATTGATCTACCACCTATATATAGAGTCCAAAATTTTCTATTCAGTGTTATTCAGTATAAAAACCCCATATTTTTGATACATCAAAAGGAACCACTTTCAGCTTCAATGACAGCTTTGCTGACTCTTGGCATTCTTTCAGTCAACCTGGCTGGAGATGCCAGAGGTGATGAGTGCTTATTGGCTACTTTTTTTCTTCACTCTCCAGTCCCTCATCCCAAACCATCACAACAGGATTTAGATTGGGTGATTGTGGAGGCCAGGTCATCTGATGCAGCACTCCATCACTGTCTATTTTAGACAAATAGCTCTTGCATAACCTAGAGGTGTTTGAGGTCATTGTCCTGTTGGAAAACAAATGATTGTTCCACTAAGTGCAAAAAAAAAAACAGATGGGATTGCAGGTCACTAGTGCACTATTGCAAAAAGCACCTTCACACCACTACATTCTCTATGCTTCCCAGTGGGAGACACGCATTTAAGAACTGTCTGTTTTACCTCTGTACAATGACACAGCGTTTGGAACCAATAATCTCAAATTTGGACTCAAGCCGAAGGACACTGGTTTCACAGATATCAATTTCTCATGTTTCTTGGCCCAGGCAAGGCTCCTCTTTCTTCCAAAGTAATGGTTTCTTTGCCACAATTCGACCCCAAAAGCCTGACTCATGCAGTCTCCTCTGAACAATAGATTATAAAATATCTGCCACTTGAACTCCAAGTATCGTTTATATTAATCTGCGGTTTCTGTGGCCAGTAATCTAATTATCCTCTGCCGCAGAGGTAGCTCTTGGTCTTCCTTTACTGACACTGAGACCCTGTTTCATCATAGCGTTTGAGTGTTTGGTCAACTGCATAATTTCTTGCCTTTCAACTGATTGTCTAAAGCACATTGAGCAGGCAAGAAACGTCATAAAAGAACTCATGACAAGGCACCATTCCAGATCATGTCATTATAGTTAAAAGTAGCCACTTTGGACAATTGTAAATATAAAACATTATTTTTTTTTATATAAATAGATGCTGAGGTTTTCGTGGGGAGTGAGGACGATGGACAGGATTCAAAATGAGTTTATTAGAGGGACAGTGCATGTAGGACATTTTGGGGACAAGGTGAGGGAGGCAAGATTGAGATGGTTTGGACATGTGCAGAGGAGGAGGTTCCTGGATGTAGTGAGGGAAGACATGCAGGTAGTTGGTGTGACAGAGGCAGATGTAGAGGACAGGGGGGTTGTGGAGACAGATGAAGATATAGATAGATAGATAGATAGATAGATAGATAGATAGATAGATAGATAGATAGATAGATAGATAGATAGACAGACAGACAGACAGACGGACGGACGGACTGACGGACAGGCGGACGGACATACAGACAGACAGACAGATTAATGGATAGATAGATAGATAGATAGATAGATAGATAGATAGATAGATAGATAGATAGATAGATAGATAGATAGAGACAGACGGACAGACAGACAGACAGACAGACAGAAAGACAGACAGACAGATTAATGAATGGATAGATAGATAGATAGATAGATAGATAGATAGATAGATAGATAGATAGATAGATAGATAGATAGATAGACAGATTTGTATGTCTTCAGTATTAATGTATGATGTTGAAAGTAAAGAAAAACCACTAAAGGACAAGGTGTGTCCAAATTTTTGACTGATACCACACACACACACATTATTGAAACGCATGCTAGTCATAGCCAGTGGGTGTCACGTGACCGAGAGTCAGCGCAGTCGGAAAACTTCTCGGCTCGGGTTTCTCTCAGAGGTGTGTGCGCAGATGTCATAGCGCGCTTTTGCCTGTAGGTGGCGGTATGCGTCGTAAACACGCAGCTCCAAGTGTAAATCTCCATTTTGAATGTTTTTGATGGTAAAGTTAGCGCCTGTCCGCGATCACAAGTCCGCACAGGAGTCCTGGAGTTTTATGTCTTTTCACACTCTCTCTCACACACACATACACACTGATTTATATTCACAATCGCGTTTTGCTCTTCGGGATATTTTGAGCGCACGGATTATTTCTGCGTGCGTGTGTGTTTATTTGTGTGTTCGTTCATTGGCGCTGTTGTGAAGTTTGTTGGAGCGACTTGCAGCAGAAGTGCTCTCTGGTGCTAACGGCTAACAGGGAGCAACACTACAAACAACAACAACAGCAGCAAGAAGGGAAAAAAAGAAATAACAACAAATAAAAAACAAAACCATGACCGATGATGCGCCGAAACACACCAGGATCCTAAACTACGTGCGGTATGTTTTGCTTTTCGGCACCTTTTTTCTTTCTTTAAAGACCGGTTTATTTTTACGACGAGAAGAATTTTGATCCGCATTTCTGCTTCGTTTCAGCCCTAAATAAATCGGTGCTACTTAGCTTAGCCTAGCTTAGCTTAGCCTTAGCCTGGCTGCATTGCGTTGGCAGTGACACTCTGACATTGCTGTTGTCATTTCGACCTTCTCATAATAAATGCAGTGCAGCTTACAGGAGTTTATGTTTTAATCACTATTATGCTTACATCTGCACTATTTACCCCACTGTGTGTGTGTGTGTGTGTGTGTGGTAGCAGCAGCAGCAGGCCTCTCTAACATACGATCAGTGACCTGTGGCTGCGTCTCAAACGCCTTCTAGTGTACTAACCAGTGCATAAACATCACCCCTACACCCTTCAGTCCTCCACATTAGATTGTTTTTCTGGACTATAGGACTGCTTTATTCCTCCAGATCTCAGAGGACTCAGAGATGATGAGTGAGGTGTGAAGGTGCAGGTCCTAGTCTAAGTGTTAGATTGTGGTATAAGAGTTAGAAAGAAATCAGCGACTGTCGTCCTTCTGTTTTTTTCAGGGACACGATTTTAAAATCTTCCCCCCTGAAGTGTCATCCTGTACTAGTCTTCCAGTTCGTCCAATCGCATGCTCTGTCATTTGCATATGCCCCGCCCCCTTTTGTGGTTCCGTAAGGACAGAAGTGGACCCAGAACTTCAACCACTGAGCTACAACCTCCGATACACTAAACTATAACGCGACAAAAATCTAATCAAATAATCGCATTTTGTCGAGTTTGAATTTTTAGGTAAAAGCTGCCACGCTTTCTCTCTGTTATGATTTCATGATGTTGAGAAATAAATTCAAAGCATGACTCTGAAACTTTCAGTACAACGAGAAACAATCCAGTTTATTGTACAGTTGAGTTCATACAGGAAAACGATTCAGTGACCTCTAATAAGAGACATAAAGCTTCTCCTTATTTCTGATTTATACCATTGTGTGAGGAAGCAAAGGTTTGGATTATAGATCACAGCGTTGTTTGTTTACTGGTCCCAGTGCAGTGTGTTCCTCAGGTTTATGACGGCTCTTTGTATCTGCTTGTTCGGATTGTTATTGAGTCGGGTGTGTATTTGCAGGTAATCAGGCGTTAATGATTAAATAAATCAGAACGAGTGTTTGGTGCTTCATTTAGTTGTTTTATTGTTATAACATCGTAACATAATTATATTAGAGTTTAGAAGAATTAGTCTTTTTGAGGAAGTGCATCCAATTAAATGACTCGTCGTTTGCATATGCCCCGCCCACTTTGCTTTACCATGGGGTCTGAAGTGCCCAAAGTTTTTCCGACAAAGTGGCAATAATCAAACTTCGATACAGAGACGTGACGTGAGCTGAAAAATTGAACGTCGCATTGTGCCAATCTCCTTTATGGTGTTATAAAACATGACCCACTTTACTAATGAGCTTTTAATTCCAAAGTTGTAGTTCAGTGAAACTTATGGTGCAATTACGAAACAATCCAGTTTTTTTTATACAAGAGAGTTTAATGCCTTTTAGGCTATAGCGATTACCTAATGATCCGTACCTAGTAGCAATTTAGTGACCTCTAATAAGTGACATGAAGCTGGTCTTTATTTTTCAAACAATTTTCCAAATGCCCTTTTTTCCTCCCCCTTTTTTTTTTCTTTTCAATTAAGGAAAAATTTAAGGTCACCACGGGCCAACTTAGGCCACTGACCCTCTCTACTCTAGGGTGATGTGACGATTGGGAAACTATGAGAGGAGGGATAAATTTATATCTTCATGATTTATTTCTTTCTTTCTTCTCTCTCTCTCTCTCTCTCTCTCTCTCTCTCTCTCTCTCTCTCTCTCTCGTTTTTTTTTTCTTCATGTGAAACCCGTTGTGTTTGCCAGAAAGACGCGAGCACTCTTTTATTCCATTTGCATGCTGTAGCATTTACCAGAAAAATATAAAGAGATAACAGGTGTCCGCTTTTATAAACCGAGACGTTATCGTTTGTGAGAGAAAGGTTGTGCGTTTTATTTTCCCATGGAAAAACAACACGCCTTAAAGTAACCACCGACTTTCTTTCTACTCGAATCCCAGCTCGAAATAAAACGCTATGAACAGCTCTATTGTGTGCGTATGCTATTTCCGAGCCGCTGCCCTTCTGCCAGCGAGAAATTAAACCGAAAGTACTGTTTGTACAAACGAAACGACGGGAATCCAAATGTAAATTTTTTTATTCTTATTTTTCGTATTCTTTTCCATCAGCATCATTAACAGCATCTATTCTGTTCCACGTGTCTCAATGTTTAGATCATTGCTACCTCAGGCTGATTGAGAATTCATTTCTACACCACCAGAACTTCATCAATAAGATTCTGCAAAATACCATTCAGCTTTGAGACCTTGTCTTAAAATAGATGGCACCCTCATTAGAGGAAAGGGACAGGAACGGGTAGGGATGAGAAATGCTTAAAAAAGAAAAAAAAGAAATGTACAGTATTTTTCGGACTATAAGCCGACTATATTTCCCCACGTTTTTTTAAACCCTGTGGCTTAAACAACCGATCGGCTTATTTATGGATTTTTCCTGGGTTTTCCCGGTTTCCAAACTTCAAGCTAAAAAACTGAACCCCATAACATTAGACTAATGAAATTTCCAAACTGAAACGAAAAATAACACACCTCACCTGTGTTCTGAGCTGCACGGCTTCAGGAGAAGAAACATTTTTCTTAAACGCACAACGATGCCAAAAGATAAACTCCTGAGAGAAATAGTTGTTAAAGGAAGGAGGAAGACAGTGAACAATGACTTTCTTGGTCGGCTACTGTTTAGATACAAGCCGTTGTAGCGCATTGAGTCTGGGTCATGGCAGAGCAGGTTTCCAAAACTCGTGCTTTTTTATTTTTCTTGTCAACAGATTTACGGTTAGTCAAAGAAACTTAGAAATGAGCATCAGAAAATAATAAGGACATATTCCTCAGTCTTGCACACATGCAATAATACCGGAAAAATGCGACCGCAGGCTATTCCCAAAATACCGCTTAAAGGAAGCGCAACGTATTTCACCTGTTACACCGTGTGTAACATCTTTCGTTAAAGCCTGTGTAAAGTTCATTAGTTTCAATGTAGACTTTTAGACAGGTGCGGCTTATTTATGTTTAAAATAAAAATTCAGTGGGTGCGGCTTATATATAGGTGCGCTTTATAGTCCGGAAATTACGGTAAACTCTTTGAACTCTTCAGTTATCCACGTTACAGCTAGTTCACCGAGATACACTCAGGTTAGTCGGCGTGTCGGGGCGTGGCATGTCTCACACGCTTTTGCCTGTCGTAATGCACTTCTTGTTTTAAGACAAAAACACGTCAGCGTTCCAGATCGGATTAATTAAACACGTGAGGTTAGACCTCACTGTCACATTTAGCACTGATAATGGTACTTAATTGTAATTTTCTCAATCAGGTGTGTGTCGGTGGAGGGGGAATTTTTTATATATACATGTGATACATATTTGTATACACGCATGCATATGAATTCATTCACTCTACCCAGATTTCCCTGAGCTACAGGTGATACTGTATATCTGGTTGCTGATGTGTCATGCACATGCAAAATGGTTGGTGCACTCGTGACCTACATTTCAAACAAGTGTATTGTTTCTGTATGAGCACATGCATAAGTTTGCAGCTCGTTGATTACTGGCACCCCTGAGAAGGCGAGGCTGTCAGTTTTTTGTTTCCTAGGTCATAACTCCTGCAGTTTCCTCTGACTTCAAGCTGTCCTGAAAGCAGATTATTGTGAAGGCGTGCATGCTGAATTCCTAATCATCTCTTCAAGACCATCCTATATCTGACCCCCATTATTCTTAATCGGGATAAATGTTTAGCTGTTCAAAGAGCTTTTGGAACTTTTTAATTAGTAGTTATTATTATTTACATTTTATGATTTGAGTATTTCATGATTGTTTGAAGGTAATGCATTTAAAATTTTGTATATTAAGATGAACATTTTCTCAATTTACATTGATGTCACTATGATTTAATTGGTGTTCTGATGTGTTTAATGCTTTTTTTTTCCCCCAGAATAATTTTACAATTTACATTTTAATAATAATAAGTTCAATATTAATCATATGTTATAGTAATTTTACATTTTAAAGTCGCTTCCATATTGTTGGTGGAATTCAGTTTTTAAAAATTTTCATTGCGAAATCCAATGAAAGGGTGCCAATAATTCTGGAGTTAAAATGCAGTTCAGTGGTACAGGCAAAAGTCATTATGGAAGAAAGTTAATCAGTGGCACTGCATGTTTTCTAGTTGAAAATCATCTAAAAACAATTGGTAATTTGTTTCTCCGGGTTCCTCTGCAGCGCTGAACGATGGAGCCGGGAGGTGTGAAGAACGGCTCGAAGAGAGATGACCATTTGATGACGCTGAATTTCAGCGAAAGCCCAGCTGAGGGAGTTTTGCATAACGGAGCACGCAGCACCATGTCATTCGCCCCAACCACTGTAGTGCCTCCTGTCAGTCCCCTGTTGCAGCCTGTGACTGGAGATCTCCCCAATGGTGTTAGCAACACACCCCCTCTAGAGGATATCACCATCACTTTACCACCCCCCCTGGATCTTTTTGTGGACGGGAAAGACATGAGGTCTCAACAATCCTTTCAGCAACAGTCTTCCCTAGGGCTTTACAGTTTGGGGGACAATTTCTCACGTCTGGAGGCCAGCATCGCTGATCTCAACAGCTCCTTGCCTTCTGTGGACTCCTTAATCGGCGGAGGTGATCCTACTTTGTTCCACCTGAGAAATGAGGACTTCTCACCAATGGGGAAAGGAGAAGTGGATCTAGAGCAGGATCCTTTCGGGAAAGATATGGACACCAGTAACCCCAAGCTTTTTGGTGAAAACACAATGGACATCCTTCAGGAGTTTGGTTTGCCCGAGTCGCCCACGGGTTTCTACGTGGGAGACGACGAGTTCCCCACGTTGACCGACGACTCTCTGCTAGGTGGCATTGTTTCAGACAAGGACTTGAAGTCTGTTGGCTCGTTGAGCCCCAGCACCACCACCACCCCCACCAACATCAATAACGTCAAAGGTGCCAACAGCTTGACTCCATCCAGCCAGTTAACAAGCAGCCTGGGAGTAGTGGTCAAGCAGGAGAAGGAGCCCATGATCCAGCTGTGCACCCAGGGTGTAATCAAGCAGGAGAACGCCAGCGGAAGGAGCCTCTGTCAGATGTCCTCAGACCTGTCGAGTCCGACCAGGAATGTTTCCATTTCCATTTGCGGCGTCAGCACCTCCAGCGGTCAGAGCTACCACTTTGGGAGCCCAGTGTCCAGCGGAAACCAGCAGAAAGATCAGAAACCTGTTTTTAACGTGTACACGCCACAAGCTACCAGCGACGATTGGGGACGGGGATTCGGAAACGCAAACGCCATGCTGCAGAGGGCCAGCAACAGCTTTAACACCACCCAGACCTTCAGCACCAACTATGCCAGGTAAGAACAGGTGGAGGGTTTTTTTGCGCCGCTTGTTATTCAAAGCCGCCGTGCTGCTTTCATTATGACAGTAGATGGAAAAACGTAAACCGGATGCTTTATGCATCGTTGAAACGGGGCATTGAGAGAAAAACGGGTTGTAAAGCAAAGCCATGGGAAATGATCCAGACTATTGTAACGCGCTGAAACCAATCCGATCACAATCTGATGTAGAGTGATTCATGTTCTTGAGGTGATGTTTGGTGGTATTTTCAAAAGTTGATTAGAAGCGACTGGCTAGCCCGGGAAGTTGTTCGATACAAGTAGAGGGTTGAAAATGCGACACATGCCTTAAGTAGAACACACGATACGATCATCTGTACATGGCTGGATGCCACTTTCGCTCGCTCACCGTCATTGTTTACCTCGCGCTCGCAAGCACAGCACGTTCAAAATGAAATGTTTGGCCAGTCAGAAGCAGAAGTGCCTCCTTTAGCTTCTCCACAGATGTTCATTTCGGTGAAGTTCCAATCGTTGCGTTTCGTTTTTTTTTTTTCTTTTCACGCCCACTGAGATGTCTTGCAGACAAAAACAGGCCCGAACCAGTCGTATACACTGGTATGTGTGGTAAATGTTAAGGCAAATTAAAAAGAAAAAAAAAAAAAAAAACGCTCAGTGCTTTTCCACCAAACATGTAGCCAGGAAGTAAAGAGGTCAGACAGCAGACAAAAGTGGGTTCTGATGTAAACACTGCCAACCTTTTTCACCTACCTCGACTTTTTCATCAGCTTTAATCCACCCACACTTGTTTTCGCACGGCTGTAATGGAGGTTTTGGTGTTTGGCATGTAGTAGATAAGGGTTTGTGTTCTTCAAGCCACAGTGTGGATTTTTTTTCTTGCTTCTCACGCTAACGAGTTATAGCACATTTCTTTTGATATTTGTGCGTATCCTATTAAACGTACGTTATCCGCTTCGGATAGCTCCGATGCTTCTGGCGGCGAGTTCCGATCCTGCACGTTTTTTTCCCTATTTCCTCTTCTGCGCGCTTCACTGTTTACAGGGATACGAGCAAGAAAGACAAAAATACAGCTGCTTCACTGTTAAATAAATCAGCGTGCCTTGTAATTACTCGCGTTAATATTGAAGCTAATGAATTTACTGGCAGCTTTCAGGCCAGACACAGAGGATTACACCATCAGTACGCTTTTCCTTCAGCAGAAGTGCATTTCAAGAATATCGTTACGCTCATCCCAGTCTGATTACCGATCGACCGGAGGATAAAGCAGGTGATTAGTGTCGAGCCACTAAAACGGAGACTGCGAAAGGGATTTCTGGATCGCTCGGACGCCACAGGAGGCAAATTTAGTTTCAGTTTGTTGCCTACTGTGTGGATTGTGCTGGATTTCTTTAGGGATATTATTTTTTCTATGATGTAAGACGATTAAAGAATTATCAACATCCACTGCTGCTTGAGAGTGCCAAAACTTATAGACTAGCCATAGTGAGGATGGGTTTCTGCAACAAAGATTTGTCATTTTTCACCTTTTTTTTTTTTAGTAATTATTATTATTAATATTATTGTTATTTAGTTTGTTTAAGGTTTATTCATTTTTGTATATGCAGAATAGCAACTCATGTCATTACATCCCCTGCTGTTAGACAGTACTGAAACCTACAGTTTAGCCATAGCAATTATTTCCTGTCCTGATGGTACAGCAAAAATTGGAGCGGTATGAAGAGTACAAGTTCTTTTCTCATATTCAGGTCAACACCTATTAGAAATAATCACTAATAAATCACTGATCTGCTCAATTCAAAACGAATTGAACTTGCCACACTGTTACAGGAAAATGTAATATCTAGCTAGCTAGCCACGCATCGTCTTTAAAATCACGTGCCAGTTCACGTCCCGTTAGCATCGAGGCTTCTCGACCCTCTGTGGAGTTGAATACGAGTCCAAAAGACATGACATCTGCTAGTAGTAGTAGCTGAATTTATTTGGTCGATAGCACACACACTGACCTTTTGTGAACATAAATCACAAACCGCTTTTAACACCGAGTTCATTGTTTGAACTGCGCAGTAACTAAACAGTCACATCAACTGCAAGGAAGCGTCTGCATTACTGCCAGGCAGCAGGCCATTCCAGACACACCCTTTCACTCACAGAGCTGTGTCAGGCTGAGAATAAACGCCAAAGCGCCTGTGCGAGTCTCCCAACCAGAGCGGGGAGTAGTAGACCAGGAATTTTGACATAGTGCCAACGAGGAAGCGGCTAGGAAAAAAAAACCAGTGACCGGTTTGCTAATGACTGCACAGGATTTATTCAGGAGAGGCTACAGGTGAAGTTCCCCTTCACACAGGGATTTTATTTATATCTACACCGATATTCAGAAATCCCAAAGCAAAGGACGTTCATGTTCCGGCAATGAGAGAGCCGGCTAGACGAAGCTAGACGATTCAGACCATCATATCATGAGGAAAAGTAGCATGCAGAACGAGAGCAGAACATCACCTCGAGCAGCTCGGGGTTATAAATCTGTGAGGTAGCAGTGCAGTCTCGTAGATCAGGCAGCAAAAGTGCACCGTGTCCGCAATGTGAAAAAAGCTGCGGCGTGGGAGTTTAGTCTTTTCTTCTACGCCCACAAAAAAATATCAAATTCCCTCACTGCAGGGTCCTTCAGAAGCGTCAGAGTTAAGCTTCGAACCAGAGTGGGCAACAATCCCATATCGAACAGAAATGATATACCGTGCAGGCAAAAGACTCGGTTTAGACAAAACTGGGATCGACTACGAAGTTTTCTAATGTGATTGGGAAGTGTGTGTAGATTAATGAGAGAAAAAATCCTTTTGAACTATTGTAGCATCAGACAGCGACATAGGGAAATTATAATGAGTTAAGGGGGGTCTGAATACTTTCTGAAAGTATTGCATTGTAGTATTGTAAAGTATTGTATATGTACATCGACCATGACATTATAACATTATGAGCGGTGAAGTGAAGGACACTCATTTTTCTTCATCATGGCACCTGTTAGTGTGTGGGATATATATATATATATATATAATTATCCTAAAAGTTGTTAAAAGCAGGAGAAATGTTCAAACCTAAGGATTTGTGAGTTTGACAAGGACTACATTGTGATGTCTAGACGACTGGGTCAGAGCATCTCCAGAACTGCAGCTTTTCTGGAATTTCCTGGTCTGGTCTAGGGTTACGGTTAACATTTTAACAGTGACATGTTCAAGCATGTAACAAAAACTGTTAGGTCTAGCACCTCTTAGCTACAGCTGATTGACAATTGTATCGCCCAAGGTTTTGGAGGTGTGTACGCTCCACCCAGCATGTGTGAGCAGGATATCGCAGGCGTGGCTAGACGTGACTAATGTGACGCAACATAACTTAAGAAGAATCGCATCGTATATTGTACGAGTTGTCATAGCACTACTCTTAGAGAGTGCCAATATTTACAGTCTAGCCCTGCCGTTCATGAGTTTCTGCTCCCTTATTGTTGTAATATCAGGCAGACATCTGAAAAGCCCACGTCTTTTTACTCAGCATTAATAAAAATGACTGTTTCTGTTAAATCGGACGTCATTCTTGCCATGCTGTGGACTTATGCCTGAAAACGCCAAGCATCTCTATAACTATTGTTAGCCGTGCCTCTGGACTGTACAAGTCGTTTATTCCATTGGCATCGAGTCGCCTCATTCAGTAAGACACGTGAGGCATGTTGCGTACGAGCTGTAGCTGCTAGTCACCATCAGGGTTTTCTGACAGGAATATATCGGCCAGCAGATAAGCACAACGCTAGTTGGAATCGATTGCTGCCACGTTCCAGGTTTTTACATCACTAGGCTTGTGAGATCATGTATTATACAGCATCATATTGTCAATCGCTCTGACTGTAGATTATTGGTGATCATGAGGAAATAATGGGGCGTGGCCAGTTATTCTGGCGCAAAAAACGATATCGAAAGCTGCCCACCAGGCTGTAATATCATGGGGTTTAGTCAGAGATACAAATAAAAGGAATAAATTGAATTACCTGTTTAGTTTTTTCTGCCAAGCAAAGCTTAATATCAAATCCAAGATTGTAATTGTTAATAAAATCTCAGCGTACGTACAGCGCAATGAATTTATTGTATTGGCCGTACCGAATTTCTCTCAATATCCATAATGTATCCTGATGTTTATTGAACACAAGTTCGCATTTCAATAAAAGGACAGGAAGTTCGATGTTCTGTCGAACTGTGTTACTGCGACATTTGAGGATTATCGTGTTCTCTGATGTGGAGCGAAAACTGTGTCACGGTTTCAGTGTTTCAGCAGCATGCGGTTTCTTTTTGCCCGAGATTTATGCACTGTATCATATAATATAGGTGAGAGTTAAGATTTTATTGGAGGGACACACACACACACACACACACACACACACACACACAAGATTTACTGCGCTTGATAATTTGCATGGCTCAACCATGTGTGAAGGTTGTTTAGCTTCCTCCGTTTTTTTTAATAGCCGTGTTTTGATAAACATCTAAAAATAAAGCGAGGTTTGGAAATCGAAAACGCTGTAGAAGAGGACGGACGTGCCTCCCTTTAAAAGCCGTACAGTCTGTAAATGTGTCGTAAAGCGAAGAGGAGACGGTGGTTTTTGAGGAGAAGCAGTCGCAGTCGTGTGGCGGCTCACGGCCAGCAGCAACAGATGGTGAAACAGAAGGGTGGACTCATCTTAAGTGTTCATGTGGGCTTGATTATCCGGCCTTTTTGGTGCGCAGGATTCGAGCGGGAGTCAGGTTTTTTGTGTTGTTTTATTTTTGCCGGTGAGCCTGTACACGCGTGACATTTAACGCCAGGCTAGGCTTCGCTCAGAAGCTTAGTGGCTTGGCATGGGGTCAGAGATGCCACCGAGTTCTCACGCACACAATAAAAGCCAGACTGGTTTTGCATGCGTGCAAGTGCGATTTGTGCCAACGCTCCGAGGCATCAGCTTTTGTTTCCCCTTCCACCTGAATCAGGTGCACGTGTGGCGCCTGTGATGGCCATTAGCCGCCTCCCCTTTTCATCTGCATAGATAATTTGTCATTTGGTTTGTGCTTTCTCTCTCTCTCTCTCTCTCTCTCTCTCTCTCTCTCTCTCTCTCTCTCTCTCCCCCTCTCTTTCTCTATACTTGCTATTCGTTTTCTTTTCCCTGCTCAGGTCCTCCTCTGCCAACTACACACCCACGGATGTCGTGCCCCCCCCCCTTTTCCTTTTAACACCCTCTAGCCAGTTCACAAACCAGAACTTTGGACTCTAATCCGTCTGACAGTTTTCCACTTGAAGCGATACTGCACATGCTGCATGTGATCATTCGGATAAACCACAGCCACCTGATTCACAATTATGTAGCTGGATATCCTCCTGAATATTCCTCGCAGACAGTTTTACTGCACTTTTTAAAAATCCCATTAATATCTGTTATGGCTACAAACTTCTGGGTATACCGTAAATCCTTCAACAGGAAAAAGCTGGCATTTCATCTTAGTCTGGTTTGGAAGTTAATCTCTGGTATGAAAAAAGCATTTATTGGAAATAAGTTCTTAAACAAAGGAATAAATGTGCAGCACGCTGCTAAAGTCAAAGTGTACGTGTGAGATACGACATCCAATAATCTTTAGACTTGCGATATTGAAAGTGTATTCGGACGCGGTTTCAGTGGAACACTGAACACTCTTTCGAAACATGATTATAGGATGGATATTCCGGACAATATTCAAAAGGAATCGCAAACCTTGCATTTCCGTTCGCGCTTTCACGATCGCACAGCGGCTGCCAGATTTCCATTTGCAGCCGTATTTCCCGCCTCTTACGAGTTATTACCATGTCAAATTTAAATAGAAATATTAATTGCTTGCTTTTTCACTTTCTCTACGTGTGGAGCTCACCAAAACTCATACGGAATAGCAATTCCTTTTGCATTTAAATTTCCGATGCCTTGCACTGAAAGCTGTCAATCAAGTGTCAGGGGTGGGACTATATTATTGGGCGTGTTTGTATTGGGAATGACAAAAACTATTCCTGACATTTCCTCTATTGGCCATCGATTGGAAGTGACGTCACTTCCAAATGCAAACACGCCCAATAATATAGACCCACCCCTGACACTTGATTGACAGCTTTCGGAAATGCAAATGCAAACCATTTTAAGGTTTTGGAACCTCCACTCTTCTGGAAAGATGTTCTTATGGAGATTTGTGCTCATAAGGGTGTTGGTGAAGTCAGGTACTGATGGAGGTGAGGTGAGGGGACCCTGGGTGCAGTCAGTGTTCACATTCATCCCAAAAGCGTTCAGTAGAGTTCAGGCCACTCCAGAGTTTCCACTACAAACCATATAATCCATATCTTCATGGAGCTGCCTTTCTGCACAGGGATCTGGAGTTGCATCTCTTATAGTTCAAGTCGAGGACAAATACATACACTGGTGTGCCCCCGTCTTAATCATTCATGTTTTAGCTTGCTTAGCACAAATTTCATAAAGACCTGTTTTTATGACTGATAGCGCTTTCCTCCAAGCGTGTTACACCACACCGTGATGAAGCAGGAACGCCGGTTTGCAATTTCACACGTCCGAGGAAGACCTTTCAGCCAACACCTTCCATCTTTGGTAGCTGTTGTCAGATCGAGAGCAAAGAGCTGATTGGTGGGGAGAAAATAGGCAGAGAAAACCAACATCCAAAATTATAATTGTAACTTTGATTATCAGGGCTCCGTTACTCATTTCCATTGCTACTGTTACATAATGTTTCCTTGAGCTGGAAAACCTGCTTTTACTCTCTTAGCTTTAACGGTTGTCTTAAACGGGTCTTAAAGTGTCTTAAAATAGCATTAAAAAGCATTCAACCGAATTTACCGATCGAACACATGGACTCTTGTTGAAAAAGACAGAGATGTAAAGTTTTATTTAAGCGCACACTAATGGGGAATCATTAGCTTAAAGGTCTCCGAGGAGAAATGTGATAACTGGACCGTAAAGCCGAGTGTCTCTGGCAGGGTTTCAGGGCGCATATAAAAATATAAAGGAAAGCAACAAAAGCAACCGAACTTTCAGTTTTATTTTAATCTGTCTGCGCTGAATGATTTCAAACCCCCCCAAAATAATATATTTGTAATTTTAGGCCCATCATCACTATTACATAATGCCCACATAATGAGTTACTTTGTGACGCAAATATTATGATTTCTCATCATCTCCAAGCCTAATTTTCATTTAACTGTCTTAGAGTCATCAGCTGGCAGCAGGAAATGAGGCTAATATACCACAGTTTTGAATATTCCTCCTACGCCATTCATCAGATTCATACCTAATTTGGCCCGCGCGAAGCGAAGAGATCGATGACGCAAAATCGCGCACGCCGTTGCTATGGACACCCAATCAATCACCATCACCCCACACAAACAGGAAACGACCCATAATTCCAACGCGCATGCAATGCTGTGCACACTTTCACGTACATCTTAGACAATTGGGAGTGAGGACTGCTGCGGTCAATGATGTTCACTCAACATGTTTCACCTTCATCGCTTTAAACGTGACGGCGAAACTTCACATTTATAGTCACGATCACGAGTCTGCCGCTCCAGATTTTTGACATAAAATTATTTCTGATATATTTGAACAAATGGATGAAAACAACTTTTTTTTTACTTTTTTTTTGCCTATGCCTTTTTGAAGAGTATCTGCAGGCGTGAAAGGGAAAGTTTATAGGACTGTGGTGAGACCTGTGATGTTGTATGGTTTGGAGACAGTGGCATTGAGTAAAAGACAGGAGGTAAAGCTGGAGGTAGCAGAGCTGAAGATGTTGAGGTTTTCATTGGGAGTGATGACGATGGACAGGATTAGAAACAAGTTTATTAGAGGGACAGGGCATGTAGGACATTTTGGAGACAACGTGAGGGAGGTGAGATTGGACATGTGGTATATCTGGAGTAGGAGAATGCTGAGGATGGAGACACCAGGAAGAAGGAGAAGAGGAAGACCAAGGAGGAGGTCTTCCTCTTCTGATGTAGATGTAGAGGACAGATGCAGATGTAGAGGACAGGGTGGTATAGAGACGGATGATCTGATGTCGTGACCCCTAATGGGAGAAGCCAAAAGAAGATGATGATAATACTTTTTTTTGCCTACGGTTTTCTTTTCTAGGTTTGGGTTTTAGTTTTATATAAATTAAATAATTTATAATAAATATTTTGTAAAATAATGAATGTAAATATCTAAGAGAATTGTGATATATTTGTCACATTGTTTAGCTCTACTTTTATGCCGAAAAAAACTTTTGTGGAATAAACATTTCAGTCAGTCACATTTACAGTCCAATCTATCCAATCTTATGGTCCGGTGTCTACAAAAACAGTTATATATTTTCTGGAGGGTCATGTGACCTGCCGGTTCACAGAAGGATCAGCGTGCGCTCCCGGGGGGAAAGCGTTCTATTGAAATCAGGTAGAAACTATAGTGTGCATAATTGCATCGCTTTACGGTAACCACCAGGTGCTTCGTGTGCAAAACCGGCTTTCAGGCAGGATGACGTTCACTAGCAAAATGCACCTTCTCATTTTACTTTCTGTATCAAAAGTGAAACTGATGAGCAGCATCTTTTTATTTCCTTAACACGCACCTGGTGGTTACTGTAAAAGCCCAAATCTTACCATTTTCTGTTCATCTCACTTTCAGGTGAAAAAGGAACATTTTCCATGGTGCCATCCATAATAAATACAGCTGTGTAATGATATCTGTATACCTGTCAGATGTGATCTAACATATCGAACATACTTTGGCTGGATCTTTTCTTCATGAGAATGACCTAGAGACATTTTCCATTATGTAAAGCATGAAAACTGCGACAAGGCTTTAAAAAAAAAAAAAGGGGGGGGGGGGTCTTAAAAAAAGGGGGGGGGGGGGGG
Source organism: Silurus asotus (assembly GCA_024362625.1). Taxonomy (NCBI): domain Eukaryota; kingdom Metazoa; phylum Chordata; class Actinopteri; order Siluriformes; family Siluridae; genus Silurus; species Silurus asotus. Next base: position 867,603 of record MU551526.1, read on the forward strand.
GGGTCTTAGAGGGGGTCAGGTAATAATGAGACTTCAGAACCACTTGCTTAAATCTTAATAATTCCAGATTCATGTCATGTTTTTTTATTAGCTCAGGGGAAAGAGTTGTATTTTTGTGCATTATTTTTGTGCAGTAACCCGCATCAACAGACTTTGATGCTAAAACGCCACACTCCTGCGCAAAATTTGTTAAAGGCTGGCAGGCATTCAAATCTTTAGGGTTTCCATGTGGGACACAACAGCAGAATTTGGCACTGAAGAAAACAATGAAAACCTGTAGTGCCTGTAGCATTGAAATTGGCGTACTAATCCAAAAGAAAACATTTATTTAGAGCATTTCAAATTTTTCTTAAGGTTGGAGTTTGATTTTGGTGGACTTTATTTAGACTGTACTGATGTGAGACATGTCTGGGCGAAGGCACATGGATTGTGATTCAACCGTTAAATCCAAAAATCTGTACAATATACAGTGTCTCTTAAATCTCCAATAAAGACAATCCTAGTGGCGAGTTTAGATCAGGAATGTGAGATTTTAAAGATTATTTCCAACTAAATCTATCATGGGCTCATTAGTCTGTTCTGAGCTTCATACAGTCTAGGCTTTAGGACCATGAGATAAATTTAGTGAAGCCCCATATATTATTTATATATATATAATTATATATGGAATTATATACATAACAAAAAAGTGTGAAACAACTGAAAAACATCATATTGTAGGTTCTTCAAAGTAGCCACCTTTTGCTTTGATTACTGCTTTGCACACTCTTGGCATTCTCTTGATGAGCTTAAAGAGGTAGTCACCTGAATTGGTCTTCCAACAGTCTTGAAGGAGTTCCCCGAGAGATGCTTGGCACTTGTTGGCCCTTTTGCCTTCACTCTGCGGTCCAGCTCACCCCTAAACCATCTCGATTGGGTTCAGGTCCGGGGACTGTGGAGGCCAGGTCATCTGGCGCAGCACCCCATCACTCTCCTTTTTGGTCAAATAGCCCTTCAGTGTGACTCTACAATTTTCATAGTCATGAAAATAAAGAAAACTCTTTGAATAAGAAGGTGTGTCCAAACTTTTGGTCTGTACTGTATATACATACACATATACATACACAGTGGTAACTTGGCCTACGAGTGCATTAATGTACGTGTTTTCCGAGGTACGAGCGGTCACTCAGCCAATTTTTTTAGATAAGCAAAGAAGAAAAAGTACAAAATCACAAGTTCAGGGATACATAGTGTACAGTGGTGATAAAGAGAGTAGCAAAAAGAGTTTTCCGTCGTCTTCTGCCATTCTCCTCTACCCTCCACCTCCACCAGAGTCTTTGTTAGCTCAAGTCGTCTCCTCCATGGTAAACACACTGTATACAACCTTATTATATCTTTAGATACTTTTTCTATTATGTTTTTGTTTTTGTTTTTTTGTTTTTACAGGATTTGTTATTTAGAAATGTATTTTCCTAACTTAATAACATGAAACATAAAAACGGGGTGGCATTTTGAAGGTTGGAACGGATTAATGCCATTTGTAAGTATTTTCAATGGGGAAGTATTTTTTCAACTCCCAACAAATTTCACTTTGAGGACAGGTTTGTTCTTATCCACAAAAATACATAAAGTGAATGTTCGTTAAGTGGGGAGCGTCTGTACACACACACACACACACACACACACACACACACACACACACACACACACACACACACACACACACACATACACACACACAAACACATGGTGACAGTTTGGGCAAGAACCATAAATGGCTGGAAAATTCAGGTGTCCCAAAACATACAGTGCATGTTTTAATAATTGATGCAGTTTATTGTTCCAGTCTCCTGATGTACAAAACACTTTGCTCCTGTCCACAACTGATGCATGCGGTACATCAATCTAACAGGTCAAGTAAAGAAGTCATTAATACCATATAAAACTGACACAGTACACAGTGAAATGAGACAACATTAAACAACATAGAGCTACAACGCCCCCACCATAGAGCTACAGCGCCCACCATAGAGCTACAGCGCCCACCATAAAGCTACAACACCCACCATAGAGCTATAGAGCTACAACGCCCACCATAGAGCTACAACGCCCACCATAAAGCTACAACGCCCACCATAGAGCTATAGAGCTACAACGCCCACCATAGAGCTACAACGCCCACCATAAAGCTACAACACCCACCATAGAGCTATAGAGCTACAACGCCCACCATAGAGCTACAACGCCCACCATAGAGCTATAGAGCTACAATACCCGCCATAGAGCTATAGAGTTACAATGCTCACCATAGAGCTACAACGCCAACCATAGAGCTATAGAGCTACAACGCCAACCATAGAGCTATAGAGCTACAACGCCTACCATAGAGCTACAAAACCAAACACAGAGCTACAACACACAACATAGAGCTATATACAGAACACAGAGCTAAGGACTAAAGTAAGTGTCATCGCCATATAAAGTGCAGACAAACAACACAAGACAGTGTGGCACAGATACACAAAACACAGAATACAAAATCCTGCCAAACAGTAAACCTAATTTATAATATGATAATGTAGTGCAAAACCAGCAAAACAGCATGTAAACAGTATAATGTGAATATAAATATAGTATGGGTGGTGGAATAGATTGAGATGAGTATTGAGTGTGTTGAGTTCAGGTTGTAACAGGTTAGTAACACACAGTTGAGTGTGTGTGTGTGTTTGTGTTTTGTACAGTTCAGTGTTAAGGAACCTGATGGCTTGAGGGAAAAAATTGTTGCACAGTCTGAATGTGTGGCCCGAATTCTTCTGAGCCTCTTTGCTAATGGCAGGAGGGTGAAGAGTGTGTGTGACTGGTTTGTTGGGCAGTCCACAATGCTGTTGGCTTTGCGGGTGCAGTGTGTGGTGTAAATGTCTGTGATAGAGGGGAGGGAGACTCCAGTGATCTTCTCAGCTGTCCTCACTGTCCTTTTGTAGGGTCTTGCGAATACGAGACGGTGCAGTTCCCAAACCAGGCAGTGATGCAGCTGCTCAGGATGTTCTCGATGGTGTCCGGTTAGGAAGGGGGGAGGGAGATGGGCTTTCCTCAGCCTTCTCAGGAAGTAGAAGCACCGCTGGGCTTTCTTGGTGATTGAGCTGGTGTTAAGTTCTCTGCCAGATGTACACCAAGGAATTTGGTCTTTAGTTTGGTGGATCTCGTCTAACCTGCTTTCCCTTTTCTTCACAGTTGGTTGACGGCTCATACCATCCAATTATGGTGCGTGCGCTTGTGCGTGTCTGTCTTTTTTTTTTTTGTACGCGCATGCATGTGTTTACATGCACTGTTGGTTTCCCGTATCTTTTTGGCTAACAATGAAACCGCCATTTCTTCCAGCTCCCACTACTGTACTCAAAAATGAACGAAATACAGTGTATTTTTGCTGCAAAGGCATTTCAGTGACCTGATTATTGCATAAGGCTGACCTAGATTTTCTTCATCTTACAAACGATGACTGGTCTTTCACAAACAATTCAACTCGGTGCAGTTCATATGCTGAAGTAAAACCTTTGGATATCGGTTGTTGGAAATCCTGCCTATTCTATTGACACAAACAGACTCCCGCTGCCTCAGTCCAGCTACAATTTCAGAGATAAAGTAGCTGTGACAAAGACACAGTTTTGAGTCAAGTGCAACAAAAAAATACTGCAACTTGATAGTAATCTAAAACACAAGGCTGAATGTCTGAACCGCACAAAAGAAAAAAAAAGAAGCTAAAGAAAGATGTCAGTGTTTTTGCAGTGAATCTTTTGTTATTCAGTACCTCAGAGATGTTTCGCAGATATGTCAGGAAGAACAGGCAAAGATTTGCCAAGCAGTCTGCCTCGAGTCTGAAGAGAGACACTAGAGGATCTGAAAAGCAATTCAAATTCTTTTCCTTCACATAATAAAAAGATTTCAAACGAATTCATTATATTTCATCCTAGTTTTAGTACTGATATGAAAATTAGGAGAAATTAAGTCATAATTAGGACGTAGGTAACGTGAGACCCTTTGTTATTAGGAAAGCACCAATAATTTGAGAACTGAGAATTTTTTTATTAGTAGAATTAATAAAGAAATTCTAAACCTGGTCATGGTTGTGATATTTTCTTCTCTTTCTCCACTTTTTCTCCGTATTATTATTGTCAAACATGAAAGAAAGAAGAATTCAGGATGAGTGAAAATACACTAAAAAGTGGAGGATAAGTGTAGCTTTTGACAGAATCCAAGATGCCTGAAATTCTAATTCGGCAGACTCAGCTTAATCCAGCGAATCCACAAATGTCTTAATTTCAAATTGACAAAATTGTACTAATGTAAACATGACTTACATTAAAATTAGGATTAAATTTGAACTGATAGTGTCGCTATATGTGCACCTTGTGTTTGGAGCACTTGCCCAAAATTTGGTCTGAATGTTCTTTAGATCTTTCTCAATCAGTGTGCCAAACTTCACAACTTTTTAGCAGACCGTTTTATGGGCTGCAGTAGACAATCTTGCCAGAGGTAGAATAACAATTGAGTGGAGTTTCCCCAAACTTTTGGCCCCTAGTGACTTTTTATTTGGCCTAACATCCTATTTATGAGAAGAGGAAAAAAAAGACACATACAGGAATTTAATTTTACATTTTTACATTAATTTTTTCTTTTTTTTAAGCTGCAAAAACTGTACATTCAGTTGAATAGTGTATTTGAATTAACCAAATTAATATTTATTTATAAATTAACATTATTAATATTTATTTATTACGCTGCATATGCCTGTATTTATTATATCATGAATAGCTGTATTTGGCATTGCACTCTATTGTACTATTCCCAATTACTATTGTAATTGGGATTGTTTTTCTGTTTATATTGTTTTATTTATAAATTTGATTGGACTAGAAAACATTTTAACTGAAAGTAAAACTGCATTAGATTACAGAGTAAGATTTTCTATGTATTTATTTCTAGATTGTGAAATCATTAATGATTGGACCCATGGCAACTAGCATTATAATATGATACAATTTGGTACAAGTTTACTTTCAGTCCAAGCAAGATTTGGCCCTTCATAGGAAAATGATTTGGCAGTTTTGCAAAAGGGTGTCTGTGCAATTTTAGTGCTTGGCCCCTATTATTAATAATACTACTTTGCATTGATAGATGTGGAAAAATGATCCCGCATAAGTGGGGGATTGAAAGAGGAGCTATGATGAATGTTAAAGGTGTTCGTGTGGTTAGTGGAAAGGACACGTGTAAACTGGAGAGGCTTCAACTGATTCCAGTAATGAAATCGACCTCGGTATTAAAGACTGGAATCCTACAGCAAAAACTAATCTCTTCCTCGTCCTCACCCTTTCAGACACGACACATTGAGCGTTATTGTAATTAAATGCCAAAGTGTTTACCTGTAAACGACATGATTTTTCCCAAGTTGCACTTTATACATTAGACCCAATGTTGTTCTAATCATAATGTTGAACTTAATGCAAAACTACAATGATGTTGAAGGTTTTTTTTGTGTTTGTTTCACCTCAGGGAATAACCATTTCCTCCTTTTCTGGTGCACTGCGCCTTGCCGAGATATTGCAGTGGAAAAAAAACAGGCTGCAAATGTGATCACTCTCGAGGGTACACCAGTTTCCAAGCGTAAGACAGCCTCAAGAATCCGTTGCCGTGACTCATATCGTCCCGCTTGTAAAAATAGAAGTGTGGCCTAATGTCATAAAATGAACCAAACGTGGAAGCTTTGGGTTTTTCACGGGCGTTATTGGGAGGATACTGTTTTGCGCGCTGCCTGTCCTGCCTTTATCATCGCACGCTATGCAAGTCCGGTCTAAAATATTAGCGCTTAGTGTTTTTCTGTTGTGTAACATTACAGTAAGCTGTAGCAGTTTAACTAAAACAGTAGCTCACTGATTAATAGGGAGATTCCAGATGTATTACAGAGCACAGCCAGTGCTTCAGCTGCTGTTGTCTTGGCAAGGTCACGTTTTGGTGGTTCGCTTCTTCTTTAGACCACCGCACAGTGATCCGAGCTCTGAATGGCAGGGTTTTTTAAGGAAAAAAAAAAGAAGGCAGCTGGTTTGCAATGGCAATGGCATGTCTTGTCAGTGCATACACACAGAAACAGTGTCTTTCATTTCATTTATTAAAGGAAGGTGGTGGCTCAGTTCAGTTGCCTATCGGTTATGATTAAAACAAGCACAGAGGCATGACCAGGCAAAGAAGCGCTGCCATGAGTCAGGCCTTTTGTCTGGCTGGCAAAACGCACCTCAGTGTAATTGTTAATTGACCTAGATCTCATGACGTCCAGAGTCTAATATGTGACTACGGGCGCACAGACCTGTTAAAGCTGTGACGTCTGCTGCTGGGGCATGTGATCAGACAGATGGTGCTCTAAGCAGCACTCGAGCTATATTTTGATCGTGTTGACAAGCCCAAAGGGAATTAAATGTGTGCTGTATATCTGTAGATTATAAACGGTTAAGTGATTAAAGTCATTTTCTTTCAGAGGATAGACAAGGTCCGTTTAGTATTTCTGATCTCTCACATTCTCTCGCGCTTTCTCTCTCTCTCTCTCGCTAAATATATATATATATACACATGCGGCAAACTTTGTGCAACAGGGTGGAGATGGGATGCAAACATCCAACAAAGCAAACATGGCAATTATTTAATCTACTGTAAATGTATATGTATAGAGTGTGTGTGTGTGTGTGTGTGAGAGAGAGAGAGAGAGAGAGAGAGAGAGAGAGAGAGAGAGAGAGAAAGAGAGAGAGAGAGAGACTGGCTAAGTGTTGCTTGTTGCCCAGATTATATTTTTGGTATGAAAGAAAAACATTATTTGAAACTCTAAAAATCTGTACTTGGTTTAAGTCAAGTCCTCTGTCATATACATTACATTTACCTTTTTAGCATTTAGCAGATGCCCTTATCTACAGCGACTTACAACTGAGCAGGCAAAGATTAAGGGCCTTGCTCAAGGGCCCAGCGGTAGCGAGATAGGATTTAAACCTATGAACATCCAATCCAGAGTCTAACGCCTTAACCACTGAGCTACAACCTTCCCTAAGATGACCGGTCCCAAGCTACAACCTTTTATCAGATGGCCGGTGTTCTTTGAACATATTAAAAGCATAAATTATTAGCTGTTAAAATAGTCCCTCGTTCCCAGTATGTGATGAATGTCTCCACCCCTGTGGGTTATGTTATTTATATCCTTTTACTAGCATTGTACAGCCAGCATGGATAATTGTCGCAGGTCTATTTATAAGTGCCAGTCTCCGTTCTATCATTTCCAGACTGACTCTGACCGCAATGCAATACTCCGACACAAGAACGTAGCGCACACCGGCTTCTCGGCGGCGGCATCGCCACCGGATTCGATCTCCACACTGGCACCTTTTCCAAGGGAGAATTGGCTTCTGGAGGAGAAACTTGTTTGGTATATATTGTTGAACGTATAAACATGTTGACAGGAGTTGGAATTTGGATCGGGGCGATATGACAAAAAAAAAAAAAAGATATACCACTCGGAGACATTTTTACAACCCATATCACAACATTTGGATTTGGAAATCCCAATATTTATATGATTAGATTTGCTAACAATTATGCGAGCCAGCCCTCTAGCATTGGCAGTGGAGTCTGGAATGCTAAGTGAGTAACCTTTTTTAAGTTCACAGATTTAGGCAATTTGATTATCTCTTGATTCCTACACAAACCGTTAATAACCTTTAAGGACATGGGTCTATGTTTTATTCCAGTCCATATGGGACAGTTCACAAAAGCATGGAGAGCCAATCGGATTCTGAAGCTCATGGATAGAAAGGTGTACAAAAGGTACACAGGGCACAAAGTGTGCACTTTTATAGATGCAGTAATGCAGTTATATGATTATTTAGAAGATGATTGTTAAAAAGGGAGGGGAAATGGAGCATTGGGTAGAGTAAGAAATGGAGTTACTGATAAATTAATATGTAACTATTCCAGCCAGCTACAAGAAGATATGGGTTACATGGGTTTGAGTGGAAGATCTTGAGTGGCCTGCTATAGAGCTCTGACCTCATCCCTATTAAACACCTTTGGAATGAATTGACATGCTCCCAGGCCTCCTCACCACACCTCAGCTCACCTCACCTACATCATTACCTGATTTTACTCACACCCTTGTGGATGAAAGCGCACAAATTTCCACTCTCACACTCCAATACTACTTTCTTTCCTTCGACCTCTCCCGTTAGGGGTCGCCACAGTGGACCATTCGCATGTTTGATTTGACACGTTTTTACGCTGGATGCCCTTCCTAACACAACCCTTCCAATTTATTTGGGTTTGGGACCAGCACTAAGGCTTGTGCAACCCTAATGGCTGGGGTTGGTTCCCTGACCGGGGATCGAAACCGGTTGAGTGTTAAGAGCACTGCACCCTAACCACTAGACCACCAAGGAACCCTCCACTCTAACACTCTAATATCTAGCGAAAATGAAGGTTATTAGGGCATATGGAGATTAAAATGTGGTGGAATGGGATGTTCAAAAAGCGGATATTTAAATTGACTAAAGGCAACTTTCTAAATGTTTTAATGTTAGAATAGTACTTTTACCTTCTTATGTAAATGTTATGGAAAAAGTTACTACGGTTATTCTACTGTCGTGACTTACATCATCTCACATAAAACTTAAACATTATATCAATATTGATATTACCTCGGGCTAGCTGAAATTATGGAAATATTAACGGACTGATAACCAGTTTTGTGCATCCTGGTTTTTATCGTGTTTGGAGATTGGGAAGGATTAGATTAAGAAACTCTGGATTAAAAGAGCATTTTGGGACAAAGCTAAAACTTGTTGAATATTACTATATAATAATACTACTACAGTTTTAGTGGTACATAAAATTCACATTTTTGTGTTATTGTGTCGGTATAGCTGAACTCTTTCTGGTGCTGAGTTACTGAGAAATGCCACCGAAAACTATCCGGTTTGAGGTTCAGCTTTCACTTTACATCCTTTTTTTTGTGCGGGTTTTCTTCTGTATATAGCTGTATATAATGCCATGCAACTGTATATCAGACATTTCCTCTGCTCTCTTTCATTATTTAAAGGGCATCTCCAGTGACTCTCTTTTGTTGTCACGCTCCAGTAGTTACAGAGTCGCGAGGGCGACGTACAAACCCGAGATTACACTGTTAAACTGTGATTATTTTGACCTAGAACTGAAAGTTAAATGTGTTCGAAGAACAACTTCTTAACATTCAGTGCCAGAGCATAGCACTTTAATACTCACACGTTCAGGAAAACAAAGCAAACGTAGAGAAAAGAAAAAAAAACAATGACTAAAATACAGCCTTGAGGCTGAAGTTCAGAATCCACGGGCAGCAGATTGGGAACAAGTCTCGACAAAAATAAAAATGAATCTGTTGCCTTTGTACTATGTAAAATCCATTCTGTATCCTCTAGCTTGTCGTGGTTAACCTTCTAAAAAAAAAATAAAAAGGACTTTCCACCCCAACCTGACCTATAGAGCTCCAAGATTACCAAGGTAATATCAAACATAATGATGCGTGTTTAAGGCCTTTTAATAAAGGACATTTCATTAAAATTTATAAATAATAGAATTGTTGGTTTTAATTGTTATTATTTTAGTCATTATCCTTTTATATTTTCTACCTAACAACCTAACGACGTCCTAGCCATCCAAAACCCACAGCCCTTAATTGCAAATAAAATATTTGTCTCCCTAACAGGCCGCCAAGACTAGTTAAAAACATTATCTAACTAAACAATTTCACCTGCAAATATACAGTGTGGTTAATAATTATACTGTACTTCACCTCATATACCGTACTGTATATAATACAATGCACCTCATATACCGTACTGTATATAATACAATGCACCTAATTTACCATACTGTATATAATACAATGCACCTTATATACCATACTGTATATAATACAGTGCACCTCATATAGAATATATAATATTCTAACCTGCATATTATGTATACATAATATACTGTACAATATATAATATACTACACTATGCATATTATGCTGTACAGTACATAATTAGCCAAATTAGTATTTTTTTTATCTTTTGACAGATCATTTTGCCTCTTTTTAGGAACAATTTGTAAACTCATCTGCCAATAGAACGAGGCTATTTCAACATGAGTACAAATCACCAGAAATTATACCTTATTGTTATTGTAATATCGACAAGTTTTTTAGGGGAAAACCATCAATATGCCTTTATCCAAGCCACTTTGTCATTTATTGTCGAGAGCCATCAGTGGGATTTTCCACTGCTTGTAAACCAGGAGATCTCTTTTTACAGACACTAAGAGAAGATTAAGTATGTCCCGCGTCACCAAAACCCATCAAGGTTCTGACTTTATGATCAGAATACGACTACCATAGGATAAAACCTCTGCTTGACATTTTGGAAAGCTGCCACAAAATAAGGAAAAAAAAAAACAATTATAAAATAAGAATGTAAAATTTTTTTAAAAAACCTCAAGACCGTTTTTCTCAGAACCGTGAGATCAGTATGTGGGATTGATTAGCTGTGCACGGCTCTCTCGCTCCTGCTTGTTCTGTGAGACTATTTCAATGAATTGACTTGCTTTTTAAAATCCTAGCAAAAGCAGATATATCGCAGGACTGACTCACCCAGAGCTGCTCCATGAAAGTAAATCTGCACTTATGTAACCCAGCACCATATATATATATATATATATAT
>MU551526.1:878489-915818 GCA_024362625.1 Silurus asotus
ACAGGTCCCCTGGTGGTCTAGTGGTTAAGATGCAGCGCTCCCACCGCTGCGACCCGAAGACGATTCCCAGGTCAGGAGACCATCCCCAGCCACTCTCAGTGCCGGTCCCAAGCCCGGATAAATTGGGGAGGGTTGCGTTAGGAAAGGCATCCAGCGTAAAAACATGTGCCAAATCAAACGTGCGGAGGATCCGCTGTGGCGACCCCTAACGGGAGAAGCCGAAAGAAACTTACTTACTATATATATATATATATATATATACACAATACACACACGATAAACGGACCCCAAAAATGCTCTTTTATGTATACAGTACTGTAATAACATTTTACCTAATTTTTTAATCAATAATTATATTTTTATTAATATATTTCATTATTTCAACATAAAACTCCATAAAAAACAATTCCTTATAAGTGTTTTGGTCTATGGTGCTATCCACGAGAGACCAGGAAAATCAGTCGAACAAATTAGTTATGTGGCAAATGCAATATATAAATATAATAATTAGGGATGCACCGAAATAAAAATTCTTGGCCGAAACTGAAAACCGAAAAAGGAGGAAAGCAAGGCCGAAAACTGAAAAACCGAAACACCGAAATAAATTATGGCAATTATTATTACCATTGCATTTATTTCTATGATTGTGTACTAAACTTACTAAAATCAAGGCATTTAAATTGCATAAAATAATATTAAAGTTTCAAAGAATTAATCAATTACAAATTATAAAAAATATTTGGTTATAGCACATTGCAACAACACACAGGATAAAATAAAATAAAATTTAGTCTTAAATGTTTAACTGTAATGCACTTGTGTACATTAAATAATAATGTACAGGCCCTCTGTCCTGCTGAAAGGTTGTACAATGAAATATGTTCTTTCATAAAAACAAAGAGCATTTAGAACAACTGCAACTGCTTAAAGATACAACAATAAACACTATCACTGGGAAACTTCCTGCCTTTTCAAAAACGTCCGCCGCAGACGGAGTGCGCATGCGCAGGGGGGTTTTGCTTTTCTGTGCGTTTGCGTTCCTCTGATATTCAGCACAACAATCGGGATGTTTGGATTTCAAATTAAACCCGACGTGGAGAAAGTTTTTGCAGACGAAATTTCGTTATTACATGTTTTGCACATCGCTATCCGTGGGTCTTTCTAAGATATACTGAAATACGTCCACACCGCAGACATGTTGTTTTAGACATGCACGTGCAGGCAGCGGTTTCTGTTTGCGTCATCACAACAAACTGTTTCGGCCGTGTTTTTTCGATGATCAAAGTCTTTCAGCCGAAAACCAAAAATGCACTTTTGGGCCATTTTCGACCGAAGATTTTCGGTGGCCGAATATTCGGTGTATCCCTAATATATATCTAGAAGTACTGCACTCTCATATATATATATATATATAAGTACTGCAGAACTGTCAGTCATCACATTATCCGTATATGTTACACACACTATGGCTGCTGTATTTTGTACACAGTCCTAAAGTAACTCTTTATCCTACCTGATGCACAATACTGTTATTTGTACTGCCATGCACTCACACTTTATACTTATTTGTCATATAATCTGTATCCCTATGCTGTCTAAATTCTCACACATTGTCTGCATTGTCTTGTCTTGTCTGTTTTTGTCTCTTACTGTCCAAGCTGAATGTATAGTGTTATTTATGTGTGTACTTTGAGAGACAGCTGGAACCAAATTCCTTGTGTGTGTCAACACACTTAGCCAATAAACGTAATTCTGATATATACATATAAATTCACACTGTCCCTTAAATGGAGTGTTATGTAAGTATGTCATCGGAAAATGAAAATATTTCATGCAGAATGAAAAAATATTGTGCAATTGTTGCATAATTATTGTGCTTTTAGAAATAAACTGTGAAACCCATTCAAGCATGGGGTTTAGAGATTTGAGTTGAGAAAGCTTGCAAGACCATGTTTTTATTATTAAATGTATAGTGTTTGTTTGGTAATCCTTAGTAACTGCCTGGTCAGGGTTGCAGTGATTTATATTTTGGGAAGAGTTGAGAATGTAGCTGAGGTTTGAGGGACTGTCAAAAATACTAGAAATATACAATATAAATAATATATACACACCAAATTCAGGTTCAAATCTGAATGCAGATACTCGGCTGTTGTACGGTGAGCTTTCTCCTAGTTAAACTGTTTGGCTGTAAGTCAGGTTACTAGCATACAAAAGTACAACAGTGATGGTCAGTAATGATGTATGTTTACTTTATCTTTTTTTTTTCATGCTGGAAAACTTTGATATATTATTGTGTAATTTTGCGCTTTTTACTTCACTTTTTTTATTATTTTTTTATTTTTTTATTTTTTTTTATATAAAACATGCAGTTCCTTGGAAGTGAAAACATAAACTTGGAAGTTAAATGCGAAGATCGCAAGCCCAAAGTTGTGCTGCAGAGGGAGAGTCACGCTGTGAGCTGGAAAGTAGAGATTGCGCTCCTTTCAACACATAAATCATTAAAAAAAAATCGATCTAATGTGACTCCATTATTAAAACAAAGTTCTCAAAAATCACTACTTTTACTTTCCATGCTTTACTTTTCTTGTACCTTCGAACCGTTAAAGCGCCTCGTGGATTACGGTGAGGCCAATCCACCGAATGTGTGTACGGTACCCCAGTGCTAATACCACAGACGCATCCGCACATCTGCACCGCTATCAGGTTTCTAGACAAAACACGGAGCAACAAATAAACACGCCCTGACGACTTTCGGCTGCGTTCAGCCAGCTTTTTTTTTTTCTCTTCTTTTGCTCATTATTATTGTTGTTATTATACTTTCTAATTATCTTGGTTTAGCACGGAGATCAGCACAGCCATGGGGAAAATGATATTCGGTAGTGAGGGGTGCAGGTTTATAGGTCTACAGACTAGCACAAGTAGTCAACAGAAGAATGAGATAAAGGGGTACTTCCCCGTGCCTCCTTTGTAAAGAGTAGAAGCAAACCATTTTGTTTCTTTTTTTGATCTTATGGTATCAGATTTGCAGTAAACCTTAACACGTCTTCAGAGCACTAAAGAGATAAAGGTTGAAGTCGACCGCACTAATGTGTACCAGTGTGGAGGACCAGTGAGGTTTCTGTGGTTAGAGCAAAGTGCAGGAGAACACTAGTGCACGTATATCGAACATTTCAATTTCGAGAATGTGAGCTCAATATGATGTTTCACGCCGGATTTACTGATATCAGACCGCGTTACCGCGTCGTACCGTTTGTTTGTGCGTTATTTTGTTGTTGCAGCACGTCATTTGCATGTAGGCCATCCGCTTGGCACCGTTTCACACGCTGTGTGCCCTCTGTGTTCCCCTCCCTCACTCTCATTTACTCACTCACTCAGTCGCTCTATCTATCTGTCTTTCTCTCTCGGTTCTCTTTCTCCACGTGTGTGTGTGTGTGTGTGTGTGTGTGTGTGTGTGTGTGGGTGGTGTTGGTTGTTGATACAGCTTCTTGCTGTCAGCTCTGTGCCCCTGTGGCTGTAGGGCAGGGCTCAGCTCACACGCCTTGCAGACTTCCGTCGCCCCCTGGTGGCCGCACTACCCACCCAAAGCTCTGTTTTCGTCTCCAAAGTGACCTTCGGGTAGAATTTGACACTCAGGCGTGTCCAGATGTCAGAGCTAATTCGCAGCTCCTCGTTTTTTTTTTTTTTTTTTTTGGCAGGCCGCACGGACCAACGATTTCTCCCTCGCACACAGAGCAAACGGGTTTCTGTGATTAAGAACGTAGACGAAACCGTCCTGTAGTGTTCCAGTTCAGTGAGAGCCATACAAAAAAAACATAATGAGATGTTATCATTGACTTTATTCAAATCGAAAGGAAAAGGGCCGGAGAAGGTTGTGCAAGTTGTATCATTTTTTTTTTGTGTCACATTAAATGACATTGTTCAATTTACATAATGAATTTCCTTACATAAAACATCACAATGTTTACTACAATACGGTGCGGTTTGCTTTTTTTTTTACTTGCTTACCTGCGTTATGTACTTATATACTTATCTATTTGGTTATGTATTTACTTGCGCATTTACTTACATACATATTTTGTATCCTGTTTATGTATATGTGCATTGGTTTGTTTATTTTTCGGCTTGGTTAGTTGGGTTACCACTTTCGTACTTGCTTATCGATCTATCTTTTTTTTTTGCTTGCCTGTTTTGTTTGTTTTTGCTATCAGTTGATACTTTGATTGATCTACATTTGCGGGTTTTTTTCTTTCACCCATTTGGGGTAAAAAATGTAAAAAAAAAAAAGAGAGAGAAAGGTAAGTCTGAATCTGGAATGGCATGAGTGAAGCATTTAAATAAATAAATACATTTAAATAAAATAAATAATAGCAAAAATCACGCTTTGAAACCGATAATGCCTGAGTACCTTTCTTTCTTTCTATCTTTCTTTCTGTGTGTGTGCATTAGCTCGACTGCCAGGCCTGAGGCCAACACTGCCACGTCCTCGGGCACGGGGAAGCCCGGCGGCACACACAAAATCTGCCTGGTGTGTTCAGACGAGGCGTCCGGCTGCCATTATGGAGTCCTCACCTGCGGCAGCTGCAAGGTCTTCTTCAAAAGAGCCGTGGAAGGTGAGGGGCTCGCTAACACACACACACACACACACACACACACACACACACACACACACACCTCTGAGTCACACCACTTTCTGTCTCTCACTCACACACACTCATACACACACACTCATACACACAGGAACACAAACATGCTTTCATACACGCTTCACAAACAACAGAAAACACAGGAACACAAGTGTATAATAGACCTATTAAACAGAAAATAAGATAAATATATATCTTATCTTAAAATGTTCAAAAATATTTTTTGGTCTGACAGTTTGAAGAACTTTTTACCTCAGATTCTTCCTGAAATCTCTTCAAAAATCTTTTTTTTTTATCTCGAATAAAAGATTTAAATGACATTTTGACATCTAAATTAAAATCCTGTCATTTCAATGCTTTGACATCCAAATTAAATTTATAAATAAAACAATAACATGAACAGCACTTTGGTTTTATGAGGTAAAATGTATTTATATAGTTAATAACCTTAATTAACCAGGAAGCTCAAACTCACTGAGGTAAAATCTCTTTAAAGAAAAACAGCCTGGACAACAAGACAGCAAAAAAACAACTAACACACAAATACATATTAAAGAAAAAGATATGTGGGGGGAAAAAAAATAAATTAGAAGAACTAGAAAAACAGATAATTATGCAGTCAGATTTCACAAAAAAAACTACTTCCAATATGGCAGCAAGTTATTTATTAGTGCCTTTAAACTGACCAGTCAAGAAAACAGAGGAAATGTTAAATATTTCTTATTCTGGAGCTGGGCTGAAACTTATGATTAATCTGATTATTATTATTATTATTATTATTGGGTTTTTTTTGTATTTTTTATCGGATTAAGGAAAAAAAATGGTTTAGCTGTTCTGCTTATTATAACTACATCGAACCCTAAGGTTACCTCAGGGTATTTATGTATAGGAGTGTACTTTAAATCGCCAGATATTGAGTTTTACTCTCTTTTAATTTGGACATTTTAAAGCTTATAGTAGCTGCTTGTTGAGGAGCACATGAGGGATTTCTCCCTTGAACAAATTCACTAATGCTGGGTTGTTGTTGTTTTTTTTTATCACGTAATAAAGCCGCAGTAAGTCGGGTTTAAAAACAGATAAGTTACTGTTGTAGCAAACAAATGCTATAAAAAGAAAATGAAACGGAGAAACGCAGCAGGCTAACAGGCTTAATTAAAAAAATAAGAACAAAATATGCACCGGTGTACAAATGCATAATTCGCTGAAAACCACAACATTGACTACGACAATGAAGTGATCGTTTACTGCTGCTGTTATTTTTAGTTTTAGTGTTTGTTCGCACCGGTTTAAATGAATTGATCACTATGTCGCGAGCGAACCGATTGTGCAACGACAGAACAGATCCAGTGCGACTGTGCTGGAGTTACAAACAGTTTACCCAATAACACTTCATTACACTACACCAATTTCACATGATGAGGATTCTACAGTTTTACAGATGTTTCACCTTCGTCCGTGACTTGGGACACACACTTTTTCCTGCTGCCGGTTGACCCTGAACTCTCCGCTATTTCGCAGGCGGCTGCGTATCTTACCGTCACGTTAAACCCAAAACTTGTGCAGCCCAAATAATCGATCATCGATTCGTTATTGATTTTCTTGATTCGTAGTCGCAGCCCTACTCTGGAGATTGTAGTGTCTGTTTTTTACAGGAATGATGGATGATGGAAAATTGATCGCAAACCACATATAGATACATTTTATATATTCCGTATTTTCCAGACTATAACTCGCTACTTTTTTCCCCACGCTTTGAACCTCCACGGCTTAAACAACGAAGCGGCTAATTTATGGATTTTTCCGGGTTTTTTCCCGGTTTCACAAACTTCAAGCCAAAAAACTGAGCCCTATAACATTAGACCAATGAAATTGCTGAACAGGTTCAGGTGCACCAATGAAATTCTTTATATTAAATCAGATGCGCTCCCAATGAATCGGGCCGCAGCACATCATAAATATGGATGATGTTCCTCTGACGTTTGACCTGCCGCTCACTCGGACTGTCTACAGGAAAGGAGAATCATTCGTCACACTAAAAACAACCGGGCATGAAAAAACACACTTCACCTGTGTTCTGAGCTGCACGGCATCGGGAGAAAAGCTTCACCGATGGTGATTTTTAAACGCATGACAATGCCAAAAGAAAAACTCTCGAGAGAAATAGTTGTGAAAGGAAGGAGGAAGACAGTGAACAATGACTTTCTTGGTAGGCTACTGTTTAGATACAAGCCGTGTAACAGACACTGTCTTTCATTAAATCCTGTGTAAAGTTCATTAGTTTCAATGTAGATACGCTCTACAGCCGCACTCCAAAGTCTACTGGAGCATCTTCCCAGAAGAGTGGTGGTTATTGTAACAGCAAAAATCTGGAATGGGATTCAACAAAAACATGTGAATCTTATGGGCAAGATTACACAAACATTTGTGAATATTGTGTGTGTGTGTGTGTGTGTGTGTGTGTGTGTAGTTATCTATTAAATGACTTAAGAGACTCTCTGTTTCTGCGCCAATGTGCGTCATGTTCCAAACTCATGGCCTCAGCCATCTTTTATTCATTGATTATAATAAAGTTGTAGACTTCACATGAATATTAATAAGGGCGTTATTTATCTCCGAGTGGCGTCTGGGGACAGTTCAATGTTCTGTTCATTAGTTTTGTGTGACTTGAAGGATGGCGCTCAGGGCAGAACGCAGATGGTAACTAAAGTCCGTAAATACTGCTGATGCTCGCCTCCGCCGTCTCTCTGAGCCTCGTCATGTTAAGACGAGATTACCAGCATGGTGTCACAGTACGTGTGTGTGTGTGTGTGTGTGTGTGTGTGTGTGTGTGTGTTCATGTGTGTGAGTGAATCTCTGGCTGCTGACTTAAACCTGCTGTTCTTCCCTGTTGGATGCAAAAGGCATCCCAGCAGTGTGCAATTAGAGAATGTGTCTTTATTAGGATGTAGATGTAAAAAGAATATAGTATTTGTTTCATATAATGTCGTGTTCTTTGAGATACAAGTTAAACTTTTTTATTATTTCAATTTTGCAAAATGGGTTTTACAAGTGGGTTTTCTTTTGAAAAGCACAAAATATGAACTGGCGTTCATGCGAGCTGCGTTTGTCACGCCTTTATATAGCGGATGGAAAAAGGGAACATGTTAACGCACATGTTGCAGAATCCACATAAGCATTTTGCAATACATGTAGAAGGTATAAACAGTGTAACGATTTTTACAGTATTATTAGCCTCATAGTCGCTTGAATTTGCTGCGTCGGCTAAATGACACGTGTCTGGAAAATGTTATCATGTCTCATTCACGCTTTACTCAAGTGAGGTGTAACTAAGGCTGCACAATTTCTCTCATTTTCAAGACTGGAAACTTTCCATTTGAATTAACTGGAAAATAATCTCACACTTTCAGTTGAGTTTCTACTCTGCACACTCATCAGTCACATGCACACAGCAGGCTTACCGCCAGGGCGGCTGAGACCACGCCCCCTACGTGCACTGTGCGTTCCTTCTTAACACGTAGGGGGAACTTCTCTTCTTTTATCCTGCACACAATAATAAAATAAAAAACATTACATAAATATTAAATACTTTTGTGATTAAGACGTTAATAAAGTAACTCAGACTTGCATGTATTTGATCAGAACAGAATATTTGTGAGATATATATGTAGAAATATCTGTAATTGTCCTACTAACGATAAATCATTTTTAAAATCTGTATTAATTTGCATGCATGGCAACTTATGACCAAACAAAACCTTTTTTTGGTTGTTTTGTTTGTATATGATACAGTTTATATACATTTTAACAAAATTTCTAAATAATTTCCCAAAGTTCTCCTTAAATTCCCATCAATTTACAACTTGGAATATTTCCCAAATTCCCCAGGAGAAGTTTCCATGGACATTTTCAACCCTAGTTGTAACTTGACATGTTCACCAACACCAGCTAGAACCTAAAAAAGTCTTTGCTCTGAGGATCTCGTTTGTATACGCGTGACCATCCCCGATGCAGGTTCCTGTCTGTCTCGTGTTGCTATAATCAGGAATGTCTGAAACTAATCAAAAGTTTCCTTGTGCCTCCTGCTGATTTCTGACCGCCGCAGTAAAAGCTCTTAATCATAAATGAGTATTTTTTTGGATTATTGACTAAAAGTAATGGATTATTTTGAATCCTCGCAGGGCAACACAATTACCTGTGCGCCGGGAGAAACGACTGCATCATCGACAAAATCCGCAGGAAGAACTGTCCCGCGTGCCGCTTTCGCAAGTGCCTGATGGCCGGCATGAACCTGGAAGGTAAAACTTGATGATGCCGTGATGCCTTAAACGCGGGCTGAATAGCAGTCTGTCTGCGACTCGGCTACACTGTGTGCTCATATCACAAAAAGAGCAAAATGGAGAGGATTTGTGTCGCTGTAATGATGTAATGATGTTTTGATTTCTGTGTATATTTTGTGTTTGAAGGCTTTTCCCATTCAATACATATCCTCTCTACATACAGAGACTGTCAAAAGTCTGGAAACATCTTGTCTTTTTATGCCTTTTGGGACACATCGATGTTCCTTTCATTTGATATACAACAAACTAAAGGCAGAAACACACAAGAAAGGCTGCACAAAAGGAGATTTTAGGCAGAAGAACTTATGTAAGCTGGAGAACAGGAGAGATGATGTTAGCAGACTGCCTCACACCCGCAGGCAAACATGGAGGTGGACGCTTAATGGTTTGGTGTTGTTTTAGAGCAGGGAATATTGAAGACTTCTATCCAGGTGAAAGGAAAACTGAAAAACAAAAAAACATTCCATGCTTCAACACCATGCAGTACCATCTAAATAGCTCTGTTAGCGTTATTATTCAAATGTGAAGGACCATACCGGTCTCTCAAAACATGGTGTTTCCAAACTTTTCACAGGCCCAGTAAAGTCAAGTATAACATGAGTACAGAGCATGCACTATAGATTATAGATGGTCGATCCAGAAACATCCTCCAGAATTTCCCTTGTTGGAAATCAGCTACATAGATATTTCATTGATTCTGATAGATTTTTAGACTTTAAATGAATATTAATAAAAGAATATAAATGAGTTTGCTTGCCGAATGTGGTGTGTTGTGCTCTACAGTATTGTGTGTATTAGGGGGTTTAGAGGACGAGTTGGATTGGATATAAACTCCACCCCCTCCCCTGGACTTTGACTTCTGGGTCTCGGTTCGAGCCGTCAGTTTAGAACCTTATCATATGAAGGTCGCGACCTGTGATAATAGTCGTCACCCAAACATCCACATTGACCAGCCTATTTAAAAACCCTCTCCCCCTCTCCAGCACGTAAAGCCAAGAAGATGAAGATGAAGGGTGTACAGCAGGCGAACACGACCGAACTGGCTCCTCCTCCACCACCCGAGCAACGAGCGCTGGTGCCCAAAGCCATGCCGCAGTTGGTGCCCACCATGCTGTCTCTGCTCAAAGCCATCGAACCGGAGACCATTTACGCCGGCTACGACAGCACAGTCACAGACACCTCCACACGTCTCATGACCACCCTGAACAGACTGGGAGGAAGACAGTTCGTCTCTGCCGTCAAGTGGGCCAAAGCTCTGCCCGGTAACTGACAACCCACACACACACACACACTTTTATTGTTCAGCTCATAGACTCACATGAGGTGGCATATGTCATAGGTTGAGGAAAAATAGAGTGTAAACGCAGGTTGGATTAAAGGGGAAAATGGTGATAATCAGAAGGTCATGATGATTTCATGACGCCCACTCCTGGGCCCCTGAGGAAGGCCCTTAACCACACCGCTGTTTAGTTGTATAAAAGACAAATTGTTGATCCAGTGTTTGTCCTGAATTGTAGTTAAACCATTCTCAATCATCATTCTTAAAAATAAACTTTCAAGGAACTGTGTATTATTTGGTTTTCCAGCATCTTCTACATATACGACTCGTGCATCTGTGGCTCAATACAGCCAACGTAAACAAGTCGTTATTATTTTTAAAGTTATTACCGCTAATGATAAAGTTCATCTAGAAAACGATCTTAAATAAAACCGAGACTGTTCTGTTTCAGCGTTTTCATGACTGATGATCCACATAAACTGCAGGACATCTAGAAATGATAGAACGTCTGCGTTAATTTCGTTGTTCGAGAAAAATTGCGCGTCTGTAAAATACGTAGGTACGATAGTAATGACGATGGACACCCTGTTATCTGAGAGAGAAACCTTGAGAGTGTACAGGGTGCTGCGTCTGCTTCACTCAGTGACTGAAACTCTTGACTCTTGTATTTGTAGCTGTGCTTCATGTACGGTGTTCGGTGCTTCTGATTGGCTGAACTCGTCTACATGCGTTTAGTGAGCTTGGGATCAGCACCTTTACCGTTTTGGTGATGAAGACCGGAATTGAAAGCTCTTGAGACTCTCTTGCACCGAACCTACCTGCAGGCTCATAAACGTCTTCTGTTTCTAGGTTTCAGGAACCTTCACCTGGACGATCAGATGACTCTGCTGCAGTCCTCCTGGCTCTTCCTCATGTCATTCGGTCTGGGCTGGAGATCTTACCAGCAGTGTAACGGCAACATGCTGTGTTTCGCCCCAGACCTGGTGATTAACGAGTATGTATACTTCTCGTTTCTTCTTAACTCACTTACACTCTGCTCTAACTCTACATGGCCTCTGTGTGCTGATCCAGGACCAGTGTTTGTACAAGATGGAAGCAATAGAAGAAGGATAAACCAAATACACCTTTTGCTTTAATCAGCTATTATTTATTTGACCTGAACATAGTCTGAGTCAGTCATCTATTAATTTCTTTCTGGTACCGATGCGCTTGCAGTTGTCAGGTGCAGAAGAAACATTTGTGCGTGTTTTGCACGTGTGTGCAGGGAGAGGATGAAAATGCCCTACATGGGTGACCAGTGTGCACAGATGCTGAAAATTTCCAGTGAGTTTGTGAGGCTGCAGGTGTCGAATGAGGAGTACCTGTGCATGAAGGTCCTCCTACTGCTCAGCACAGGTGAGAAACACAGCACAGCACAACACAGCACTCACCTCTCAACCCGCATACACATGGTCACGTGATTCTGTTTAACTCTGTAAAGCTGCTTTGAGACAGTGTCTGTTGTGAAAAGCGTTATAGAAATAAACTTGACGCGATCACAGTGAAACTTGCATTCGGGCATTTCATGATAAACATTTAGGTACCGCTCGGATTAGATTGCATGCACGGTCTGATTATTCGGGGTTTGGAAACTGTTAATCTAAAATCTGCAGAAACAAAACCAGACAGGAAATAACGCGTGTGCAGTTATCGAGCGAAATAAAGTTCTTGCAAGTGCATTTTCTGCCACAACCTCCGGAGAACCGAGAAGAAATGCATAAAATGATGCGCTGATATTTGTTAACATTCAGCCGTGTACACATTATATGTTATATTTTCTCTAACACTATACAATCCGGTTACAGTTTTGACTTGTATAGCGCTTTAACAGCGTTGCAGAAGCAACGTTGCAGAAATCACTAGAATACAAATAGAGGTCGACCGATGTTACGTTTTTGTTTTTTTTTTATCCAGTATCCATTTAAATAAATTTTATAAACGAACTTCATGTAAAACAGCACTGAATTATGATAAATGTGCTAAGTGAAATAAATATGAATATACTCATTAATAAATATAATATACAGCTCTCCGTGCAGCACGCAGTCTTGCGTTTAAAAACAAACAGCATGCGGTGTCAGTGATCCGCCTCTAGAGGCCGCTCTCGTAATGACGGCGGACCTCCTTAGCCGATTCAGCAACGAAGGCAAACGGAGGCAAACTGATTAATCAGCAAAACCAATAAATTGGTCGACCTCTAATTACAAATATACATTTTAACTCTTAAAAAATAGTCCCTGTAAGTTTACCTCTAATGAGTGAACAAGTGGTGATGGTGGCCAGGAAAAACTACCTGCGATGGTATGTGGAGGAAAAACCTTGATAGGAACCAGCAGAAAAACGGAACCCATCCTCATCTGAGGGACACGAAATGTCTATTCGTTATAAGTGCAGGAGATGTGGTGTTGAACCCTGTGCTGTTCAGGTTCGGGTTCAACGTGCTCCTAATGATAATAAATAAATGACTCCTTTCTGTTCCTTCTCAGTGCCAAAGGACGGTTTGAAGAGCCAATCTGTGTTTGATGAGATCAGAATGTCGTACATCAAAGAACTGGGAAAAGCCATCGTGAGGAGGGAGGAGAACTCCAGCCAGAACTGGCAACGATTCTACCAGCTCACTAAGCTACTGGACTCCATGCATGACGTAAGAGTCTCGGCTTTTCTGTGCTTATACACAAATAAAGCTTCGAATAAAAGTCAGATTCCTCCCGGCTTTCACGTGATGTTATGCACAAACTCTGATCTTTCCGTGCACGTATACTGCACAGCGCCGTACGACGCCGGGGCATGCTCGTTTCCACGCCGTTGCACACGTCTAGAACCCGTGAGGGAAGTCTGACTCAAACCACAAGCTGCTGTTCTGTAACATCAGTTGCGGTTTGAGCACGGAGTTCAGTAATCTGCATACATCACCGTGTAACAGAACACTGCAGTGTAATGATAGCTGCAGTTTGAGATCAGATCATCACCCCTCAGGCGCAACGTTTCACAGACAAGAGAGGGAACAGAAAGTGCTGCAGATGAGAACAGTTTCTGATTATAAATAAAGACACTCCTCACAGAGTCAAGCTCATGCACGCTTTGGTTATTATGGACTTGCGTATTTGATTTGTTGAGCATGTTAAGAATTGACGTTGTCCTCAAGCAGAAACAACCAGATTACAAATATCGATTTTAACATCAGAAAGAAGTCCCTATACGTTTATCCCTAATGAGTGATCCAGTGGTGAGGAAAATCTCCCCGAGACTTCATGATGATGAAGAACCAGTCTCACAAGGGAACCCATAATCATCTGGGAGGCCATTCGTTTTATTTCCATCACTGATGAACATGTGCATGCAAAAATGTTTTATATTAATTACAGTCCAAAAAACTTCACAAGTTTATTCCAACACGTACATTTATTTAAATCTTTATTTATTTATTTTTTTATCATTGCCTAATTTTTTATTCATCATGTAACGTGTGTGTTTGGAGGGGAATTCAGCTACTTCATCTCAGTATCAGAACACAAGCTTCAGAAACCAGAGTTGAGTTGAGTTTGTGTTCGTTATTAAAACTGTAAAATGTAAAAAAATCATTAATAAATAGCCGACCATAGGAATATGATAAATGCATTGTTTTATATACATAGATTTAATAACTTAAATATATTTATTCATACATAAAATGCTGATAGAAAATTATTAGATAAAATAGTCAACAAAATATAGAATAATCTCAGATTCATTTGATTTGTTTTTAAACGCAGGACTACTATTGTTCCGGTAGTTTGTACAAAACTCTAAATATAAATTACGACCTTAATTATATTCACAGTTTAAAAGCACGTGATTTTATATTTTTCCATCACCTATTAATGTTGTAAAGATCAGAACAGCAGGTTGAGCGGTAGTTAGTAATAATGAACACTAGATGGCAGCTGAACAAAGAGCTGCACTGGATATGACGTGTGTGTGTGTGTGTGTGTGTGTGTGTGTGTGTGTGAGAATTAGGCCTGTTTTATACTTTAACTATATTTTGGGTAGAAAGACTTCATCCTTCATAGATGTTTGAACTCAAGAAAAGTTTTTATGAAAGTTATATTATAAATACACACGATATCTTACTCTCATTCTGTTTCTCTTCTTCTTTCTCCATTCCTTCGTTCTGCTTCTTTCCTCTTATTCTATCCGTCACTCTTAATCATTCTCTCTCTCTCGTTCTCTCACAGATGGTTGGTGGACTGATGAACTTCTGCTTCTACACCTTTGTGAATAAGTCTCTGAGCGTGGAGTTTCCCGAGATGCTCGCCGAGGTCATCAGCAACCAGCTACCAAAAATCAAAGCCGGAAGCGTCAAGCCGCTACTCTTTCACCAGAAATAAAAAAAGAAAGAATAAATATTTTTTTTTTAAAAAGCACGCCCCTTTTTTTCCGGCAGCGGGACAACATGCCTTAAAAGCTACACCACATCACCAAGCGTTCCTCACGAACCACGCAGAGGGACAGAGAGGCCTGGGGGACGTGGATGAAGGGCTCGTGAGGGGGAGATGATGAGGATTGTTTGGAGTAAAAGTGGAACCGAACGCAACTGATCCAGCAAAGAACAACAGGAGGACATGTTTAAAGACTGGTAGAGGACAGTTGATAATATGGTGGATGGAGAAAAAAAAAATGATTATACCATTAATGTTGTCTCAGGTGTTTAATTCTCAACATTACAATAAGTAGTAAAGCTATTTCTACATAGGCTTTTTTTTTCTTTTTTTTGGAGCAGAAGCAAAAGCCCTAGCACTTATCGTCGATACGCGCAACTCGTATACGTGTTTTTAGATTTTCAGATCTTTATTTTCTGTCAAAGAAATTATTATTATACGATATGCATCTTGTTCGAACGAATCATTCGTCACGTGTACAGCGATGCCGCTTTCCAC
The DNA here is from genome assembly GCA_024362625.1 of Silurus asotus. Lineage (NCBI taxonomy): Eukaryota > Metazoa > Chordata > Actinopteri > Siluriformes > Siluridae > Silurus > Silurus asotus. The sequence goes on from MU551526.1 coordinate 893,704, forward strand.
GTTGTTGGAGTTAAGAGAAATTACTTATCAGACATATCTCTCTTTTTTTTTCTCTCTCTCCCTCTCTCTCTCTCTCTCTTTCCTATTTTAACGCTCACGATTTAAGCGCTTTACTGAATCTCACAGATATATGATTATAGCAAAAAGGGAAAATATGTGCCTTTTTTTTTTTTTTTTTAAAGCTTCGTCCCATTTTTTTGTCTTTCTGTAACAGCATTCTGCATCATCCATCATGTTAGATACTATAATTTGATTGTATTTTTTTTATACCCACTTGCACTGGCGATTTGTTTTTTTCTTTCAATCACGATCATCAAAAATGTAGAATCGTTTCGTTCCTGGCAGCTCCATAATGACGTAGCATATACTAAAATCAATCCTTATTGCTATTGACATTTAGGAGTCTGATAAACACGTGCACCCCCCCCCATTGCACAAACACACACACACACACACACACACACACACACACACACACACTGGCCTGTTGGACTTTCTTGTTGACTAAAATGCAATTCTAAGCACTTTTTTCACTTATATTCAATGCTTTAAAAAAAAAAAAAAAAAAAAAACAGGCGACAGGAAAGAACGCAGGTTCACGTGTGAGCGTTTGTGGTTTTTTTTTAGCATTTTGTCTTATGGAGCCATGTTTTAATTTGATTTTTGTATTTTTTTTTTTCGGGTCGTTTGTTGAATGGTGTAGGAATGAAATCAATGCAATGTGAATCGCGCTTCTGATTTACGCTCTTCTTTTCGGTCTTTTTGTTTTTGTGTTGTCGTTGTTGTTGACGGCTGATGTACGGAGGAAAAAGCCAAAACCTATACAAACTAAATATTCCCAGTTCCTCATAAAATTATAAATGAACCCTCCTGTAAACACACAGAACAGTAGTGAATGAAATACAGTACAATCATTATAGAGCTCACACACACGCACGTAAATCAGTCTAACCCTCGGGGTAATGATCTTAGCTCAGTCCATTTCTCAGATAAAGAGCAACATGCTAGCCTCATACGCACTTCTCGGGGAATTTCTACAAGCCTGTATTTGTTGTTATTCTAATCCTTTGTGCCAAAATGTGTATTACTTTCAGACTTTTAGACGCGGGAAAAAAAAATCTGCGCTTGTCTTAACAGTTGTCAAGAGATCTGCTGCGCAGGAAATGGAGAAAGTTTTAAAAAAAAAAAGATTAAATATTTTCATTTTCCTCTGTTAAAGCTTACTATATGTTTAATACATGAATAAAAAGACCAGATTATATCTAATAAACCCTTGTTTGCACCATGTTCTGTGAGATCAACTGCCAGCTCAACTCCTGTTCTACAGACGCATGAAGGAAAAGCAGTGAGGCAGCAGGAGGACACTGCTCAGAGATATACATCAACACCAAGAGGGTTCTTAAAGGATTTTACAGGGAATTACTGGGGGGGGTTTAATCCTCTTGTTTGTTGAAGTTTTGCTTTGATACTTTTAGTCTTTAGTGTTGGGTTCAATCAATCAATCTAATAGTGAATTCACTCCGCAATAAGAAACAGCTACAAGGCACTTTTTCTACATTTACAGCATTTGTCAAAACCCTTATCCAAAGATTTCTCTCTTTTATACAACAGAGCAGTTGATTGTTAATGGCCTTGTGTTCAAGCGCTCTGAATCTGAATCTCTAATCTTTCCCACATGCAGTTCTAAAAAGTGTTTTGATCTCAAATCAGAATGTCTTTAATGCACTTTTGTATATGTGGAAAATATATATATATCTGAATACACACCTACCCCAAAGTGTTACAACAGAAAGGCCAATTCTTTTGTTTTTGCTATACAGTGAAGATATTTGGCTTTGAGATCAAAACATGTGACACTCAGCTGTTTATTAATTTATTGGTTAGATGATAACCAGTCTGTCTATGGGGAGAAAAGCAGACCATACTGAAGGAGCGATTGCACACACACATTTGGAATGGCCAATAACATGTTTGAAATATCTGTACCAACAACTAGACATCAACGACGGCCTGAAAAACCACAGCAGTAGATGACAGAAATAGTGTCAGAGCCATTATGCTCTCCAACCTGGGCCATTATTAACAACCTCCACAGGGCAGGGATGAAGGTCTCGCAATCCACTACTGAAGAAGACGTCAAGAGCAGAAATATTGAATGCCACAAGCAGTAAAGCAGTCATCAGCAGAAGAACCTAAAGGCCAGATTGAAACTCAGAAGCAAGTAGAGAATGATTCCTTACTACCCCAAGTGTGGAGAAAGAAAGGATCTCCTCATGATCCTAAATATACAAGCTTATTGTTCACTCACAATAGAAGTAGTGTCATGGCTGCTTCTGGAACAGGCTGATTAACCCTTTTCCTGATGGAAAATACAAATGGTAGCAGCAGAATTAAGTTAGAAGTCTACAAAAGGATTTTGTCTGTAATACTATTTACAAAGCAATGCATCAAATTTAACCGGGGGGAAAAAGTTTTTTTTTTTTTTTGGCTGGCTGTTAATTACCAGCCCTTAAATACAATTTAGCTCCAGTCATGTCCCACATGAAGATTATGGACCTTTAAAGAAATAGATGCAGAACTCGCAAACTTCACGTACCACCCAGAGATGTACCAGTGCCAGCTGGATCCCACTTCATGTGTGGAGTTTTGACCTCCTGGAGTGTTTAAAGGCTCTGGCATGGAGAAGCTGGTGTTGTATTTGTGATGATCACAAATGTTGAGCTAATTTAGGAGTTGCTCAGTAGCTGCTAGATTTATAATCATAATGATATGGACCTTTAAAGAAATAGATGCAGAACTCGCAAACTTCATGTACCACCCAGAGATGTACCAGTGCCAGCTGGATCCCACTTCATGTGTGGAGTTTTGACCTCCTGGAGTGTTTAAAGGCTCTGGCATGGAGAAGCTGGTGTTGTATTTGTGATGATCACAAATGTTGAGCTAATTTAGGAGTTGCTCAGTAGCTGCTAGATTTATAATCATAATGACTGTAGAAAGAACGTTACTTATCACACACTCCAGTGCTCATGTTAGTTCTCACTCTCCAGTGTTCTGTATTGGTCTGGTTCCTCTCAAGGTTTCTTCCTCATAACATCTAAGGGAGTTTTTCCTTGCCACAGTCGCCACGGCTGCTCATCAGGGATAAACACACATCATTCACCTTAACTGTAAAATTCTGTAAAGCTGCTTTCAGACAATGTCTGTTGTGAAAAGCGCTATAGAAATAAACTTGACAGCCACTCTGTAGGTTCACAGCATCTCAAAACTGCCATATTAGCCTCAAGAAGCCAAGAACAAGCTCTGAGACTACAGTCAACAGACTCAGCAAAACTTTTTTTTTCCCCAGAGCATTGTGTATTGACTGATCATTACCAGTTCCTCCTCTTAAACCGGTTGTCACCTATTAAATGACTGCCTTTAATTATACTGGCCTTAATGATACACTGATGCGTAGATAGAAGACTCTGTGCAACAGTAGCAGCACCATGAATCTTTTCACTTCACAAAATATCGTCCAATCTTTTGCACACACTTTTAATCATCGATTAATCATTAATTGTTTTGCTTTCCATGTCGTCCTCCAACAGCTAAGTAACAGTTAGTATACTATTTACTATTCACTATTTTAAGTGCCTGTTTACCTGTTTAAATTGATTGAAATGCAAACTCAATTGTTATTTTTAAATTTGAGACTTTAAAGACTACAGAAACGCTGGAATTCGTTCCCTGTCGGATCTGCCTGCACCACAGCTGGGAGTCAAACACACTAATCAACAGCTCATGAATTTTCAAAACATGGCTTTTCCACAGAAGACAGAACTTCACTCATTTCTGCACTGGACAACACTCCCTCTAACTCTCCAACATTGCTTGACTGCTTCCCCCCTCCCTATCATCTCTCAGGGCACTAGAAGGACACACTACATGACCCACTATACCCCAGTCTCTGCTCCGGTATGCAGGTGGTGGAACGAACCCAAAAATTGATGTCTAAACATTTGAGTCTCTTAACAACATCTAAAAGCCAAACTCTTCCAGAGGTACAAACCTCAGCACTTCTCCACTTCCAAGTAAATTAAATCTTGAGTTTCTATGTATATTCTCTCAATAATTTTAGACTGATTGTAATCTTAGACTGTGTTCTAAGGAAGCGGTATGTATTTATTGATAGACTTCAGAGTATTTTGACAGTCACTCTGGATAAGGGCGTCTACCAAACACCACACACTTGAATGTACTTGCACTAAATAAAACATTGCTCTTAATGTTCACATAAAAAAACCTCAACTTAAGACGTGAATTCATTCACAAATGACAACCAAACAATAATAATTATTATAAATTAACTGCAAACAAAAATCCCGGTAATGTGAGTCTGGTGGGTAAAAAAAAATCTGCACTCACCTGAAACAGCTTGAGGAGAGAATGATCTGTTGATTTGTATGTATAAATCACTGCAGTAATCATGAAGACTGGTGATGAGTGATCAATTACTCACATCATGACAAACTGTACACTCAAATCACATGCAATTCTCCAAACAACCAGTGATGTGCCACCTCAAAAGCTTCAGGTCAGAATGAGGAAACGTGAGCTGAAAGAAATGGTTAGTGGAGAATGGCCTGGTTTTTTTTTGTCTTACCCTTTGTGTCTTTTTAGAGGCATGTTGGGAGTGTGAGGAATGCGGGGGTCAAAGCGGGGGTGCTCTCCCTCCTGCTCGACACACCCATACATTTCAACACAATCACACGTTTGTGAACATCATCAGATATCAGACCTGCTGATTTCAGGATCACACTCACAGTAATGATGGAACCGAACCTGATAAAGCACGGAGAGACCACCCGGCTCTACTGCATGAACGCCGGCCATCACCTGCAGCTTCTCCCTGAGGGCTCAGTGAAAGGAAGCAGAGAGGAGCACAACCTTTACAGTAAGATCATCCGTTTCATTCCAGATTTAACTAGTGAGAGATGGAGTAAAGAAAAGCTCACAGTGTGAAAGATTAGAAAAATCAAGGGTCAGATAAAGACTACATCTGTAGCTGCACTCAGGGGAAGACAGGGGGTGATGATCAATTAGAAATTTAAAACAACAAAAATTTAAATATTCCTATGAAGGTTTTTTTTTTTTTTAAGACATTTTCTCTCTTAAAATGTTACATTTTAAAGGGCATACGTTGAAGTCTTTAACCCTAAAGGTGCTCAAACACTAGATGGAGGAAAGAACTCCTGACTATCACATCCATGTATTGTTCCTCCCCCTCTCTGTTCTTCTCTTGTGCTCTGACCCCCAGCTTCCTAACAACCTGGGATATTGGAATTTCACTGTGCTTTATTCAACATTTAACCCAAAATCTGTTAGCACACAATTAGCTAAGACGCCTTATACTCTGCCATTAAAATTCCCCCCTGTTGGAGCTAGCCAGGCCGAACCCGCTCCAGCATTACAACGTCACTATGTGTACAGTGAGCCACAGGAATAAAGTGCCCATTAATGCCCATGCTTCCAGAATGAGATGTTCAGTACTCCATGTGCACTCACACATCATGTGACTGTTCTATAGTGTAATAATCAGAAGTAAAAGGCAGGAATTATTTTGATTAATCATGAAAATATGAGACACAATAAAAGTTCTTAATTATAAATTGTAAGGAATAAAAAAGAGATTTAAAAGCTAAAACTAGCAGTTGTTTATAGACAGATGAAGTATTCATTCACAACTGGTACAAAAAAGGTAACAGGGAATTTGCACATTTTACAGATATTTTTTTTTCAATTTCGTTTCAATTTTAATTCAACCAAATGAGCACAAATTAATAAATCGAAGACAAACCATGAACCTCAAGTTGTGATTAGGAAAGAAACAAGTGTTCTTACTGTCCTCAAAATATCACACACACACACACTTTTTTTTCTTATAAGTCCATCTAAACTGTAAGGAAATAATACTTAAAGAACAACATTAATATGCAGTGACAAGGTTCAGAAAGCACTTCAGATATATAGCAATAAAAGTAAACCTCAAACATATAGAAGTTGAAAGCAACCAGTTCTCTAGACTGTAATGTAAATGAAAGAGAACACTTGAAGTGATCACTTATCACATCATCAATGCTGCAGGTGGGACCTGAACAGTGCAGGTCTTCCTAAATAATCATTTGTTCAGGGATGGTTCCTGATATCCCATTGTTACTTGACTTAGTGTCACTTCAGGTGTTATCATCCGCAAACTGCTGAGCGTAACAGTAATTGTCGCTATGGAAATTGAGCCAGGACACCTACCATGTTCTAACACCTACCTCAGAGAGGAATCATCTGAACAGGCAGTCTGTAATTTCATGTGTAAATCTAGAACTGCAATTGTGTACAAATTTACAGCCTTAAAACTAACCTCAATTATAGGCCCCATGGTAGCACTGAGTAAACACAAGCTCGTGTGTGTGTCTGTTTTTAAAAGATGTGCTGCGGATTAAAGCCGTGAGTGCTGGAGTGGTGGTCATCGAGGGAACAGAAACCAAACGGTTCCTCTCGATGAGTGAGAACGGCATGCTGTACGGATCAGTAAGTGCATGTACATCTATACAAAGCATTTATTCTGTAAATAATTTGTTCTTCCATTGAGGGATTAAATTGTGTGTGTGGATTTTGCAGCTGTCCGTAACTGACGAAAGTTACTTCCTGGAGAAGTTAGAGGAGAACCACTACAACACGTACAAGTCCCAAAAGTACGGCCCAGACTGGTATGTAGGAATCAAAAAGAACGGAAAACCAAAGCAAGCCACGAGGACGCACGTTGGACAAAAGGCTATTTTCTTTCTGCCTCGGCAGGTGGCTGAAGAAAGAGACTGAAATATGCTGTAACAGATGTTTTTCTGTTAACTTTATTCAGCAAGAGACACGTCAGTGTCACACATGGAAACACTGCATTTTTTTATTTTAATTTTTTTTATATAAAACCAAACAATGAATCCTGACTGTATATAGAGCAGGTCTTTAAAAAGTCATTTAATTTTTTTATCTAATATTGCATTAGTAATGATGTTCAGTAATAAGAGTGGTGGGTGGGTGGGTGTGTGTGTGTGTGTGTGTGTGTGTATGTATGTGTGTGGGGAAATGAACAATGAGTGGCAAGATGGCCTGTAGGAGCGAATGGGGTGGTCAGGGCGACTGTAGGAGCGAATGCGGCGGTCAGGGCGACTGTAGGAGCGAACGGGGCGGTCAGGGCGACTGTAGGAGCGAATGCGGCGGTCAGGGCGACTGTAGGAGCGAATGCGGCGGTCAGGGCGACTGTAGGAGCGAACGGGGCGGTCAGGGCGACTGTAGGAGCGAACGGGGCAGTCAGGGCGACTGTAGGAGCGAACGCGGCGGTCAGGGCGACTGTAGGAGCGAATGGGGCGGTCAGGGCGACTGTAGGAGCGAATGGGGCGGTCAGGGCGACTGTAGGAGCGAATGCGGCGGTCAGGGCGACTGTAAGAGCGAATGCGGCGGTCAGGGCGACTGTAGGAGCGAATGCGGCGGTCAGGGCGACTGCAGCGGTCAGGGCGACTGTAGGAGCGAATGCGGCGGTCAGGGTGTGTGGGCAGGGGATTCAAAAAAGTGCTAATGCCCAACTCTATACTGAATAATGATTAAAAACATTCAAGCATGTAACTGTTATTGACCAGAGAGTCATTAAGACATGAGTGATGTCGCTACAGAAGCAATGTTTATTAAAAGTTATTTTGCACAAGTGTAAACATATAAACCACATTATACCACACTGTGCAGAACTATTTCATCAACATGCATGTCACGAAAACTAAATAGGAAAATTAACAAGACAGTGGGAAATCTACTGATTTGGCAATACAAATTACCGCAATATTATATTATACAGATCACAGAGGAAACACAGATGCAATTTCAGGTGTCACTGTATGACAAATCAGTGTGCATCAGAGTGAAAAGCTTCATTTTAAATATTTGGTCCTAATCACAATAGCAAGACCTTTTCTTATTTCTTATTTCTTATTTTTTGTATCTTAGACAAATCATTCTGAGACTAATTAACCATTATTTTGGATTCTGGCAGATTCTTTAAAACTGTCTGCTGCTTAATCTTTATAACATCTTCAAATTGCACTGTCCCTAAAACACCTAAACTTGATATTTCACAAAAAAATAAAACATGGTTTACTATACTTACTCACAAAGTAAAACAAAAAATTCCCCCAGTATTCTATAAATGAGAACACTACGGCTCATTTTACACCAGATGCAGCAATTATGGAATTTGACACACACTCCGGCGTTATTCGGTGTATCCTTTTACATTTCACCCAATTTTGGCGAAGAATCGCACAACAGATTTGTACACCTCGAGTCTCTATTTGAAGGGCAGTTTCTAGCATCTAGCTAGAAAGACTACAAAATAACATACACGTTGTCGAACACCACGTGGTCAAACTGCTTGAAAGCAAACACAAGAACCTTTAGAAACTATACGAATGATGTTTGTACTGATCTGATATTAAATTGAGATATTTGCATGCTTTATGTAATTAGCCATGGTAAGAGAAAGCACAGCGAGAATAAGCTTTGTATTGTAGCTCCCTACATTTGTATAAATTGAAAAGCATTGCAGTGGTGCATCTGGTGTGAAATGAGCTGAACAGGTATATTAACTGGGTGCATCGATGGTATTTTTTTTGTTTGTTTTTAATGTAGGCATTAATTGTCTAAAGCAGTGGTGACCAAATATGGCCAATCGTTATATCTGTCAGTGTGCTGATTAAAGTATATGAAAAGACGATGCGTTTATGTCGCTATGATTGATTGCACTGGAAATGAGTTACTTGATAAATACTTGATTAGAGAACTATCAACAGCCTGGTAAATATACATAACTGTACCTAAATCTTTTTTTTTCTTTTTTTCTCCATTTATTGGTCATTTTGTTGCAGCGGCTTCGGCTTAGCACTGTTTTCTGAAGATTCAAAGCTGAATTTCGCCATTTTGTGGATTTCACAATAGTCCTGAGATGCAAAATCTGAACACAAACAGAGCAATCATTTAATAAGACGCATCACACACACACTCAACCTGTTATGGTAAATACATCTGACGGATTTACCTTCAGTAGATAAAAAGAACTCTGGTGCGAGAAACGGTTGGGAAGGAATGATCGGCCATGTTGCGCACTCGGGAGTAATTAACGAAACCTCTGATAAACAGAAGGAATCCTGTTTGGGAAATAAATAATAATTAAAACACTTACAAATGTTTCATTGTTTGACAGAATTGATTAAGAAGAAATGTAGAAAATGTACACTTACCTACAACCAGAAATACCCACCACAGCCAGTACTGCCCATCAAAGTATCCCGGAAAATATGTGGAGAACTGGTTTAACAAAAACAAGAGAAACGGTTAGTGACGTCATTGGAAGAACTGATTTATGAAGCCTATAACCGGCTGCATTGGTACACTCTGAACAGTGCAGCACATGACGTACAATCAGCTTGACTTTTACTGTAAATATTTTGGGGTAATTTGACAGGATTCTCGGCATGGGTGTGTTGGCAAAACATTTTTTAATGCAATCTGCACTGCAATTAAAGAGAAGATATATAACGATAAAATACAAGATCTAAAAGCCTCGCATTTTCATGCATTTCAAAAAAGGGAACTAGTAAAAAAGAGGAGTGCAGGAAACCACTCTTACACTTTGTCCTAACAACAAGCACATCAAGCAACAACAAAAGGTGGTGAAACCTTTTTTTCTTTTTTTTTTAAAGGGTGAAAAGGAAAGAAGAAAAGAAAAACTATATGACTCATACAGAACAGATACAAAGTGCCCTGATATAAAAGAATAACAATCACGTTGCAACGAGATAATAATGTTGCACAATAATGTTTATTATACTAAGTAGTATAAATCGTGTATATTGTAAGATTTTATTGTATCAACATCACTCCTAGCTGTATTCCAGTATGTATAAAAAGATGTTCCTGTATATTCAAGGGTTCAAAATAGTGTTTTAAAGAAAGCACATAGTGCGTGGGGGGGAAAATGTCTGCCACCAGCTTATAGGAAATACCGATAAATACCATATTTGAGTCACTGATTAACTGACTAACTGTTAAGCTTATGGGTGGCTAGTCTTGGACCTGAAGTACCTGGAACAATCCTTCCTGGACATTTAAATGTTTTTCCCTGCACCTAAAACTCTACTCTGTTCAAGTAAGTAAAAAAAAAAAAAGCAGTTAAACTAGGCGTCTCATGTTTTCTTGACAAACGAATTATTTATCATCTATAATCAGCACTGCATAATCCTCACAGATCTCTGTGGGGTAAAGGTCCGATGGAAGGAACACACTCACAGGCCTTCTCCCTGACCTGCTCTGTTCTGCTCTGTTAAACTCAGGTATGCAGTGTTATTTACTGTAATATAGATGTAAATATCAGGAAATCTGTTGATCATCTAGTCTGATTACATCTAGCCTCAGATTCATCTGCTGATCTCAAAGCTAAATGTCTTTAGTATATATCCAAAATAACACGGTCCCCTTCAGGGTTTTTTTCTTGATTTTGTATTATTTTAAACATTTTGCACATCAACACTGAACACATCCAAACTATGAAAAGAGCACCTAATCTGATGTGATCCAAAGCTCTCATGAAAGCGTAAAATGTCAACTAAATTGAAAATATAAAATGTTTTTTAACACGTTTTTCTTCGCTTCATAATGTTCTTTCATACTTTGGATGTCGACAGTCTTTTCATCTTTGTTCAAGGCTCATGGTCACCTGCTATGCGCTCTTTATCAAAAATAAATCAATAAATAAATGATCTTACCCTGACAATCAGGACCCACTTAACCAAAGAGAGGCCGAACCCAGAGACCGCGCCGTAGCGCCCCGCTGCCGAAGTGGTCAGGCAAAACGACAGAAAGAAGCCGATCCAGTTGAAAAGGAAAGCCACTGAGAATAAAAGTGAACACGAGATAATCAACTTGCCTGCTAAAGGAGGGTGAAGCTAAAACGATTCATCGAGTAGCTCTAGTAATTCGAAAAAAAAAAAAAAGAATCGAGGCAAATTATATGCTTCATTTAATCCAGAAACACAAAGCCTTGTGTTTCCTCACGGACCTTTATTACTGACGCACCACTTGCTAAACTCTGGGGTGCTCTGGACAGGTAAACACAGAAGACGCTGCAGAATGAAAAATGGAGGAACGGGAAGAAAACAGCGAGGAGTGAGGAGAAGAAAGGAAACTTTTTGAATCATTTCAAACTAAAATAAAGAAAACACTGTACGGTTACTGTTTTTAAAGGATATTGAAATTGATTTTGATATGTTTTTATTTATGTATTTTTTATTGTCATTTTGATGTAATATGGCAATTAAATGCACTAATACGATTGTGCATTTTTAGTCATTGCCACAGCATTTAAAAAGCCGGAAAGTAAATAAACAGTAGACTAAAATAACAAGTTGAAACTTGTTCTGTTTTGTTCATGTGCAGTACCGGGATGCAAGTGTTTTTAAAGGTTTTATTTGGGAAAAGACTGAAAACAAATGTGTGAAAGTGGAGCATTTTTTGACAGATGTATTTCAAATTAATAAGTGTAGACGTTGCCTTTATTTAAAAAAATAAAAAATGATATATATGTATGTATATAAAAATAAATATATATAAAAATTCTTTTTACACAAATTATTAATTTTATATTTTAGAATAACAAATACAATAGTAATTATATATAAAACTACATTTTCAAAAATGTATAATTTTTATCAAAATGAAACAACATTTACATTAATGTGAAAAATTCTTAAACGCTGAATTAAATAAAACAATAAATAAACTTTTCACAAAAGTAAAATTTTTTTTTTTTACATTTTATCAAAGCAAACAGGGAACGCCCTGCCACTGCCTATTTCAATTATTTCCCTGTTTTTCTGCTGGAGTTTAAGATACAGTTCAGTGTTTCCCCCGGACTTAGCGGGAGTAACGTTCTAAGACCCCCGCGAGTTCCAAAAATCCACAAATTTTGATGCACCCCCGCGGCCCCAATGTTACCTTGCTGAATTATCGTCTTGTGTTTTAAATGTTTTATGAAATTTGTTAGTGAAAACCTAGTTTAAAATGTTCTTCCTCACGTTCCCGAACAATCAGTCCCGCTGTGGATTCCCGTGAATTTTAGGATAATCCGCAACCTGCTGTTAGTTGGGTTCCAAATGAGAACCTGAGAATATTCCGAGCCAAGAGTTCCGAACCACGATATAATCAGGGGTCGACTGTACGTGTTTACATACTTGAAATCAGGCAATTTTAACCCTTTTTATGGAAACTTGCACAGAGTTTTAAAAGGGAAGAAATACCCCTGTTTATGCAGGATGCAACAGACACTGGAGAGAGAGAGAGAGAGAGAGAGAGAGAGAGAGAGAGAGAGAGAGAGAGAGAGAGAGAGAGAGAGAGACACTAGGCAAAGCTGACTGCGTTTATGGGGATGTATGTGGGAAAGCGGAAATTCCAGGTAAAGGCGTGTTGATCCGCGGGTGCCCACAGGTTAAGAAAGATGTGTGTAACCACGAGTGTGTGTGTGTCACACCGGCATGGGTACGAGGAAAAGAAAAGCGGCAGGTCAAAAAGGAATGAAAAATAAAAGAAAGCTCTGTCTGTTGAACTGTCGCCTGTCATCACCATGTGATGTAGCAACTTTAACTCTCAAATCTTACACAGTTCCTCCTTCTGCTCAGTGCTGATGATCTTAAAGCTAAAATATCACTACATAAGAGAGGAAGCGTCTTGGCTACCAGTTCAGTGTCGGTCTCCTCGGCATCCACCTTCACCTGGTCTCGGCGCTGCGCTCCGGAAAATCACATGACCACACAATCTGGTCTTTTTTGTTTTTATTTTGTTAGAGTCACGTAAAATCAGCAAAGTGCTCTCAGAAAGTGCGTGTCCACACATGCACTTAATTATTTCATTAAAACGCAACAGTCGCCGTCATTTAATCGCATGAGCTGACATCACTACTATGATTAATCATGCAGCACTAGGATGCGTAGGAACCCTGAGTAATAAGTGATTAGAGGAACTAGAAAGTAACTCGTCTTGTAGGTAGTCGAAAACCGTCATCGTAAATAGTTTTTAAAAAAAGCACAGCGTTTCAGTCTTTCTGTGATAGAGGAATAAATCACTAGAACTTGCTGTTAACTGAAATGAAGTAATTCTTGGGTGGTAGAAGTAACAGTCCTTTATGTCACTCTGTATCACTGCTTACCCAGTGGTTCATTATTTTCCTATGACAGCACGTCTCATTTAGTTTTCTTCCTTATTCAAAGAATCAGCCGCCTACTAGCTAGTGAGAATATCAGTAGACAATTAGTCCAAGCACAAAGAAAAACTAAATCTACAGAAGGATGACATACTGTTTACTGATTAGATTTGTCTGGGATACTTACTAAAGAACGTCAGCATGAATATCCCATCGTTCCCAACTCGTAGCTGGTCGACATCTTCAAAGTCGTCTCTGGCAGCGAAGTCCTCGTCCTGTCATGAGGAAAAAGTCCACAACTGACTTGTGAATGCCTGAGCAAAGATTAGTGTGATCTATTCAGCTCTGTGCAATGTCTGTTTCCTCACCCGTGTGGGCATCAGAGGAACGCTGGACTCTGCCTTGGATCTCTCAGCTTCATCGTATGAAGGTAAAGACGTGGCGACGTTGTAAGAAGGGGGTTTGGGGTAATTCCCATCATCTTTGTAATCAAAGAATGCTGTTGGATTTAAAACACACATACAAACACATGGTTCATATACTATACACTGTGTATCATCAACTACAGGACCAATATTAACATACAGGGACCAGAGACTTCCCTGGATTATTTACTAAACATGGATTGATTAAAAGCGTATGAACAGCTCTTACCTGTGTCTGCTGCAATGCTGGTGTAAGGAGGCGGAGCATCAGTTCCTTGCTGGGGCACCTCAGGCGTCTCCGTCTCCTCCTCATTGGCTAACTGCAGATAAATAAACCCCAACAAATAACACCAGTTAAAGACTATATTCCTCTGGAGTGTGTCCAGCATGATGGATAAAATACACCACTCCTGCACAAAAGTACCTGCTTTCAAGTGTCTTTAAGCATCAAATGAAAACATACTGATCAACAAGAAATTGCTTTTAATAATTGATGCATTGCATTCTTCAATTTTCCTGTACATCAGAGACACGGAGAGAGAACCCACACTCCAAGCACTCTCACCAGAACCTCGGTGTTACATTTGTGCTGCTCAGTTAGCTTAATTTATGTTTTCATTTTAAAGTGGAAGGGAACAGCATGTCTCTCTGAAACGTAACGGAGAAAAAAGTGCAATATTACACTTTACTATTTGCACTTCTGGCAGAGTCTAAACTGCATTTTGTTGATGTGTATACAATGAAAAGTTTTCAGTCAAAACTTCAAAAATTGAAGTCAAAACTACCCAACATGAAAATGTTCTGATAAAATACACACACTTGAAAAATGGGAAGGAAAAAAAAAACCTTCATTACTGTCCACTACTTGGTTGTTTGGGGAAAATTGTACCATTTTGGACACAATATTTATTTACAATAAATATATTACAGTTTGTTGTGTAATCATTCTGCTCGTTTCTTACTACCAGCAAATATTTAATCAATTACAGACCAAAAGATGCAAAGGACCACTGTTACACTGTAGTTTAAAAAAAACTATTAAAAAAAAAGTTAAATGTTACACCAACATGAACTAAAAATCCACTGTTAATTAGATATAAAATAATTCAGCATCTCAATATAAAGCGCATTTGAAACTGTATAACCTTAAAAGCCTGAAAGGCTATGATTGATTACAGATTTAATTCAACTTTCCATCTTTAGAGAAAAAATAAACCAAGCATGGTGACTCTAAGTTCCTGATTGTTTAGTCCCTTTAAAGCATTTAAACAGCCGATTAAAACGCTCTCTCGATTGTTGCAGTTTTATGCTTTTTATTTAGCTTTGTAGTATGCTGAAACTGAAAATGCTGTAGCGAGAACACTGGGTAAATATAAATAGTAGCTAAACATAGTCCAAAGACATTTGTAAAACTTGTAAGTTGTTAGGCAACTTTTTTTCAAATACAAGCTGTGGGGACCTCACAAAGGATAGTGTTTAATGGCCTATAAAAGTTGTATAATGTACTTTATTTCGTTCAATTTTCTTTCAGAAGTCACAAAGGGTGGTATACCAGAAAAGCCTGGTGAAAGTAATTAATGCACACAATAAAAAGTAAAGTGTGTTTCATTGTGTGGTTTAAAAAAAAAAAAAAAAAAAGCAGCTGCTTGCTGTAGTTGCATCAAAGTGCGCCATACCATCAGGAAGCAACATGCTGACACTACACCATTTTTGTGGTCAATTACTTCACTTATGTAAGTATCGTCCAAAGATCTACATCACAGTTATATAACAAGTAACAAGAATCTGATCAAATGTACAGAGATAAACCTGAAAGGATGCCACAAGATTATTAGAGAAATGATTCCCTTAGAGTTCTTGACCTGTTACTCATCAGACTACTGAAACTTTTCACAAAGTTTGGACTCCATATTATATTAATGTCTTTTTAAGTAATATTTTGAGAGTTTTGGCATGTGATTTTATTTTATTATTATTGGATTTATTTATTTATTTATTTATTTAAGTTTTCCCCCTTTTCTTTCTCCCCTCTCTTGTTCTTTTTCACTAGCATTGTTAAAGTTGGGCATTGTTTGTTGACTGTTTTTGTTGTGTTATATAAATGTTTTGAAATAAAAAATAATATATAGAAAAAATTAAAAAAATAAATACAAATAAAAGAATTATGTACAGAGATTGTTTTGGGTTTTTTTTTTTTTTTACTTTACAAGTAAAGCTCAATTAAATTAAACGCATTCGATTTTCTTTTTCATGACACATCAACATATTTTCAACACTGTATACAAAATACAGACCCCTCACATTACCAGTAAATAAATAAACACAATCACTGGAACAGACGACTTGGCAGCTGATGGCGGTAGATGTTGTTGCAGAAAGCTTTTCTTACACTTTGTCCTTACAACAAGCGCAGTGACAATGACAACGCCAGCTTTTGAATTTCTTTAAAGACTTCTATTTTGGTACCATAAAGATTGAAAAGGGTTCATTCAGAATGAAAGGAAAAAAAGAAACTAAGAGCTTTTATAAAGCAAAGAGGAAGTAGAACGCTCCCATATATATTCATTAATTATACAGAACATATTTATAATTTAAGGCCATACTGCATGGCTCGAATATATCCTAGATATTTCTGTTGGCCATCAAACACTGATCAACTATTTGACTGAAACAAAAAATGTTGGTTCACTGACTTTCATACTGAACATATTATAGCTTAATTGTCATAATTCAAGAACATTGAAGCTTTTTAAGGAGCAAAACTTACTTCTAAATACATTCACATCTATGTATTCCTTACTTTATATTCCCTTTCCAACCTGTATGGAAATTATTTAGTTTTATGTTAAAAACCCCCATTGTGCCATGTAGGGTTGTGAACGTGACGATCTGGACAAGGAAATGCAGCAAATGTAAACATATGTGACATGTAACAATGTCTAAGATGCATTCTATCTATCTATCTATCTATCTATCTATCTATAGATATATCTATCTATCTATCTATCTATAGATATATCCATCTATCTATCTATCTATAGATATATCCATCTATCTATCTATCTATAGATATATCCATCTATCTATCTATCTATCTATAGATATATCCATCTATCTATCTATCTATAGATATATCCATCTATCCATCTATAGATATATCTATCTATCTATCTATCTATCTATAGATATATCCATCTATAGATATATCCATCTATAGATATATCCATCTATAGATATATCCATCTATCTATCTATAGATATATCCATCTATCTATCTATCTATAGATATATCCATCTATCTATCTATCTATCTATCTATAGTAATATCCATCTATCTATCTATAGATCTATCTATCTATCCATCTATCTATCAATATATCTATCGATCTATATCTACCTATCTATCTATCTATCTATCTATCCATCTATCTATCCATCTATCTATTGATCTATATCTATCTACCCATCTATCTATCTATCTATCTATCTATCTATATCTATCTATAAATCTATATATATATATATCTGAATATAAAATGTAATATTGAGTTATAGAAAGCAGCATTGACAATGGGTCATAACAGATCACACCCCAATAAAGAGGACAGACATAAAGGTGTCAAAGAAAAGCCTGATTAAAAGTTTGGAAATGTAACATCCTGTCCTCTTTTTTTGCGTGACACACATTGTGTCTTCTTCAGTATTGTGCATTGTGAACGTCCTACTATGGGTCTAAAGGGGGAAATGAAAGCTAAAACTGGGATTTCTGCCTCTGCAGCACCAGGTTTTCACATATGGAGAAGGAAAAAAATGTGATTTAAAGTCAGAAAATATGCGATCGCTTTTGTATCAAAGGGGTGCGGGTTAAATCTGGACCTTGTTCGGTGAAACGGGGATTTTTCTGAGTGATTTTAATGGGATTATATAACGATTAGTACTGCAGGAGAAAACTGTCAGCTCAGCCAATAGGCCTGTAAAAGAAAACGCATTAAATACACGACAATGTCACCTTTAATCGAGTCTGCCAAATCATTTTCTACGTCGACTTTTGTTAAGTCAAACAAAAATAAACTAAAGAAAATGAAATGAAAAGGATGACAGGATTAACAATGTTATCAGCGGTGTTTTCGGGGAGATCATTGGCTAGATTAGCCGTGTCGGTGTACACCTCCCAAAACACACTTACAGTGAAACAAACTTACGTATTAGAATAAAACAAACATTTTAATGTCTATCATTCATTAAATACGCAATAAAAGCGTAGAAGAACAAGCAAATCAGATACAAAGCGCTAGCGTTCCGAAAAATGTTAGCATGCTAGTTATGCTAAGTTTCCTACCTGCCGATATCCGCTCCTTTGCTCAGCCATTCTTTGGTACTTCTTCAGCTGTAGTCACTTGTTCATACGAGTAACCAGCTAAATAAATTAGCCAGCTGTATGAGGAGATATCCTCGTCCCTTCTTCCTTCCCTTTTTTTTCTTATCTGTATTTCTCTCCTGTCGGAGACACTACGAGTTCAGCGTACTTGGTCAAAGTAACCACAACAGAAATGGCCGCCGCGCATGCGCACAAAGCCTTCACCGTTTCTTTTCGTTCCTTAAAACTCACATTAAAGGCAGAATTATAGCTAATACACCGAACTGGGCTTTTAAAACACTACATTGTTCATAAATATTTACTAAACTATCGTGTATTATTTGCAAAACTTGACCCGTGTACATTATTATTAGTGGTATATGGGATTAATTGCAGTATTGCATTAGGAGGAGGAGAAGGAGGAGGACAGTGGTAGTGGGAAACAGTGTTTAGGATACCAAAAGATGAGAAAATGTAATAAAATAAACGACAAAACAGATGCTTCAGATGTTCACAAGCAGATATTTACCACCATAAGTTTCAAACAAACACGTTGTATTGTCCTGCTTTGTATTTTAAAGAAGGTGATGTGCATTGCTGAACAACACCTCTAACAAATCATGTTTTGGACTGTGGTACTGAATTTCTAATACGCCATGCCACACTAGGACTAACTCATAAAGTAATATAGCCAGCAGTATCAGACCTAATAAATTGTATACTATATGAACACACCTATGTGTGGTTCTTTCCCAAGCTGCCACTACAAGTTGAAGGCAATCTAGTCCAAAACCTGTTCCAGCATGACAATGCCTCTGTGTACACAGCAACCTCCCAGAGATGGCAAAAGAACAGTACAGATACTCGTGTTTTTTTCAAAGACTTTGGTAAATGTGTGTGTGTGTATATATATACAGTACAGACCAAAAGTTTGGACACACCTTCTTATTCAAAGAGTTTTTTTTTTTCATGACTATGAACATTTTTGATTCACACTAAAGGCATCAAAACTATGAATTAACACATATGGAATTATATACATAACAAAAAAGTGTAAAACAGCTGAAAAATGTCATATTCTAGGTTCTTCAAAGTAGCCACCTTTTGCTTTGATTACTGCTTTGCACACTCTTGGCATTCTCTTGATGAGCTTCAGGAGGTAGTCACCTGAAATTGTCTTCCAACAGTCTTGAAGGAGTTCCCTGAGAGATGTTAGGCACTTGTTGGCCCTTTTGCCTTCACTCTGCGGTCCAGCTCACCCCTAAACCATCTTGAATGGGTTCAGGTCCGGTGACTGTGGAGGCCAGGTCATCTGGTGCAGCACCCCATCACTCTCCTTCTTGTTCAAATAGCCCTTGATGCCTTAAGTGTGACTCTACAATTTTCTTAGTCATGAAAATAAAGAAAACTCTTTGAATGAGAAGGTGTGTCCAAACTTTTGGTCTGTACTGTATATATATACACACACACACATTTACCAAAGTCTTTGAAAACATAAAAATAAAGAAAACTCTTTGAATGAGAAGATGTGTCCACACTTTTGGTCCGTACTGTGTATTTATATATATATAGTGGACTTGTTTATTCAGCTTGCACATTTTCTATATGCCATAACCTCACAACCATCTACTTCTGCACTTTTTTTTTCAATGTCATAGCCATTTATCTGTACTTCTCAACAATGTCCACACATCTCTGCACTGCTATAGCCTTTATATTTATTCACTTTACATATGTTTACGTATATATACACATTACATGCATGCTGTACATATACCACATATTTATCTGCACTATTGCTACTTTTTGCACCTCTGGTAGATGCCAAACTGCATTACGTTGCTGTGTACCCGTACTATGCACTGACAATAAAGTTTGTTTGTTCGTTCGTTCGTTTGTTCTATCTATCTATCTATCTATCTATCTATCTATCTATCTATCTATCTATCTATCTATCTATCTATCTATCTATCCATCCATCCATCCATCCATCCATCCATCCATCAATCCATCTAGTTTAAGTGCTGAGTAAATTTTTTTTTACTCAAGTAAAAGTAAATAATTTGGCAGAGGAGGGACATGGGGCATATCGATAGGAGAATGCTAGGGGATAGAATGGAGCCACCAGGAAGGAGGGAAAGAGGAAGACCAATGAGGAGGTTTATGGATGTAGTGAGAGAAGACATGCAGGTAGTTGGGTTGAAAGAGGCAGATGTAGAGGACAGGGGGGTATGGAGACAGATGATTCACTGTGGTGACCCCTAATGGGAGCAGCCGAAAGAAGAAGAGTAAAGAAGTTTGTGCTCTGACATGTAATTAAGTAAAAAGTAGTCATTACTGCTACCTGTTTTAGTGTCACACTGGTATCTGGATCTTACATCATATTAATAAAAAAGAATTAAAAATTTTGTTGTTTAATGAATGTATCCAGACTGAACAACCAACATGTAGAACACATGCAGAGAAAAGATTATGATGATTAGGTGATCAGGAGATCAGGAATGTTTACATCACTGACTCCCTCTGTCTCATCCATGTTACCCACAAACTTCATGATGCCTTCTGTCTTGTTGTTTGTAAAGTAACCTACGTCTGTTTTGTGTGAGACCCAGGAAATGATACATCAGTAGTAGATTGTAAAAGCCGCACAATGATAAGGAATAATCAACAAATATTGATCATGTCACCAAATAAATAAATAATAAAACTAAAGTAAAAAGTCTGATTTGAAAATGTAAGAAGTAAAAAAGTACAGATATTTGTGTAAAAAAATATTTGTGTAAAAGTAAAAAGTAAAAGTAAAGTACCAGAAAAATCTACTTAAGTACAGTAATGAAGTCTTTGTGCTTCGTGACTTCCCACCTCTGCAACCTCCTCAAGCAATGATCTTGTATCTGAATAATCACAAATCCGCACAGTCACGCACCAATATTTAGCACATATAATTAACCAGAATTATGTCGTACTGCTTTGCAGTGATCGTTTTAACTAAAAGGAAACGTGAACAAAGGCAGCAAAAGAATTTTACTCACAGCATAATAAAGTGTTTTTACTAGTAATAATCATCATTTAGATTTTGATGATTTATTACTATAATTTCTGGTTTTAATCTCTTACAGTGTCATCTCACTGGCCTGTAATGAAAAAATCTAATGTAAACGAGCCAACAAACGAACAATAATGCTGCCAGTTTAAACTGTAAATAAAGAAAACTATAGGCATTAGCATTCAGTATATATATGTAAGACTACTTGTGGAGAACATTTCTGTACTCGATTACTTTTCTTCCTAGATTTGCTCATTATAAAAATAATAAGTATTTGACACATCAGAATTTTTATACAAATTTCTAAGTGGGCTATTGACACAAAATTTCCACAAGATGTAGCCATCAAGCCAAATATTGAATTCATACAAACAAATCAGAACATTTATTTAGAACAGTATACAATAATCATAAAAAATATAAATAAAAATCAATAAAGTGAAATGAAGTGACTGATAAAAATGCTGATGTGTCAAATACTTATTTTCCCCGCTGTATATATATATAAAATGGGAACTGAAATTTGCTGAAAAAACTAAAAACATGTGTCTATTATAATAATGCAGTGAGGTATGAGTGAGTTTATACAGTGGGTGTAAGTGGAAAATTATTCACACAGAAAAATCCAAGTGGTGCATTTTAGTCATGTTTATAAGCATCTCCCTAAAAGAAAAAAGATGCAGACCACATATAAAAGACATAATTTCTAACACTTCAAAAGTGTTTGTCATCTCCAGTCATTAATTGAACACTTCACATATTCAGATTATATATTTTTCATTACATTTAAGTCCTTCGTATCTGCTACTACATGTAGAAAAAGTATTATTTGAACAATGTTAAACATGTAATAATGATAAAATACTAAATGCAAATCTTGTTTCAGCAGAATCTATGGTTCCTCCACCAGCTTATTGTGAACATGCATCATGCCTGTGAAATTACAAAATATAATATAAATATATAAAATAAAAATTATATAATATAAAATAATATAATATTAATAATATTAATCAA
>MU551526.1:922284-935711 GCA_024362625.1 Silurus asotus
AATAATACTCAGGTGTAGTAACTGATAATAATGCTTATTAATACTCAGGTGTAGTAACTGATTATAATGCTCAATAATACTTATATAATGCTCAATAATACTCAGGGTGTAGTAACTGATTGTAATGCTCAATAATACTTATATAATGCTCAATAATACTCAGGGTGTAGTAACTGATTGTAATGCTCAATAATACTTATATAATGCTCAATAATACTCAGGGTGTAGTAACTGATTGTAATGCTCAATAATACTTATATAATGCTCAATAATACTCAGGGTGTAGTAACTGATTGTAATGCTCAATAATACTTATATAATGCTCAATAATACTCAGGGTGTAGTAACTGATTGTAATGCTCAATAATACTTATATAATGCTCAATAATACTCAGGGTGTAGTAACTGATTGTAATGCTCAATAATACTTATATAATGCTCAATAATACTCAGGGTGTAGTAACTGATTGTAATGCTCAATAATACTTATATAATGCTCAATAATACTCAGGGTGTAGTAACTGATTGTAATGCTCAATGATACTTATATAATGCTTATTAATACTCAGGGTGTAGTAACTGATTGTAATGCTCAATGATACTTATATAATGCTTATTAATACTCAGGGTGTAGTAACTGATTGTAATGCTCAATGATACTTATATAATGCTTATTAATACTCAGGGTGTAGTAACTGATTGTAATGCTCAATGATACTTATATAATGCTTATTAATACTCAGGTGTAGTCACTGATTATAATGCTCAATTATACTTATATAATGCTTAATAATACTCAGGTGTAGTAACTGATAATAATGCTTATTAATACTCAGGTGTTATGTAACTGCTCCTACAGTAACTGAGTATATCTGAAACCTTACTCAGGTAAAATACTACAGTGCAGGTCTACAGAAGAGTATAATATTCACTGATCGTCATTCCCTTACATACTCAGGTCTATAACTATTCACATTGTGAACTTGACTAGTTGTCAGAAGTGCAGTACAGTACAGTACCTGTTGGAAGGCCCAGAGTGAAGAACCGGTCCGGACCGGGATTAAAGCTCCTGATCCTGTTTCGGATGTACTTTGCAGCCCACTCACTGGCTTCATCATAGTCTCTCAGTATGATCAGCTTCATTACTGGCACTTTCTCCGAGATCTGCTTTACAACCGAGCTACAAAAACCTCAAAGTTATTTAGGAGAGTGACACTTAACGCTGTCTGCTCCAGACTTTAGCCTCATAAAACTGAGTCTTAGTCCGGAAGAGCTCCTCTTATCAGGGCTGGGAATCTGCTGAAGGGGAAGACTGGGTAAAAACATATCAGCGCTTCATTCTGAAAGCAATATGATGTGGCACTGATTATTATGAACACAGATTGCTATTGAAACAAACAGGGAATAATATAGAAATTAAACCTGCTGTATGTGCACCACATTTGTGTAACGGTGAAAGTCACATGATTCCTAAATCAGCTGACACTGAGCACCAGGAAGCAGCACGTGCAGGCTGAATCACTGTAGTGTAGCACTTACACTATCACTATCAAGTGTCACCATGTGTAAGTGCACTAGGACAGGGGGGAGAAGAAGCTGTTTGGGATACAGCCGGAAGAAGGACAGTTTTCCAATCATGGGATCTGTGCGGGAAAACCTGCTGATTAAGCAAATAAATTGACCAGCATGCAGTTATTTCAGCTGTAGCTGCTTCTCTCATACATACAACTATTTATTTACTAGAGTTTTTTAAGTACATGCACTAGACTTCATTATATTTTTTATAATAAAATGTTTGATATAAAAACAAAGGAATATATAAATAAACTGAACAAATAGACTGCATTAAACATTACTGTACCTCCTATCTATTTATCTATCTATCTATCTATCTAATCAGTATCTGCATATCCACTAATCTGTCTATCCACTGTCCCGTTCACTTACCCACCTGTCCATCTGTCTATATTCAGATTATCAGTTACTTAGAAGAAAAAGTAAAACATGATTATACAGCTAAACAGGTCATTTCAATTACCCCCAGTCTTATACATAAGATTTCCACATATTTCACTCATCCTTCATACTTCCGACGTGAAGCGAGTGACCACCTTTCGTCTTTGAGCGGAAATAATGCTGTAACCGTCCCAATAAAAATATTAACGAGTGACTCTACATCAATGTTGATGTCAGACACAAAACACAGCTACTGTGCGACACATCACCACATCACGTCATTCAGAACCAGGCATCAGTTTAAAAAAAAAAAAAAACACACAAGCTGACAATTTAAAGTCCATATTTATTAAAACTCAACAGTTGCCACAGACCCAAATAATTTTAGAATACATAACATATACTCAGTCATATGCGCACACAGCATGGCTGGCAATGCACAATTTTATTGCATTATGCTGTATTTTTACTTTTTTTTTTGTATTAAAGAAAAAGGACATGCACCATTTAGCCACTAATGATTCTGACTGTCAAAAAAAATCCCCACGGCAGGGAAGATGGAATGACTGGAACAGCGACTGGGAAACCTCACGGTCCTCTTAGTCGAGATCCATGTGGGGTTTAGATTCAGCACCTTCTGTCCCGTCCGTTTGTGCTTTGTCATTGGCACTGGGCTCAGCCTCGGGGTTCTCCTGCCCGCTGACTGGTCCGTTCTGTTCTGCTGGTTTTTCGTCTTTTGGCACTTCTACTTTAGGCTTGGGTTTGGTCACGATGGGATTGCAACTGGAAAACAGCTCCTGGAGAACAGAAATTTGATTATTAATTTGACTTGAGCTCATTCACCACCTGCCAGTGTGTGTGTGTGTGTGTGTGTGTGTGTGTGTGTGTATATATATATTTGAAGTCTTTCATATTTATTTCTTTCTATTTTTTAATAAAAATGGCCAAACAGAAATGTGAGCTGCATCAAATAGCACATTAATATATTTTGTGACTTTAAAATGAATTTGCGTTAACGTGTTTATTTATATATTTACCAGCCTAACTGTAATATGTAAGCTCACGTTCCTGTAAATGTGCTACCCTCTGCTGTAGAGAAGCAGTTCACAAAGATAGCTTCATGTGTTTTGAAGTGGCTGGCATGTGCTGGGGACTCACCCTGGTTTTTGCTGTTATCTCTGCAGCTTTCACCACTGGATCCGCGGTGAGACTCTGTTTGCTCTGCTGGTTCATTTTGCTGTTCATCCAGATCATAACTTCACTCACCATCTTATCAACTTTTTTAACTTCAGCCTCATCCAGATGATCATACTGCTCCTCCTTCAAGGTGAAATCATTTATAACATAAAAATATATAAATAAATACATACATACACACAAATTTGCAGTAAATCAAATCACATACCTTCATCTTGAAGGCCTCTATGATCTTCATGTACTGCTGAAGCTGCTTTCCTAGTTCATCAAAAGCTTTTGGTCGCTCCTCAGACTCTGTGTATCTGTCTTGAATCGGTTGGCCCAATTTCTATAAACAGGACAAAACAATTTCAGAACATTTGTTTAATAAAACACATTTTCAGTACACCCCAAAGCCACAACATGGTTACCTTTAATTCATCAAGTTTGTCGATGTACACTTGTTTAGGTTGGTCCTCTCCATCTTCATACAGCCAGTTCTCTGTGTCCTCCAGTTTTAATGAGAGTGTGTCCCTGTCCTGTGCCAAAAAGACAAACAGCATGGAAAATGAATAGGAACAAACCAAATCCATGAAGTTACTGAGCAACTCGTGAATAAGGAGGATTCATTTGGACTGTAATTAATATAAACAGTCTGCTAGAACGGCTTACAAGTTACATGAACAGTTCTGCATTTAAAGGACCCATCACTCCTCAGTACACCTCAACAGTGATGGAACTGTAACGAATAGACATTCGTTGCCACCCAGATGAGGATGGGTTGCTTATGGGGGTCTGGTTCCTCTCAAGGTTTCTTCCAAATGAAGTCTTGGGGAGTTTTTCTTTGCCACTGCTGCCACTTGCTCACTCATTAGGATAAACTATAAGGCAAACTTGTAGATTCATATTTTATAACCTCTATAAGGCTGCCTTGGGACAATGTCTTTAGACTTCTTGTGTGTTAGACTTGAAGAATGGTTAGGATTGGACTAAGACTAGGGCTGAACTAAGGGTTAGACTTGGACTAGGGTTTTTCTTGTTTCATCGTTGCACTAAGGCTAAGGTTGGACTGAGTTGAGAGTGGGATTAGGGTTAGAATAGGTTTAAACCAGGGTTTAGACTAAGACTTGGGATGGAGTTGGCCTACGGTTAAAGACAGGGTTATATTTGGTTTAGTGTAGGTCTAGGATTAGGGTTATGAACTACAAGTTACAGGGTTAAAATGTCAACATTAAATCTGTTTAAACTAAACCACTGTCATTTCTTGCACCTTTTCTCCAGAGATGAATATAATTTGGGTTTCTTCTGAATAAAGTCTTAACCAAAACCAGGTGCACAGACAGGTATTAACCACCTCATGATACAGTTAAAACTGAGATCAGGGCTCTGCATATGATTGATCTTATAAATAAATAAATAAATAAATAATGATCAGTCTTCAAATTTGTCTAATTTTCTCACATAGCAATGAGGTGACCGCAACCTTAAAAGCAACAGAAGATCATAGACCTAACCTCTAAAAAAAAAAAAAAGATTTAGTCTAATTCCTCCTAAAACATCTGATCTGGGTCACGATCATCTCTCTGGTCTAAACTTACAGTTAAACTTGAGTGTTTTTTTTCAGAATTGAACTCACATTTTCATTGATGAACTTCTCGAACATTCCATGCAGTTTGTCCCTCATTTCATACACGTACTCCTCCAGGTTGTTCTTCGCATCGTTTCGTTCTTTTTCCAGTTTGTCCTGCATGATCATTTTTCCCTATTCGAAAAAAATAATAAATTACAACCTGTACATCCCAAAAAAGCCCTTTAACTTTACCTCACAAAAGTAAGTACACCCTACATATTTCAGCACACATTTTAGTATCTTCTCAAGGGACAATATTATAGAAATGAAACTTGATATATATTAGTCAATGTGCAGCTTGTATATCAGTATATATTTACTGTCCTCTAAAAATAACTCAACACTGATTATTGTCTAAATATCTGGCAACAAAAGTGAGTGGACCCTTAGTGATAACAGCTGGACGTCGTGTAACCGTGCAAAGCCACATCCTATTCATCATGTTCATGTTTGTCTGCCCCACAGGACCATACAAATTGGTGTATCTTGTATTAAAGCAGTTAGAATTTGGTGCTTTGAGTAAAGTTCTCTCAGACTGACCAGTGGATGTTCATCATGGCACCTCATGGTCACAGAGGCTATGAGAAGATCAGTAACACCCTCTAACTGAGTTACAGTACAATGATCAGGGTCATACAGAGGTTTTCCAAAGCGGGTTCCATTTGGAACAGGTCTCGCAAGGGTCCATCAAAGAAGTCCTCTTCTTGGATCTGCCTGCTTCATCCCGGTCTGCCTCTGGATGGTGTTCTCTTTGATTGGAGGCCATTCTGAGCTTTGGGGATGGATTTGGTCTGTAGTTACAGTTTGCGTTTAATCACATCACTGCACACCTTAACATTGTTTAGCTGTAATGAATGGACATTCGGTGCCACCCAGATGAGGGTGGGTTCCCTCTTGAGTCTGGTTCTTCTCAAGGTTTCTTTCCTATGAGAAGATTTCTTTCTAGGGGAGTTTTTCTTTCCTTGCCCATTAGGGACAATCTTATTCTTTTTTTTTTCTCCATCAAACAGTTCACTGAAGATGACCTGTCCAAGAGCATGAATTACTGGAAACATGTCCTGTTGTCTGATGAGACAAAGATAAACTTGTTTGGCTCAGATGGTATCCAGCATGTGTGGTAACGCCATGGTAAGGAAGACCAAGTAAATTGTGTCTTGCCTACAGTCAAGCATGGTGGTGGTAACATCATGGTCTGGGGCTGTATGCATGCTGCTAGTACTGGGGAGCTGCAGGTCATGGAGGAAAACATGGATTCCAACATGCACTGTGACATTCTGAAGCAGAACATGACGCTCTCCCTTCAGAAACTGGGCAGAACGCAGTTTTTAACACAATAAAACACACCGCCAAGAGGACAACTGCCTTTCTGAGGAAGCTGAAGGTGATGGAGTGGCCAAGTATATCTTCAGACCTGAACCCTATTGAGCACCTGAGGGGCTCCTCAAATGGAAGTTAAAGAAGTGCCACGTATGTAACATCCAGCAGCTCCGTGGTGTCAATATGGAGGCATGAAAGAGAATCCCAGCAACAACCTGTGAAGCTCTGATGAATTCCAAGCCCAGGAGTATTAAGTTCTAGATGATAATGGTGCTCACACAAAATATTGACACTTTTGGACACAGTTTTAACACGTACACAGGGTGGCTGTAGGTCGAGTTATTTTCAGAGGAAAGTTTCATTTCAACAGTATTGTCCCTTCAGAAGATACTAAAATGGTTCCTGAAATATGAGGGGTGTACTCACTTTTGTGAGATACTGTATAATTAATTTCTTAAAAGGCCTTACTTCATTTTCCACAAACAGATTGAGCATTTCGATCGCTAACTGCCACTGTGGGTTGTTTTCAATCGGTAGATCCAGGACCTTTGTCTTGACTTTAGCCTTTTTAGCTTGTGGAGGCTGATCTGCCTTCTTTTCCTGCTTGCCTTCCTCTGGTGATGTCTGAATGAAGAGGAAACAACAATTAGTCAGAAGATTAATGCAACCCTGAGGGTCTGAATAGCAGAGAGAACAGTTTATTTACTGTGTGAGGAAAGTGGGAAGAAAGGCATTAATAATCTTTTACCTCCATCTCCTCGGTCTCTGCCTTCTTCTCTCCATCTTCCTTCTCTCCATCATCCTGAGCTTTCTGCTGATCTTCATCCACCTGCATTTTGTTCTGCAACGTGTAAAAAAAACCTTATTTTTTAAATAAAAGAAGCAGAAACAAAGCTAAGATTTCCAGCAGATATCCAGCTAAAACACCTCCATGAGATATCTTCATTCACATTGGCTTTATTAATGGTTGGGGGAACCATTGTGGGTGTAGAGCACATTTTTTTAACTGCATTAACCACACACACACACACACACACCCAACAAGTAATGGATAATGTATAATAGTGCTGCACCTCTTCTTCCTTCTCTGGACTTGGTGCTGTAGCCTGTTCTGTGTCCATGGGCTCTTCGGATTCCTCGTTCTTCAACACCTCCACCAGAGAAGCGCTGGAAACACTGAAGATGCCGTGGATGTTCATCCTCACTTTCACCTTCACTTTAGAGTTCTCACCCGTGGCTTGTGGTACCACCTTCTGGATCAAGTATTGTCCTGGTGAATAGATGCAACATGTTTAGTTTTGATTCAACTAACTCACTCAAAAATAAAACGATAAATCAACTCTGTGCTGTGTGTATTACTTACCTATTGTAGGATCAGGGTAAGGAAGCTCTTTAGGACTGTTGTAGTAGGCTTCCAGAGAGAAGGGTTCTTTCCGGTAGAAGGTTAGCACTTTAGAGAATGGAGCTGCATGGTTCTTCTGGAACACCTCACATTCACTAAAAAAAACAAAACAAACAAACAATTTATTATGAAGGAAACATCCTTTATGATTAACGAGAACTTTAATTATACGATTCGCATCTGAAGCTCGCACCTCACACCATCCTCTGCTGCCAAGCTCCATTTCAAAGAGATCGGATAAGGGACGACATCTGTTATGGAAAACTCTCGGACTTTAAAGGCAGGAGACAGAATTGCACACTGCGGAAAGACGGCACTTTATGAGAAGATCAATCTTACACAGATGCAATAAGAGTCCATAATTTTACCCGCTGTGATTGCTAAATAGGACTTAAATCTTATCATTCTATTCTCTGCACTCTGTAAATGTTCCCCCTGGCACTAACTTCTCCGTTTCCCCATTAAGAACGGCGCTGATAAAGGCTTAATGCAGCGCTTCAGATGAAATATCACAGGATGTTCGAGTGCTGCCAGACCTGAAGGGCACATCCTCTAGCCACGGCTTCATCTGCATTCAGGGTCGTGCTCAGTTCCTTCCCAAAAAATTTGCTGATTCGCTCTTTGACGGCTGGTATTCTTGAAGCACCTCCCACTATTTCTACGCTGTAAATGTCCTCAAACTTCAGGTCTATAGTGACGAGAGCAGACAGATTATGAGATCAGAAAAATGTGTTTGAACTATAAAAGTAATTAGCGAGAGAACCAGACTACTGCTACTTACTGGCTTGTTCCATTATACTGCACAGTGGAGGCTCCACTTTGGCCAGAAGGTCAGCACACATCTCTTCAAACTGGCCTCTGCAGGAACACAAGGATGTAGACACCAATACTTCAGAACATACTCAAACACACCGGCCATTTATTAGGCACCCAGGTATAGAGAATGTCTTCAGATGTGGTATTACATTTTTACTTAACTTCAACTAGGAGACCCAAACCCGTTTCATCGGTTGGAGCGGAAGATCTTAACCCTACTGAACACCTTTGAGATTAAAGTTGACTGCACCCCTGCCTTTACTAACACTCTATTGGCCCGAATGGGCACAAATCACCACCACCACACTCTAAAACATCTTTCCAGAAGAGTGGAATGGAATGTTCATGAAGAACATAGGAATCTTACAGTCAGGTGTCCACAAACTTCAATCCATATACTGTATGTATTAGATATTGACGATGAAACAACTCCATCATAAGTGGTTTATAAGCATCCCCTACAGCTAGACTGCTGTCTATATGAATGTTACATTCCCTCTGAACAAAGCTATGAACTAATGGTGTTATTAATGTCCTAATGAACCAGTATTAGAATGTATTTATTATTATAAGCTTCTAAGCTCTTTTGTAGATTGTTTTGGATAAGCACATCTACCAAATGTCATGAGTCTAAATGTAAATCGTACCTCACCATTTATCATAGACACTGTTAGGGTTTCTATATTTGTTTAGTTTACCTGTTGAGACGTCCAGAGACATCAATGTCGTTCATGAAACACTCAATATTAAGAGGCAGGTCAGAAGAGTTGGCGCTCATGAGCTTTTTGAGCTTCTCACACTCCTGGTAAAGGCGAACCAGAGCCCTGGGCTTGGTCTTCACATCCAGCTTGTACTTCTTGCCAAACTCTTCACAGAAATGGTTCACGAGCGCCTCGTCAAAGTCTTTCCCTCCCAACTGTGCGTCAAACGCTGTAGCGAGCAACTGTTCAAAGGAACAAAGGAAAAAGATGTCACGGTGCCACATTTCACATTTCTATTCAGAACCACAGAAAGTGTTCTGAATATGATACACACCTTGAGCTTGCCCTTGTTGAAGGCACACACAGAAACCTGGTAGCCTGAATGACCAAGATCCACGAATACCACAATCCTGGGCTTCTCCTCTGGGGCTGGCAGGTCCTGCTTGTAGATCCCATACGCCAGAGCCACTGCGGGGATAGACAGACATTTTATTTGTTTCTTGTTCGCTTAAGGGAAAAGTGAAAACCGTGTAGGGTAACTGAGGCTTAATTTACCGGCTGATGTTTCATTCATGAGCCTCAAACAGTTGAGTCCAGCGATCTGAGCTGCATCGATGACTGACCTCCTCTCAGCATCCGTGTAGTAGCAAGGAACCTTTTAAACATCACAGACACGCCTTAGCTATGTGATAGCAAATATGAGCAGTAAATACTTTAATCAAAAAAAAAAAAAAAAAGGAAAAGATTTAAACTTTGTGACAACCAGGTCAAAACTTTAGACATTTTTTCGCTCTAATCCCACAGTCAAACATTTATATTCTGTTGTAAATAGACTATTCCAGGGTGCCTCCATTAATGGACCATAAGGTTTCATTAAAGGATTTGAGGAGAACATATGCTTTGGCCATCACAGTCATCAGATTCTACCCAGACTGCTCACCTATGAGAGGTTCTACAGTGATGTGTTACAAAGTTCTGTTCATGAGCATCACCCGAGGTAATATATTCTTGAGAGACTGTAGATGTTCTGGAGACTCGTGATGTCCGACACCAGAGATAAATTTAGCTGTTTTTCCATATTGCTATTTGTACACACATTTAATGAGCGCTGCGATTTGCATTTCACACGCTCGCTCGTCATTTGTTAAATCCTGTCCATATTTTTACAAAACCCTTATTTAGATATTAAATTGAGATGTTTATTCGACTTTCATTTGAATGCCTTTGATCATTATGCACACAGGTCTGATTAAAGTACAAGAGAAATCCAGATACTGTTTAAACACTGGAAGAGATTATTTAGAGAAAATAAGATGTTTATGTGATTTGCTCGCGTGAATAATAAACCAAATATACATTTTGAAGGAATGTAGGCTTACAAACGCAACAGAACTATGAGACATTATCATAATTCAAATCCTGAGCAAATTCACATTTCTGCCAATTATTATTTACATCCACAGAATTTGGCAGACGCCCTTTATCCAGGGCAACCTACAATTAGATCATATGTACAATGAGCAGTTTGGGGGTTAAGGGCGCTCCCCCCTCCCCACAAGAACCCAGTTGAAGTTGTTTGGTGGTGCTGAGATTTGAAGTCCAGCTTCATGATCTGTCATGCAGCTCTATTTGCTGATAGAGAGAAACGGACAGAACTCACTGAAATGACGCAGTCAGCCACTGGCTTCTTCAGAGCGCTCTCGGCGGTCTCTTTCAGTTTGGTGAGAAGCATGGCTGTAATCTGCTCAATACTGAACACCTTCTCCTCCTCCATGTACGTAACCTGAGAACAGACAAGCAAAGTTTGTCAAAATGATCAACTTTGGAGAATGACTCAATAAGGAATTGTTGCGGGACTAAAACAATCATAGAGCGATGCACACGCTGAAGGAATTTGATCTGAACTTGGCATCAGTAGCAGAGAAAAAATAACTCTTATAAATTACAGTTTTGTTCTAGATGTTTCTTCACACGCTTCAGGGAAAGCCTGAAGTCTCAGCTTCTCCAAGAGTATGTGAATATTAATACAGAAACACCCTCAGCTCTCTCCTTCTGACCGGGTGTGTTGGTACATGTATATCTAGGTGGTACCTTGTAGGGTAAAACCTGTTTCTCATTATTACTGTTTATTGTTATTGGTGTGACAGGACTTTCCTAAACTGCATCATTCACAGTTTGACTGGTTTGTCAGTAATCCTCATTCCACACCTCACATTTATGTCTTAATTATAACACTGTGGATCGCTCGAGTTAAGTTCACCTACTGAATAAATAACATAACATCAAAACAACTCCCAACATCTCGCACCTTAATTCCCGTCGTTCCGGTCGGCATCTGCGAAAGCTCATAAACCAGGCTGGATTTCATATTCTGAACAAACGGGTCGGAGAAAGCGCGCCCATGGAAATGCTTGAATCCCTGGACGGTGTTCTTACAATTAGTCACCACCTGGGTTTTAAAGTGAGGAAGAGATTTCAAGCTTTAATTCCCTAACAATACATAGAAGCTTTATCAGAGGAGAACACCAATACAGACACGTTTATTATGAACCCCGTTTGTTTCTCATGTACCTGGCTTTTTGCGGCCGCACCGATGGAGCGATTTCTTGGTCCGAATGACACGCATGATCTAAAATCAGAAAAGAAAAGAAGTTACAGTGCAAATTTTGTACACGTCACAAATCTTTTAAGCCTGAATGATGATCTTTATAATGAACAAATATAAAAAATAAAATACTATATAATATAATATAATAGGTAATAATTCTTCATATCGGGTTGCGTTACAAAACCCTGACGTTGATTAATTTCCAATAACGGAGCACCTCCGTGTCTCTGATTCCTCACGTCCAGTGTTTCTCCTGGTACTGGTTCGCTATGCTTTTTTTTTTTTAAGACTCAATGATTCAATTCTGCTCTCATACACTATAGTCTAAATAACAGGGATGATAAACCGACATTAACAGTGTGAGGTCCTGGCTTCTGTTTTTCAGATCCACAATTGAATGAATAAATGGTTTTGATGAAGAGCAATGGGCAGAAAGTGAAACTGTTCATCCTCTCTGTCTCTTTCTTCTGTCACTCTCAGTGGAATGAACCAATCGAGAGAGTTTTCCTCTGAGAGTTACGCTGCAGCAGTTTGGGTGGAGAAAAAAAAAAAAAAAAAAGAGGTCGACTGGCAGCACAAACCTCAAAGGGACCTACTATTAGTGATTGAAACGTTTAAAAACATGACTAATCAGAAAGAGAATCTAATTAAATTAAAGTCCATTCTCCCACAGCGTATTAATGAATCTGTCAATCAATTTCTAATAGATGAGGCACCTTCTAGAACAAGAGACTGAAAACTGTTACAAGGTGCTCACACTGGAGACTCCTTAAAAAAAAAAACTTTTATATAGGAGTCACCCTACATTTTCTCCTTGCAAATTTTTATTCTGTTTTGTATCAGATTCGTTGATGATTAGACTCGTTCGAGTGGTTAAAAGACAGAAATACTGTAGGAAATCTTCAGCACTAAAGTCAACCGGATGTTAGATTTTATACACTTTATACGTGGTATAAAGTGTAATCGCTCAGACCTCTGAAGAACCTGCCCTGTCAAGCAGCTCCGTTATTTTAAGCTCTGATATCTGCATGGTACTGAGAAAAAGCAACAGAATTAAATATCAGATTATTGCAAAATTTCATAGACATGAAAACTAAACAACAGGATGGAGGGATTTTTTTACAAGAGATTACAAACGATATTTTTTTCATCTAGGAGGATAAATTGTGTTTTATTTATGGATAAATATCAATAATTGCAATTGTTTTGTAATTAGAATATTACACTAACACCTCTCTCTCTCATTCATATATATATATATATATATATATATATATATAGAAATAAAATACCAGAGGCTTAAATGATGATTTATAATCTAATCTAAGTCAATAAAAATGTAAATAATTGTATTATTTGCAGGTAATTAGATAATTATATATTGTAAAAACATTTGTACTTTTTTACATTTTTTAGCGCTTTAAAAATCATAAAATAAGGAGGCAGGTGTAGTGAACAAAGGCGCACAGACAGATGGACAGACAGACAGGCGCACAGACGGATGGACAGACAGACAGACAGGCCAACAGACAGACAGAGAGGCGGGCAGGCAGACATACAGACAGACAGGCGGGCAGACAGACAGGCAGAGAGGCGGGCAGACAGAAAGACAGACAGGGCTAGTTCAGTTGTCAGGTGTGGAGAAATTTCTAGAAACATCTCCTTCATGGTAACAGTCTTAGCCTATTTCCTTTTTAAACAAACTCCCCATTTTAAGTAATCTGGAATATTTATATGAATATGTTGAATCATTTCTAAGCAGCACCACGACCGAATCAGTGAACTAACATTTTGGATTTGAGCACACAAACACACACACAC
>MU551526.1:936457-953567 GCA_024362625.1 Silurus asotus
TGAGAGACATAATCAAAAAAAAAAAAAATAGAAATCACAATGTATGATTTTTTAACTATTTATTTGTATGATACAGCTGCAAATAAGTATTTGAACACCTGAGAAAGTCAATGTTAATATTTGGTACAGTAGCCTTTGTTTGCAATTACAGATGTTAAACCTTTCCTGTAGTTTTTCACCAGGTTTGCACACACTGCAGGAGGGATTTTGGCCCACCCCTTCACACAGATCTTCTCTAGATCAGTCAGGTTTCAGGCCTGTTGCTGAGAAACACGGAGTTTGAGCTCCGTCCAAAGATTCTCTATTGGGTTTAGGTCTGGAGACTGGCTAGGCCATGCCAGAACCTTGATATGCTTCTTACAGCGCCACTCCTTGGTTATCCTGGCTGTGTGCTTCGGGTCATTGTCATGTTGGAAGACCCAGCCTCGACCAAAAACTGAGGGAAGGAGGTTGTTCCCCAAAATCTCGCAATACATGGCCCCCGGTCATTCTCTCCTTAATACAGTGCAGTCGCCCTGTCCCATGTGCAGAAAAACACCCCCAAAGTATGATGTTACCCCCCCTATGCTTCACAGTAGGGATGGTGTTCTTGGGATGGTACTCATCAATCTTCTTCCTCCAAACACGTTTAGTGGAATAATGACCCAAAAGTTCTATTTTGGTCTCATCTGACCACATGACTTTCTCCCATGACTCCTCTGGATCATTCAAATGGTTATTGGCAAACTTAAGACGTGCCTGGACATGTGCTGGTTTAAGCAGGGGAACCTTCCGTGCCATGCATGATTTCAAACCATGACGTCTTAGTGTATTACCAACAGTAACCTTGGAAATGGTGGTCTCAGCTCTTTTCAGGTCATTGACCAGCTCCTCCCGTGTAGTTCTTGGCTGGTATCTCACCTTCCTTAGGATCATTGAGACCCCACGAGGTGAGATCTTGCATAGAGCCCGAGTCGAGGGAGATTGACAGTCATGTTTAGCTTCTTCCATTTTCTAATGATTGCTCCAACAGTGGACCTTTTTTCACCAAGCTGCTTTTCACCAAGCTGATTTCCCCGTAGCCCTTTCCAGCCTTGTGGAGGTGTACAATTTTGTCTCTAGTGTCTTTGGACAGCTCTTTGGTCTTGGCCATGTTAGTAGTTGGATTCTTACTGATTGTATGGGGTGGACAGGTGTCTTTATGCTGCTAACAACCTCAAACAGGTGCATCTAATTTAGGATAATAAATGTAGTGGAGGTGGACATTTTAAAGGCAGACTAACAGGTCTTTGAGGGTCAGAATTCTAGCTGATAGACAGGTGTTCAAATACTTATTTGCAGCTGTATCATACAAATAAATAGTTTAGAAATCATATATTGTAATTTCTGGATTTTTTTTTTTTAGATTTTGTCTCTCACAGTGGACATGCACCTACGATGACAATTTCAAACCCCTTCATGATTTCTAAGTGGGAGAACTTTTTAATGCTTTGTAGCAGTCACAAAAAAAAGTATTTTGCAGGGTACAAAATGTCTGACAATTATTTTGATTACTAATTTAATTATTACGAATTAATTTCTCATTAATAAAGGCTTTATTGCTATAGTTATTTAATTTCCATCAGCATAAGGTATACTAAAAGTTTTTTTTAAACTAGATATTAGATACTTTGCAGTTAAATACATACTTTTAAAGTCCATAAACACTCATTATTATTATTATTGTTATTACATTCTGCTGAAAAGAGATTTTCTTTGAGACCTGTAAACAATGTCCTCTACAATACAACACTGTGAGGATTCTTAATGCATCACAGTGACGCTGTTAAACAGTCTCTTGCACTGTGCAAACAGAGAAACTGATTATCCTGGAGACCTGAGAATGATGTTCCCTCCTGTTTATTACAGTGTGATGATTTACTGTATAATGCATCTGGAGCATTTCATCCTCAGCTGATGCTTGACTACATCCCTGCTGTCACAAAGACAAACTACGATTACAAACAAGTTTTAAATATAAGGACATGGTCTTAATTATTATTATTATTATTAGCAAATGTAATTGAATGATATTTATACTTTACCACTTGAAACTATTATTCAAAATATTTGTAATAATAAATCTGAATTAACTGAAATGGAAAAGAAATCTAAAAATATTTAGACATAAATATTATAGAAAAACATATATAAAATAATAACAGTGTGACTGTACCATGTGCATGTGTAATTGTCCTAGTTAACCAAGGTCCAGTCTTTAATATACTGTATACAGAGCAACACATCACAGGCAATCTGAATGATCATAAACAATTTAAATCCTCACTGAAATGGTACAAAATATGTTTAGGACAAAAAATGTAAGATGTATGACTACATTATATTAGACGTATCTGTTGCTAGTTTCACTGTAAAAGCATGGAGCAGTGAAGAGACCAATAAAATGAAGCTATTATTACTCTTTTATGAAAGATTACAATTTTTTTTTTCATTTCTGGTGCACCGGATCACTTGAGTTGACATATACCTGACCCGGATCACTGAAATACTCTACAACTGTTTAGAGATAAATCAGATTTAGTGAATGGATAAATGATTATTTATCTCATTACAGTAACACCAGTGAAGGTTGGAATATATCAGGCAGTGTGTTGGAAGCAGGTAAAATGAGCATGCGTGAGGATCTGAGTGACAAGGTTCACATTGTGACGGCTTGATGATGAAGCCCCCTGATGCATGTGATGAGTGAAGGCTAGCCCATCTGGTTCAATCAAACAGAAGTGCTGGGCAGAGCTTTTGCAGCACATGTTGCAGCACATGTCAGAATACACACAGCTTGCTGACTGTGAGGCTCAATAGCTGCAGACTGGTCAGAGTGCTCAAGATGATCCTTGTCCAGTGCCAAAGCTCCTAGTGTGAGCATGTGAGCATTAGAATTGAACCAAGGAGCAATGCAAGAAGTGGATGGCCGTGTGTGTGTGTGTGTGTGTGTGTGTGTGTGTGTGTGTGTGTGTGTGTGTGTGTGTGTGTCGCTTACCTGGAAAAGTTATTTGGAAAATCTTCTGCTGGGAAACCTTTGGACCCGTGGATGTTCCTTTTACACATACAGTATCTCTTACATTGAAGTGCACCTTTTAATGGCAATGGAATAATGGCAGTGGTCTCTTTCAGCTACAATGCAAAGATTGTTCAGGAATGGTTTTGAAACAAGACAAAGAGTTCCAGAATTTGCCTTCCCCTGAATCCACCAAATCTTTGATGAAGCATCTGTAAGATGTGCGAAGTCTGAACCAAATACAATCCATGGGCAGAAAAGTCAGATGTTTCGGCATTGGCACCTGGTAAAACTTTCTTGAATAGATTCTTTCTCTTACTGTTCAAGTTGTAGATTCAAGGTGAGGGAGATGAGATTGAGATGGTTTGGACATGTGCAGACGAGGGACATTGGGTATATTGGTAGGAGAATGCTGAGGATGAAGCCACCAGGAAGGAGGAAAAGAGGAGGTTTATGGATGTGGTGAGGGAAGACATGCAGGTAGTTGGGTTGACAGAGGCAGATGTAGAGGACAGGGGGGTATGGAGACGGATGATCTGCTGTGGCAACCCCTAATGGGAGCAACCGAAAGAAGAAGAAGTTCAAGTTGTAGATTGTAAAATTGAAGCAGTAGCGTTATCAGACCATGTGACTGGAAAATTGGATATAGTTCTAAACAGAGGAGCTGGTAGAAAGAGAAGGTGGCACCTAAACACTGCATGGTTACAGGATGAGGGTTTTGGCACAAATGGAACTTTGGAAGTGCTGATAGGTTGGCGTTGGTATGGGAGGCCTCAAAGGCATGCATTAAAGGGAAAAGTTATTACTCAAGCAGAAAAGTAAAAAAGGGAAGGAGGAGAATTTGTTAAGAACTTGAAAGCAACAATTTGTATACTGGAGAAGGAACTTCCTAGTTATTACGCTAATGATTTATATCAGGATATTTGCAAATACATATTTCAGTTACATGATATTTACAATAAAAAAAATGAATATGCATTATTTAGACTACAGACCTAATTTTATGAAGGAGGTGAAAAATTGGACAGACTCCTTCCCAGATAATTAAAACAACAAAATGCTGCTAACGTTATACACGCTATTTAGAAAGGGAATACTATGGCCTCACTGACAAAGGAAATATATTAGTTTTTTAGGGGTTTCTATAAACAGTTATATACATCAAAACAAACAATTATTTTCTAATATAAAGTTACCTAAACTGGATGTTTCACAATCAGGGTCTCTAGACCATCCCATTACACAGAATTACTGGCGAAGTCTCCAGCAGCAGATGGATTTCCAACAGAATACTACAAAATGTATGTTGACATATTGGCCCCAATTTTAACAGGAGTGAATATAGAGTTTTTTTAAATTAATACTTTAGCTAGTACTTTTATGTAAAAAAGCATTGATAACACTGTGCCTTAAAAGGATCGTGATTTATCTGACCCTGCTAATTTAAGATCAGTAAGCTTTATCAATGTGGAATGTAAGGTGTTGGCAAAACATTTGGTTTCACGGTTAGACAAGGTTCTACTGAGTATAATTTACAAGGACCGAGTGGGCTTCATCAGGGGAATGTCAGCAGCCGGTAATGTGAGAAGGCTAATTTATTTAATGATGCTAAACTATTCAGAGAACTCTCCGATCCCAGCTATATCTTCAGATGCTGAAAAGGCTTTTGACAGGATGGAGTGGGGCTTCTTAACCATGTTGAATTTTGGGTTTGGTCATATTTTCAGATCATGGGTAAGTTTATTAAAGATCGAAGAGCGTCAGTGGTGACAAATGGCATGTTTCTCTATTCTTTACAATCTCAAGGCGCACTCGTCAGGGATGCCCATTTTCTCAGTTATTATTCATTAAAGTTTTAGAGCCTTTGGCCGTTATGTTCAGGGCAGACCCAAATATTATGGGTGTAAGGAGGGTGGAAGAGGGGATGGAACAAGTTCATGCTGTATGCAGACAGTATTTTGTTGTTATCTTACGAACATCTCAAATCTTTACTTCCATCAATGAGAATTATTCAGTTACATTCTAATGTGTAAGGGTATAAAATGAGAAATCTGAGTCTATGCCAATGTCTAGAACTAATCATTCACATATAGTGACTGAATTTTGCTTTAAATGGATTCCAGAGGGTATGAAGTATCTTGGGGTTAGGCTAACTCAGAATTTGGATAACATAATGATGTTAAATTATGACCCACTGTTGTCAAAATAAAACATAATGTGGACAAATAGGAACGATTGAAACTATTTCTGTGGGGTAAGGTGAATGTGGTTAAAATGGTTGTTGCTCCAAAGTTTATTTATATATCAATTATGCTACCTGTGAACATCCCAGACTCTATTTTGAAAAAAAATGATAATCATCTTCTTTTTTGGCTTCTCCCATTAGGGGTCACCACAGGGGATCATCCGTCTCCATACCCCCCTGTCCTCTACATCTGCCTCTTTCAAACCAACTACCTACATGTCTTCTCTCACCACATCCATAAACCTCCTCCTTGGTCTTCCTCTTTTCCTCCTTCCTGGTGGCTCCATCCTCAGTATTCTCCTACCGATGCTCTATGTTCAAGAGATATGATAAGATTATCAAGAATTTTCTATTGGAAGGAAAAAGACCCCAAATTAAAATTATTATCCCAAGGGATAAAGAGGGACTTGGATTACTGGATGTAAAGATGCGTAATTTCTCTTTCAAGATGGCCAAACTGGATAAACACTGGAGTGGGACAGATGTCGGGGCAATTTGTGTGTGTGGGTTTGTGTATATACACAAACATATATAATATTATTCTTAACCTTATTTTCATACTTTTAAGTTATACTATACTTTTGATAGACATACGTTATATTTTTATCCTTATATTCTATTTTTCATGACAGTGGAAAAAGGGCATTTTTCTACATGTTGTACTCTATATGAATGTGACAAGTACAATTAGATCCTGATGTTGAGTTGGACTGGATCAAAATAGAACAGAAACTGGTTTCACCACTTAATCCCATTGGAAACCATTCACAAAACTCCGGAGCCAAATGGGACTAAAATGGAGTGATAATACACTCAGGACTGTCTGGAGTAAAATACATAAACTGTGCAAGTTGCAAATGTGGAAAATTATCTTTTGTGATTTAAAAAAATTACAATAAAAAATCATTTTAACAGCACTTCCCTGATTCCTGTACGAGGGTCACTGCCATTTCTTTAAAGATTTATTGTCTTTTCTGGAGTTCAGAAATGTTTGTCAGCAAACGGAAAATAATGACTTGAAGCAAACATAACATTCATTACAATCTGATCTAATGCATGCTTACCTCGCCTACAAAGACAGCACAAGATGTGCCACCATAATGCATTGGGTAAGAAACAGTGTCACATGTACTTTAACTTCTCATCAGTTCTCTACAAGCAAAGAAATGTAGAAATATGAATGCAGCCTTCATATTATCCCCATAGCAACAATACTAAATATTCTTAGACTTTGTCACCTTCTGGCTTCCAGGCATTTGTTCACCACTGTTTGTGACTCTCCCAAGGGATATTAAAAGTAGGCTTACAATGTGTTTTTTGCTTTTACATAAGTTAGCTGAAAAGTAGAACTATTGAGACTCCATGAGCATTTTTAAAGAGAAGACAGTGTAGAAGATCGTTATAAATGAAACCATTTATGCATAATGTTATACACAATGACTGTAATGTACAGCCTCAATTCCAAAAATGTTGGGACACTAAAAAAATGTTAATAAAAACTGAATGCAATGATTTCTCAGAAACCTATATTGTAAAACACAGACGGGAAAAACTATTCCCATGCCTTCAGGGAAATCTGTATTCGAGACTGTTCACCAGCATCACTGAGGTACATCCTCAATCCTCACACTGTATTATACAGCGGGGGGGAATCTATTCCCAGGCCTCCAGGAACATTTGCTCCTACTCTCATTTCAGTGGAATCAAATGTGATGAAAAGTAAAAGTAAAACAGCATGTAGAAAGTTTTGTCATTGCTCTGCTATTACCAACAAAGAAACC
The DNA here is from genome assembly GCA_024362625.1 of Silurus asotus. Lineage (NCBI taxonomy): Eukaryota > Metazoa > Chordata > Actinopteri > Siluriformes > Siluridae > Silurus > Silurus asotus. Next base: position 943,518 of record MU551526.1, read on the forward strand.
AATTCAATAACAATGTTAAAATGCCAAGCAGAAGGAACAAACTAAGTTCAGAATCAAGGGTTGTGATGTCAAAGAGGATAGGACTTTATTCAGCAGATGCAAAGTTCGTATACACCTTACTTCTAAAAACCTTGAAACCCCCACCTTTTTATTTACCAACCTTTAGGTCATCTGCCACCATTATCTTCAAACAGCCAGGTTCTTTCCAATTTTATAAAATAATGATGACTAAACCAATTCCTCTTTTTATTTTATTTTAAGTAGCACATGACATGTTTATGGTCCAGGCTTTAGCCTGTTCTTGACCCTCTAACATCGAAACCACCCAAAGACCTGACTGATACATTTACTATTTCTGACCAATCACCCTTTCAGAAGTTTCCCAGCATAGAGACAAAGTACACTCACTTATGCTTCAAAAGTGCTGACTGTAACATTTAACACATCAATCATTTATTCGGATTATACTGATTTATCCAAGAACCACAAAGAAATACCACCAACAAGAGATGATCATGTAAAAACTACAAATGTTAAAGTACCATACTATTTGTAATATTCTGCAGAAAACTTTTTTCCATGGGTGACAGCGAGTCCATTGACCCCTTTTTTAATATTGTAAAAGCACATGTTTGGGTTAAGAGAAAAAGAGAGAAAAAGCCTCCTTGCCAATGTTCTGGGTGAAATTCTACTACAGTAAAACCGAGTGCATGGATGAGTAACCTAAAATACGAACACACTGTTTTTTTGTTTTTTTTTGCTTTGAAAAATGTGACAAAAAAAAAAATTCCCCACAAATATTATTATTATTATTATTATTATTATTATTATTAATAATAGCACAAGAAATTACAAGTCTCAATGCAGCACATTTGCAAAAATATTATGATATTAAACGTTTGATCAAACGTTTGCACAGTCACAGGGAGCACCAACCTTCATAAGTCATTGTGCCAAAACACTGAGCAAAGCTGTGCAACTGTTGCTATTCTGACCACGTGCATTACCACGTCTGCGATTTCATCATGGACAGCAATTTAGAAAAAAGAGCAAACGTAAAAAATTCTGCTTGAAACAGGGCACATTTGTCATAGAGACGTTCGACATGATTCGGTAAGTTTCACAGCGATGCTGCAACGAGGCGCTGAAGGTGTTTTGAGTGGAACAAACGCTTCAAGAGAGGAAGAATATCACTGGAAGACGATGAGAGATCAGGATCACCGTCAACAAGCTCAACCCCCCCGAAATGACGATACCATTCGGCAACTTGTGCATGATGATCGTTGGAGAACAATCCACATCACATGCTGCCATTGTTGTCATGGTGTGTCATGGTGTGGAACAGTCCAGGCAATCCTCACGTGTGATTTGAACATGCGCCGTGTTGCTACCATGTTTCTCCAAAGGCTGCTGACCCAGGGTACGGGTACGACTCTGAGGCACAGCAACAGTTTTCACAGTGGAAGAGCTTATCGTCTCCATCACTGAAAAACGTAAAGCAGGTCCGCAGCTCAACCAAGTGCATGCTCACCGTCTTTTCAGACAGTCATGGCATTGAAAGTTCTTCCCCAGGGGTCGTATGTATTTAGGAAGGTAGACAAGACTGGAATGTTGAACTCAAGTCTCCTGAATAGAACAAACAATAACACGTCACATAAACAAAATAAATAAAGTCTATCTGTTTTGCTACTAAAAGTGTAATGAGGAGGTGTGTGTGTGTGTGTGCTATAAGACTGCAAAAGTAAGATGAGCAGGGGTGTGTGTGTGTGTGTGTGTGTGTGTGTGTGTGTGCTAGATAACTAGGACTGAGTGTCCTTGTCTGTGATCGACAACATGATGTGGTTTGGAAGGCTTGGGTGCTGCAGTTATCTTGAGAATCAATCAGTGTTGTATAGAGAATGTGTGTGTGTGTGTGTATGTGCTATAATAGGTTAATAGGTTACCGTAAGTTGGTGCTCGAAATTCATTTGCCGATGGCGGCCATGTTTTTTTTAGATACATAAAGGTCCTTAAAGCACATTGGACAGACACACTGAATGCCAGGTTTCAGGTCGATTGGACGAATGGTTGCATAGCTATGGTCATTTTAACGTTTTTCTCTCTTATAGTGCCCTCCTAAGTTTGAGCTCATACACACGTGGAACGTGTAGTTTGGTACGTTCAGGAGTTATAGCCATTTTAGTAAAAGTGCCACCGTCTTTTTCGATCCTTTTGGCGACAATAGGCAATTTCTTTATTTTGACCCAAGGATTGCAAGAAAAACGGTGTATGAGCTAAGGCCAAAATAGTACTAGTTGTTTTTTTTGACTGTAGCGCCCCCCTTTGGCCAATTAGGTTGATAACTCTCCTCAAATTACACTTTACCCTATGGCTAAGTTTCAAGTCTCTAAGCCTTGCGGTTTGGTCTGCACGATCAGTTTTATGGCGGAATAATAATAATAAAAATAATAATAAGCCCTACAATTACAATAGGGTTTCTGCACTTCATGCTTGAACTCCTAATAATTGTATTTAGTCAAGCTAATATTATAAACCCATTCAGACTTATTTCCGGACTCTTATTAATGAACCGCTTTCTTTCTGTTACTGACCAATCAGCAGCTTGTAAGAGTGAAATCTAGCCAATCACAACATCAGGAGGCGGGGTTTTTGCACACACGTGCAGAGTAACATGAGGCACCCGGAAGTACAGTAAGTCGAGTGATTTTCACTTTGATGATGATCTCTCAGGGTTCGGTGGTCCAGAGCAGGAGCAGGATTCTGCTCCGGGTGTTAAAGCACAGCCGGCTCGGAGAACGAACCGATTTGCATCCGCCACTTCCGGTAAAGTGGCTCCACACAGACCCGGTTGTGCGACGCAGAGGAGAACCGCGAAGGTCACACTACATCAGCACCCCGATCTTCTACGTGAACGCGTCTCCTCACCTCGGACACGTTTATTCCGCCGTGACAGCCGACTGTCTGCACCGATACAAACTCCTTCAGGGCTTTGACTCCAAGTTTGCTACAGGTACATCTCCAGTCCAGGTAGCTCACCATTCTACAGTGGGTACAAAGATCTAGAGGTGAAATCCATCTCAGGAGGAGTACATTACACTGTTGTGAAGTTCACTCATGCATCTATATATTCATATTTCTATCCATCAAACCATTCATTTATCTCTCCATCCATCCATCCATTACTCTATTTATGCATCCATCTATTTCTCTCTCCATCCATCCATTAACTGTCCATTTATCAACCAGCCATCCATCCATCAGTAAGTTCTTCCTTCTGGTCAGGTTTGAGGTGGATCCAGAGACTACCCCTGGGTGTGAAATTGAAATACACACTGCATGAGACCTCAGTTTGTATATGAATTGCAAAACCTATTTTAGACCCTGCAGTCAACTTACAGGCATGTTGGAGGAAACCCGAGAACCCTAATGGAACCCATGTAGACCCAGACCCAGAGAGTAACCTGAACACTGACCCAGGGACCTTCTGTTATATCCATATATAGTAGTACATCTATACAGTATTATCAACAGCATTTATCCTACTGATTGATCTCCATTTGTGCAGATTTGCACTCAATCCATCTATAAAACCAGTGTTTGGTGTTTTATAGTACATTTTTGTACAACATTTCCTTCCAAGGTACTGATGAACACGGGCTGAAAATCCAACAGGCGGCCAGCGCAGCCGGGAAAGAGCCGCTCAGCTTCTGCACCGAGGTATCCCACAGGTTTCGTGACACGTTCAGGAGCTGTAATATCGCATACACCGACTTCATACGGACGACAGAGGACAGACACAGACATGCGGTGGAACATTTCTGGACCAAGCTGTTCGACAAAGGCTTCATCTATGAAGGGATATATGAAGGCTGGTACTCCACACCGGACGAGAGCTTTCTCACACCCAGCCAGGTGACCAACGGCACAGACTCCATGGGCAGAGAGATCAAAATCTCTACCGAGAGTGGACATAAGGTACTGAACATCGAGATACTGCACACCAGCACTCATCAGTCTCATCATTAGTCCTGTGTTTTAGTGCCCTAATGAGCAAGTGGTGAGAAAATCAAATGAGACGGTGAAGAAACCTTGATAGACACAGCAGGAGGTTATGAAGTATAATTATAGTGTCATAGAGAAAAATTTTAAATGCTCCTTTCTTAAATGTATTAATTCGTATATAAAAAAATTGGAGATGATTGAAGTAATTCTGGGAATTTGCAGTTTTTCAGGGTAAAATGTGGCACCATCAGTAAAGGATGGAATAAAAGTACAAATACGCTCACGTGTGTTGTGGTGAATTCGATTCAGGAGTTTCTTCGTTATTTATTCCTCTCTAAATGTTCTGCTGTTGAACTGATGCTGTATGTTGGTGATAAGTAGATACACACCAAGCGCCAATCAAAACACGTTCAGAACAGAGCGCGCGCTCGACCCTGATTGGTGGATCGCTGCGTGTTTGACCAGTGGTAATAAATGACTTCAACATTTCCCAGATCTGCTCCTGACAATGAGCAATTCTTTAACCGGATCTTCACTGAACTGCAGCCTGACATGATGAGTGACGTTTTAATGCTAAAAGCCGTTCATTATATTTCCACACAACTCAATTCAGAATGAATGATTGACTATCACCCATGATGCACTCTGACATGATCCTGAGAGTTTTTGACATAAAACTGGCTTCATGGGGTTCAGTCTTATTTCCTACTCAGGCTTCTTCCATTTTGGCTCCATGGTAGAATGTTTTTCCTTCTCCATCTCATCCCTGGTCAGGAATTCTAGCTTTGTAAAGCTGCTTTAAGCCAAATAATCTGGGATAACTGACTTTTCCAGCCATATGTGGTTCTTCCCTAAACAGTTACCACAAAGTTGGAGGCACACACACACACGGATAATAGATGCGGTAGCATTAGATTTGCCCTTCACTTGAACTAGAAGACCCAAACCTGTTCCCTTGTGCAGAAAGCCAGCTCCATGAAGATCTGCTTTACCTCAGTTGAAGTGGAAGATATTGAGTGGTCTGCTATAGAGAGCTGATCACAAGCCTATTGAACACCATTGGGATGAATGTGAACACTGTGCCCCAGACTTCCTCCCCTCACCTATATCAGTACCAGACTTTAACAGCATTGTGGCACAAATCTTCACAAGCACACTACAAAATCTAGTGGAACATCTTCCCTGACGAGTGGAGGGACGAGCAAATCGGAACCTTATTGTTAGGTGTCCACAAACTTTTACAGTATAGTGTATATCAAGTTGAAATTTATTCCTAAACAACTTTGTATCTCCCAACAGGTGGAGTGGATGAAGGAGCACAACTATCTCTTCCGCCTCTCAGAATTCCGGACCAGTCTCCAGGAGTGGTTGAGGTCAAACCCTAAAGCCATTCAGCCAAAGAAGTTTCACCATCACGTGCTTCAATGGTTGGAGAGCGACCTACCCGATTTATCAGTGTCGCGCCAGAGGAGCCGTCTGCAGTGGGGCATTCCAGTTCCCGGAGATCCCGAACAAACGATCTACGTGTGGCTGGACGCCTTGGTGAACTATCTGACCGTTGCAGGGTATCCGGAGAAATACTCCGAGTGGTGGAACGTCGTCCATCACGTCGTAGGCAAAGATATATTGAAGTTCCATGCTATATATTGGCCAGCGTTTCTCTTGGCTGCAGAACTGCCCCTTCCTCAGGCCATATACGTGCACTCTCATTGGACAGCTCAGGGAAAGAAAATGTCCAAGAGTCTCGGCAATGTAGTGGATCCACTCGAGAGCTTGAAAAGGTTCACCATGGACGGGCTGAGGTATTTCCTTCTCAGGCAAGGAGTTCCAGATATGGATTGCGACTATGACGACGACAAGGTGGTCAAGTTGTGCAATAGCGAACTGGCCGATTCTCTCGGTGGTCTTCTCAACCGCTGTACCGCACCCTCCCTCAACCCGGAGCAGGTTTATCCTCCGTTCTGCAACATCTCCTTCCCAAAAGTGTGCGGTGGAAGAGCAGTTGCCGAGGATTATAAATTGGTGGAGGCCGTTTCAAGGCTTCCTGTTTTGGTGAAGCAGCACTTTGACAACCTGCACATGTATAAAGCCCTGGAAGCAATCAGCGCATGCGTACGCCTGACCAACAGCTTCGTCCAAAGACACGCGCCGTGGAAACTCCACTGCACCGAGACCGAGGATAAACTCTGGCATGACACCATACTGCATGTGTCTATGGAGTGTCTCAGAATCTACGGCGTTCTCCTGCAGCCCGTTGTGCCTGCGATAGCAGATAAAATCCTGTCCAGGCTCGGGGTGACGTCTGGTGAGAGGAACTGGGATAATACCCACGATTTTCTGTCCAAGTTTGAAGGAAGACATTGTCCTTATGAAGGACGAGTGCTAGGTCCAGACACTGGGGTGCTTTACAGACGTATCGAGAGGAACATTCCAAAGCAAAATGCAGAAGGAGGACAAAAAGACAAAATTAAACGAGTCTCGCCATAGATTCTTTTGAGGAAAAAAGAATATACTATAGTATAATAAAAGATATTAAAAGCTAAAAATAAACTGGACTGCAGAAAAGCATATTTGGAGATAAACAGTTGCTCATGCAGCTCATTTGGTCTCAGTTGGTCTCATTTGTAGTCGTATTAAAGCGAATTATATATTTGAACTGGTGAAAGATCATGGAAACTAACCAACAAAAACATTCGAGGTACTGTTACGTGGACATCGGAAAAATTAAGACCTGTTTACAATTATTTAAAACCTAAAACAGCGATTTTTAAAGGACTTACTTTTAGTTATGGCATTTGGAAGACGACCTCAGCCAGGGTGACTTACAGCTGAGTAGGGGAGGGTTAAGGGTCTTTCTCAAAAGCCGAGCAGGGATCTGAAATTGTGACCTCCTGATTCAAAGTCCACTGCCTTAACCACTGAGCTACCACCAAACGATGGCTTTGTTCTGGTGCTCATTCGGATTTAGTTACCGCTTAAATCGGATCCTCTCCAGAGAAAATCCTTTTACCTACACACCAGTCCATCACAAGGCACCATGTAAACATGTTCACTTTGCGTTCGAGTCCGCAATCCATTTACTGGATCACCTAATGGAAGTCATCATGAAGGAATTACAATACAGAGAACCCTAAGGAATGGTTTGGAGCTACCAGAATATCATCAAACAGATTACACCGATCAGTATGATCATTATGAGTGGTGAAGTGAAGACCACTGATCATCTAGTCATCATGGCACCTGTAAGTGTTGGGGATATTATTAGGCAGCAAGTGAACATTTTTTCCTCAAAGTTGACGTGTTAGAAGCAGGAAAAATGGGTGAGCGTGACGTCTAGCTCAGAGTATCTCCATATCTGCAGCTCTTGTGGGATGTTCCTGGTCTGCAGTGGTCAGTGTTTCCAGTGCTCCAAGGAAGGGACAGTGGTGAACCGGGGACAGGGTCGTGTGCGGTAGAGGATCATTGATGCACGTGTGGAGCGAAGGCTGTCAGTGTGGTCCAACAGACGAGCAACTGTAGCTCAAACTGCTGAAGAAGTTCATGCTGACAGGTCATGACAGATCGATGTATAATCAGTATTTCAGAATCATGAACAATTCTACTGTTATACTTTGGCCACTTCCGCCTGCAGGAGTTGAAGATGTACACGATACAAAATAAAGATTTGACTTCCAACATTAAAGCATGACTGTTTTAGTTCCATGGACATGCAGCCATTGATGTGGAGTGATTTAGGCATGCAGCTGGAACACGTCTGACCTGGTAGCTATAATTTATTACTTATAACTTTGTCTGAAATAGAAGTGAGAATGATTAAAGGTGGAAGTCTTTCGAGATTGACTATAGTCTGGGTAAAATGTCTTTTTTTTTAACGTGTCTTAACAGAGTTGTAGTAGTGTCTCGTGGCAGAGGTGTGACGAGTCATGATGCCTTACTGTTATCATTATTTTTTATATAACTCTAAGATGGTGCACTTTTAAAGTCTGGGCCACGGTCTAAAAATTGACATGACTTTTTTTAATGAGAATACACGAAACTGAAAAATTGTACAAAGTAAATTAAAATAAAATAAAAAAAAAACAAACAAAAAAAAAAACACTGCATTACTCTCATTTCATGTCCTTTAGTTTTTTTTTGTATATATATATTTATATATAAAGTCCTTCTGCTGCGCTTTATGATCACCAGTTCACTGCGCAGACCCTCGGACGAACGTGTAAATCACACGAAATCCGAAAGAGATTTATTCCTAGAAACAGTACTGTGGTCAGATACGGATTAGCTGAGAATCTCCTCGCTCTCTCCTGTCCGAAAGACTCCCGAGCTAACGAAGACTCTGGAATCGACTCGTCCGCTTCAGAAAGGCGTCGCAGGACTCACTCATATTTGGGGTAATAGGAGTTGGTGTTCTGTCCGGGCTGTGTGCCTGTGTGAGACAGTGTATATTCGATTAGAAATTCAGCAAATGTTAGTATTTGTTTTAATAGGGTAGTGAAGTAGCACCAAGAACGAACATCAAATATATAACAGCTTTATACAATGCACTAGGACTGACTCAGGCGGTGTTTTAATGGCGTTCAGTGTAAACCATAACCCAAAACGAGGACTTGTGAACTTACTGGACAGCTGCTGTTGGAGTTGTCTGACCAAAGCAGCAGTTTGTTGTTGCTGTTGCGTCTGCTGCATGCCCTGCCCCTGTCGAGGGAACTGAACACACACACACAGACCATGTGAGTTGAGATACAGGCAGTAAATTATCACTCCAGTAAAAGTGTCCCTTTAAACGTTCACTTAAATAAAAGTAAAATTTTTGCCTGAATATGTACTTAAGTATCCAAAGTACTATGATTTATTATGACTTTAATGTTCCTATTTTCAAGACTCGGTTTCTCTCAGCACAACAATCTATTAATAGAATGATATTAATGAGTCAAACACTGATGTCTATTACAATTATCATGAGACCAAAACCTTCTTTTCAACTACTTTTTAAAAAAATCACTCAAATACGCTCACGTGTGTAGTGGTGAATTCGATTCAGGAGTTTCTTCATCATTTATTCCTCTCTAAATGTTCTGCTGTTGAACTGATGCTGAACTGTATGTTGGTGATAAGTAGATACACACCAAGCGCCAATCAAAACACGTTCAGAACAGAGTGCACGCTTAAAACTGATTGTAGGATCGATGCGTGTTGGATCAGTTATGTTTTTATCTTCATAAATAAAAAGGAACGTCTAATTTCACAAAATGTAGTAAAAGTTAAAAGTCTCTCCAAATGGAAATACTTCAGTAAAGAACAGAAACGTGCTAAAGCTACTTAAGTGGAGTAACGAATTACGTTTACTTCCTTATAGTCCTCCACGGCATTACACATGCTGAAATGTTCATTAATTGGCTGCTCACCATGGGCTGCTGTGGAGGAAGAGGCTGCATGCCCAGGGTCTGATTCTGGGGCTGACCAGGCGGCTGGGCCGTGCCCACCTGCTGCTGCTGGACCTGCTGAGACGGGACCTGCTGCTGCTGCTGCTGCACCTGCTGAGAGGTGACCTGCTGCTGCTGCACCTGCTGCTGCTGCACCTGCTGCTGTTGCTGCTGCACCTGCTGCTGCTGCTGCTGTTGTTGTTGCTGCTGCTGCACCTGCTGCTGCTGCTGTTGCTGTGGATGTGACCAATGCACAAGAAAAGTGTGTATAAACAGAACTGATCTGTAGTTTCTGCTTTGCATGCTCAGTCGATACTGATGTGATCCCTGATATTGGGCCCAAACACATGAAGGATGAGAGAATTTGCCTTGGTTCTGAGGTTTGTTTTACTAAAATGCTTTGAATGATCAAATTCCAAAAACAATATATATATAAAAACATTATATATATATATATATATATATCGTCATTCTTTTATTTGTCTTGAGCAAGAGGCAGGAATACACCCTGAATGGGAAGTCAGTTAATCACAGGGCCCCAATATTTACCAATCATGAGACACTTTACAGTTACAAACACAGCAGTAAGGTCTGTATTATCACACATTTAAAACATACTAGACAT
>MU551526.1:954434-971227 GCA_024362625.1 Silurus asotus
TATATATATATATATAAATTATCTTTAATGTCAAACATGTTTATTTTATTATTTAAGCAAAACATTTTGTAATTTATCATTAATTAGCAGACCCCTGCAGTACCACCATGGACCCCCAGGGTTGAAGAGAAATAGCCTAGGACCTAAATAAATCCAAAAATATTTTTATTTGTCAATTTAGCTAATGTATCTATTATTTATTATGCCTTTAAATAGTATCGCTCATAAGCTCTTCCTCCATCTCAAGTCTTATCTGACTTTAAAACCTCTGAACAGCAAAAAACCTCACAAGCATGTCCCAGTTACACACACACACACACACACACACACACACACACACGTAGCTTGAATGTAGAATAAAATGGCGGAGTGTATGTTAAGTTATGTTAAGCAGGACAGAAAAAGAAAACCATTATAAATGCTAATAAAAGTCTACTATGTAAGTACATACGACTGCTATAGATCAGGCTTCTGTGTACAAGCTGAGATTTGAATAAACATTATTAAGTTTTATTGTTCGTATTAAAACTCGAACCTCGGTGTGTTTTGCATGTTGCCTGGGAACGTCCCAGGGGCCTGCTGGTGGACGTATCCACTGGGTCTCTGCTGCATCTGCCTCAGAGGATCCACCACACCAGGGTTGGTACCAGGATGGGCTCCTGGGAAGCCCTGGTTATTGTATGAAGAAACTATTCCACCAGTTTGAGAGGAGTGCGGCTGCATCCCCACGTGAGAATTGTAGGGAGCGTAGCCCTGTAGCAAGAAACGAAAGAGTACACAGAATTTATTATTATTATTTTATTTTTTTTCCCCCAAATGGCGCCTTGCTTTATTGCATTTAACCAAAATATTTGTACAGCTGCACTAAAAAGAAAAAAATAAAATAGGAACATTATTATTTAAAAAAAAAAAGTATATTAATGAAGTTTTCATTTGAACATCACATTACTGAAGACATGCACGTCCTCGATCATAATTAAAAAAAAAAATGCTAAAAAGGTGAGAATTGATTTGGGGTGTGCGGAAATATTGGAAAAGAAAACCTGACCATGCAAACTCACTTTGTCATCCGAATAACGTCTAATAACAAAAGTAGCGCTATCAGCTCCTTCATTACAATTACACAGTTAGAAGTGAGTAGATGAAGGGAATAAAATCATGGAAGCTCTTGCCTGTGAGGACTGCATGGGGGTGTAGGACTGATTGGGAGCCATCGGTCTCATCTGTGGTCCAATCATGTTCTGGTTCTCCGTTGACAAAAACACAAAAACAATTAAACAGTGTTTCTAATTTTACAACAAGCATTCAGCCTGCACATCAAAACACCTCCCACTTTACAGTTAATAACTAATCTTATCCAGTAGATGAGCTGCACTGCATTTATATAATCCTAACCTTAACCGATCGCTCAATGGCTCAGGTTGACTCCACTTGGCCACGCGTGATGTCACAATCACTTTTTTTTATCCGTGGTGGATGTACCATGTAGTCCAGTAAAAGTAAGGTGTGCTCTAAATAACAGTCTTTTCATATAAACCAAGATAATTAATAAAGAGTCTTTTCATTATAGCCATAATAAATCAATACTTAAGTACATTTAAAAGACAAATAGTTTAAACTTTTACTAAAGTAAAATTGTATTTATTTATAGAATGATAATGAGTTTAACACCAATTGATATGTATTAAAATTATCGTCTTTTCAACTACTTAAAAAAAAAACTGTGCAAATAAAATCGTGTTTTTTAGCCTTATTAAAAAAAAAAAAAAAGGAACGACTGATTTCACAAAATGTAGTAAAAAGTAAAATATTGGACTTTGAAATGTAGTGAAGTTAAAGTCTCCCCGAATGGAAATACTTCAGTAAACTACAGAAACGTAAAAAAGCTACTTAAGTTCAGCGAAAAATTACGTTTAATTCCTTACTGTCCACTACTGATTATCATACAATAGATTATTGAGTTTGTAAACTCTGAGAATGTTCAATATTTACAGTTTAAAATAACGCTGGAAGGTTTGAGACTTAACTCAAAGTGGCATAAACTTCAAAACAGCACATGATCAGTGAACAAACGAGCAGTTCTTACCCTTTAAATTAATTATAATGTTATAGTGCAGCTGAAAAGTCTTCACAGTGCTTCACTTTTCCCACATTTGATGTTAATGTCTTTAAAAAAAAATAATGAAAAGGTTCTACAAACAAAAGCCATAATGATAAAAGTTTGTTTGTAATTTTTGCAAATGTTTTAAAAATAAATAAATAAAAACAACAGAAGAAAAAAAGAAATAAAATCACGTACATAAGTAGCAAAGATTTTGCCATGACTCTTAAAATTGAGCTCAGGTGCATCCTGTTACCACTGATCATCCATGAGATGTTTCTACAACTTGGTTAGAGCCAACCGGTGGTAAATTCATGTGATTTGGAGAGGCACTCCCCGGTCTATAGAAGGTCCCACAGTTAACAGTGTATATCAGAGCACAAACCAAGCCATGAAATCCAAGGAATTGTCTGTAGACAGGATTGTGTCGAGGCACAGATCTGGGGAAGGGTACAGAAAAACTTCTGCAGCATTGAAGGTCCCAATGAGCACAGTGGCGTTAATTATCTGTAAATGGAAGAAGTTTGGAACCAACAGAACTCTTCCTAGTGGTTGTGGGAGAAGGGCCTAAATGAGTGATTGGGGGAATTAGAGTCAGGGTGGTGACCAAGAACCCGATGGTCACTGAAAGAACTCCAACACCTCTAAGAGAAAGGAGAACCTTTCAGAAGAACAACTATCTGTGCAGCACTCCTCAGTAAAAGGCACATGACAGCCCATCTCAAGTTTGACCAAAAGGCAGCTGAAGAACTCTCAGACCATGAGAAACAAAGATTGAACTTTTTGACCTAAATGCCAAGCGTCATGTCTGGAGGAAACCAGTCAGGGCTCATCACCTGGCCAATACCATCACTACAGTGAAGCATGGTGGTGGCAGCATCATGTTGTGGGGATGTTTTTGAGCAGCAGGAACTGGAAGACTGGTCAGAATCGATGGAAAGATGAATGCAGCAATATACAAAGACAGCCTTGATGAAAACCTGCTCCAGAGCACACTGGACCCCAGACTGGGAAAATTATGAATTGAATTCATTTTGGGAATAATGCTGTAACACAAAATGTGGAAAAGGTGAAGCGCTGTGAAGACTATACAGATGCACTGTATACACACACACACACACACACACACACACACACACACACACACACACACACGTCAACATTAATAAAATCTCACTACTCAACTCAATGGTCTAAAGTTGAATTGCATAGCGAACACAAACAATGACTAATTAAGATTTCTCTCAGTTTGTGCCTCTTTGTTTCTGAGGTTTCAATGTCTGAAATCAGACTCACCAGTCTGACCTGCAGCTGCTGACGGAGAATCTGGCTCTGCGGTATAGCAGGCTGCGGTTTGAAGCCTATCGGGTACTGCTTATTATCCACACCCATCATGCTCATGCCACCCTGGATGTTGGACATCATGCCTGGGTAATTGGCTCGCGGGGGCATGATCTTCGGATGATTGCTCAACGGTACGCGAGATCGGTATGGAGGCTCCAGTCCTGGCCCTCCTGTAGAAGATTTATTGGAATTATACAAATACGTTAAGGCCAACAAACGTATGCACATACACTGTACAGTTACATCCATTAGTTAAATTGTATTTATTCAATTTTGTGTCAATTTAATCGATTACACAATTTAATTACTGTAGTTAAAAAAAGCATATTGCATTCATTAGAATAATTCATCATGTTAATTATAAACTACATTAATAATAAAGGACAAGCAATTTTATATTTTGCATTTCTTCCCCCCACAGTACCGAAATTGAATTCAACCTTATTGACTTAAAACCAAAGTCTGTACCGACCCGTGAATTTTTTTTACGTTACACTCCTACTAGTTACATGTCTGATTTCAGTCCAGCGTCAGTAATGCACGTTTTCAGAGACGGCGCTGGAGTTCAGAATAAAAACAAGGTGATGTATGTGAAGATGATTGACGAGCCTGACCTGGAGGAAGAGGCTGATTCTGAGTGAACATGATGGGCGGGTTGTAGGGTATTGCTCTGTATGGGTTGGGCTGGTTCATGATATCGGGATTCATGGCTGGTCCCAAAAACGGCATTCCACCTTGGTTACGTGCTGTGTAGTCCTGGAGAACAACGATAACTGCGTTAGTCAGCGATCAAACCAAACAAACCGGTACACCATCAATACAATACTTTGCTGCTGTCCTAATTTTTTTTCCACATCAAGACGACCCACAGAGGAAGTTATTTCTCGATAGAGAAATTATAAAAAAAATAAACATACATTTGAAACTAAGCCAGTTTCTCTATTGCCTGTATTCACACCTGGTATTTACAGCAGCCGAACCTGTAAGATCTTCTCTGCTGGACTTAATTCCATCAGAATCACCTATGTTTTAAAGTTTTTGTACATGAATATGTATTAAATTACTCCCAATAGTCTATTTTCTCCATTTCATAGTGTTTCTCTCAGGTGTGCTGCTGCAAATACTGTCGGGTTTTCAACCAATCAGATTTCAGAGTCAGTGAGGCCACCTAGAAGGCGTCCAATAACATCTTCCCTTTGATTGGGTGGTCACAAAGCGCAAAAGCATCTTTAAGCAAACTGAACCAGCTCAAATATATTCATGTGGAACAGCTGTTTTTTTTTTTTATTATTTGACATTGGCTGACGGAGGAGAAGAAAGTGATTAGATTTTATACTTACAAGGGCATTTACAAGACACACTTTTCAAGGAAGAGGTGGATTGGTTTAGGCATCAATGAAATCCTAGGTGTTAAAAGCACAGTCTGCTACTGGGTATTAATACTAATTTGATTTGCAGAGTCAGCACATAGTACAGATACCTGCTACCTACCCAAAAAATAAAAAACATTTTTGGCCTGACTGTTTATAACTCGCTAGAATAATGGATTAAAGTGATGCTACAACAGCAGAGAAAAAAAACAGTTGCTTTTTTGTAGCTTCTTTCAAGGTTCCATCTCAGGTTCTGTTTGCAGATGCAAACCAGGTTAATACCAGGTGAATTATATAGACTTAAAATTTGAACCCGTTTGGAATTTCGAAGCTAACCAACCTCTGGTTTATTTACAGATGAAGCTTTCTTCTTCTTCGATTTCTTCTTGCCTGGTTCGGTCCCCACGTTGGGCACGCTCTTATCCGTCTTCACTGCCTCCACCATCTTCTTCTCGGGTTCTTGAGGCACAGGTGTGGGAGGCTCCTCCTCCTCTGGAGGCAGGGGGAGGGACTCCAGGTAATAGCTGCGTGGTTTGGGTTTCAGATGTGTGTGATAAAGCAGGAGTCTCTGCTGTTCCTCAAAGCGGGTGACCTTGCGGTCGACGCGCACCGTGCCGAACCAGCCCCAGGAAAGAGGAGCCGAGTGCTTCAGGCCCTCGAATACATCCCACGGGGAGATCTTCTGCTTCGTCGACACCTGTAAACCCTGCAACGAGAATCACGGAAGGAGAAGCAGGAGCTTAGAGGCTCTGCGAGAATTTGAAAAACTTTTTTAAACGGATGAATGCATCACACGATATGCCTGAAAATGAAGGCGTGAAGAGGACGAGTACCTCTTTCTCAAACCCAGCGATTTTGTTCCCCTTGGTGTCTATAAGCGATCCCTGGGGTTCACAGGTAATGACGTCCCGAGTCTGCTTGGGTAGCGGCAGCAACTGTCGCACCTTCTCCAAACTCTCGGACTGACGATCCCCCAGCTCTTTCTGCACAGAAAAACCAGTACACTATTTATATTTACCAAACACCACGAAGAAACGGATCATTATTCATCTAACAAATAAACGTAATAAGAAGTCAGTGCAGTAGTATCCAGATTCAGCCCTGTAGACTGATACTGGGTAGACATGTATGGAATGTAAGCAAGGTTTTCATCTCTCTTTCTCTCACCCTGAGTTTCTTCACTAGGTTCATATAAGCTCTCTTGTTCTCCTCCATGCCTCCCTGAGAAATGCTGGACATGTCGGCTGCCAGGGTTCCGTTGATCAGCACGCTCAGCATGTCCAGCACGGTGGTGAACAGCTCACTTTGGCACAGAGACACACACACACACAAGTCACACAAACTGTTTCTGCAGAGACACATCACAAGGCAACACCATCAACAGCAGGTTACTGACTATCAGAATCAGGTTGCTTTGCCAGTTTCATTTACTCGTTATCGAGTGGGTTGTAGAATGACAAAAATGTAAAAGGTTCGAGTTTTGTAACACCGACAGACTAAACACAAGGCTGCACGCAGTCACAGGGAGCACCGACTGCCATCACGTGCCAAAAGACATCATGGAGATGAAGATCCAGCTCAAAACTCGCCATGACGACACCGTTGGGCCGACTCGGCAAGAATAGCAGAAGGTACTTGACATGCTTTGAAGACTTCCAGGACACATTCCAGAAGCTGGGAGCGCTGAATTGCTGTGTAAGGGGACTATTCTGATGGTGATTGTGTTTAAATGTAGATAAATTAAGTACTTTCCTATAAACAGAGTTGGTCTCTGAGCTTTCTGATACCACCGCGTATTTGTCGGTGTTTTAAAAATATATAGTATGTACCTGAAATACGAACACGGATGCAAACAATTCACAGCCGTACGGTGTTCAATCAAAGCCAGTAATGTGTGGAAGCAAGTGGAAAAACAGCGGTGATGTGAAGGAGACTGCTAAAAAAACGCAAAGCAATAAGTGTAGAAGCAAAAGCGAAGGTCGCGCATTCTTATAACAGGACCAATCTTAAAGAAAAAGTTCAGGAACCATTAAGTTTACCATTCTACATATGTGGTTTCTCCATCATTGAACATTTTAGGACACTGGCATAAAGGAGTTGGTGTTGAAATGATAAGAGGTTGGGCTAATTAATGATTTGTATTCGATCTCTTGGTGTCATCCAAATGAGGATGGGTTCCCTTGTGGGTCTGGTTCCTCTCAAGGTTTCTTCCTCGTTCCATCTGAGAAAGTTTTTTACTGCCAATGTTGCTCCAGGCTGCTCATTATGGATAAATACACATACATTTAAATATAAGTAAACTTTACATTGTGTAAAGCTGCTTTAAGACAATGTCCATTGTTTACAAATGACCTTGAATTGAAAGTGTAGTCTGCTGTGCCAAAAAGGTCAACAATAGAATTATTTATCATATCGAAAAATTATTTTTGTGTGGGGTTTTTTTTTCCGCGTTACATTGTACATTTGTGTCAAAAGTGTGTAAACCCCACTGCTCCTGGAATGGAACCCATTTTTGGCCAAAACAAGATTTTCCACACCACCAGATATTAAAGCCTTCAAAATTTTTCTGCATTTAATTATTAATTATCAAACAAATCGTATTGAATTAATTTGTTACTCACTTGTTAGACTGCATGTCGACTGTGCCGCTGCTGATGATGTCGAGGAGAAGCACGGCCCACTCGGTGGTCTGCTGTGTGCTGCGCTGCACCGTGTCGAACATCCCGCCCACCTACATCAAACAAAAAAAAACAATTAGCAAAAACTATCATTACAGTGATATGACACATGAGAGGTATCCAAACAAAAACAAAAAAAACTAAACACGATTCTTACTAAATTGAGTCGCAGCTTCAGAGCCTCGTGCATCATCTGCTTCGCCTTGCAGTCATCCTGGTACTGATCCTCACGCCAGTTAGTGACGATCTATTCCAAATCCAGCACACAAAGCATTCAGTCTCAGTACAGACCCAAACAAGAGAGAGGTGTGCTCTCAGAAACCACAGGCAAGAAATTACACTAACGCTGATATATATATCTATTCTGGTCAATTGTCCAAGACATGGTCCTAATTTAAATCGTTATGAAGAGCTGCTGTACCTGCTGCACCTGGCTGTAGAGGGAGGTAAGGAGTCCCTCTCTCTGCTCGTCCTGGCCTTTCAGGCATGTCAGCACCAGAGACAGGAAAGGCTGCTGGCTCAGAAGGGACATACTACAAAACAAAATCACAGCAGCACAGTAGAAATAAGATCCAGATCAAAACTTAAAAAAAAATGGATAAAAGTGGAACATATTGAAATACACCATCATATTTATATACTATTATCCACATGACAAGAAAAGATCCAGATAATGTATGCATCAATACCAAATATAAAATAAAGCATATATTTTATTTAATAAATTCAAATATTCAAACAATTGACTAATATTTACTGTGATAACCTAGTTAATGGTTATGCATATATACATGTTTCATCTAGCATGGGAAAGACAAGGAAGATATTTGTCCCCTATAGACTGAAGACCTTTGGGTTTCAGATGAATATGAGATGACAGACCAGAGTTTCTGCTTTCACGTCCTGATATTCACATTTACATGCATTTAAATTGTTCAATGACATTTCAGTGTATTGCTCAGGATGAAGAACGAGAAGTTTCTTTCCATTTTTTAAGATCTTCTGTACCTTTTCTGTTTCTGTCGATCTCTCTCCTTGCGAGAGGAGGACCCGAGGTGCTGCCCCTTCTCCAGCTCCTCCCCTGCTGCTTTCAGTACGTGTCCCTGTACTGAGGTGGGCAGTTTAGCGATCAGTGGAGCCACCAACCACACGCCTGAGCGCTCTGAAGAACTGCAGACACACACACACACACACACACACACGTCACCTCAGCTGCCACTACTGCACCAGCATGGAATGAAGGCTGCTTGTTAGAACCTCCATGTCATGGACTGATTGATATATTTTCCTTCTTCTTTTTAAAGTTCACGAGGTTGCAGTATGTTTAAAAGGCCCTCCATTAACCTCCAGTAAAGCGAGACAGGCCCTGAGAGGAGGGTTTCTGCAGAGCCCTGATTGGGGTCACACACCTGAGCACAGGTTTGAGCTTGCTGGCATTGTTGCTATTGGAGACCGAACTGCTCGCGGCAGCCGAGCCGTTCCAGGAAGGGTTACTCGAGTTCATCTCTGCAGACTTCTGGAAAACCTCGATGGTTGCCTTGGCGATGTTCTCCAGCAGGGAATAGAGCTCCTGTATACAATGAGAATGTGCTGCAATGACTAATCTATAATCCGATCTCCAATAATGTACAATATCATATAGAAAGCAGTAAAGGAAAACTTCAGCATAATTTCACCCTGATCTATAAATGGACGACGTCTTAGTTTTGAGGGTTGTTCAGATTATTAAAACCACCGTGACTTCCAATATAACAGTTTCCTGATTGGGGTATTTCACCCTCTCTTTTCTATATAATGGGAAATGTGTTAAAATAATTGCTTGCAATCACACACATGCTACAAATGCGATGCGTGAAAACTGCCGAAATTATTTTTTTATAAAAATCTCCTAACGATCACATCGATCCTCCCGAAGTGAATTCAAGGCGGGTAACATTTATTTCTCAATTACAGGGACGACTTACGTTATTAGAACTTTGCTTGATCATTAGCTGGAGCTCAAGAGAAGACTGTCTCATGGTCCACTGGTCCAGGTTCTGCAGGAAAGAAATCATAAAGGGGTTTGAAATAAGTGTTGGTTTAAAGGGGCACCGTTGCTACACATCATTACACCATACTGTCATTTAGTTCGCATGGTAGAATTATTATGCGAAAAAAAAAATAAAGGCTTGAAAATGCTGCAGAGATCCAAATGTGGATGTTAGAAAGAAATGTACACGCTTTTATTTTAACCATGCGTTACTTACGCTGCACTGTTTTCTGTTTCAGCATGCGTTAGAGGTACCGGTACATTGAAAATTAAGACCTAGAACAGGAAATGTAAGACTTCTTTGAAAATTATTTTTAGATTTTAAACTTAAGGTCACGAAAACCCTGATTGAGCATGTCTGTATCTGCATACTACTCATCTCATGTCTGAAACACTGAGGTTGTGTGATGTACCACAGTAGAAGCCTCTTTACTAACACACTACATTACCATCATCTGTTATAATGCAATTTACCGAAACTAGTGTTTTAAATGTTTTTTTCAAATCCATTTAGCCGGTTTTAAACTGTATGACACAGTTATAAGACGCAATACATTTGGGAATCCACCTCGAGCAAAGATCGCCATTATTTTCTTTTTCATAATGTTTCCTGGAACAGGCTTTAGCGCCGGCTCTCATTCTTCTAACATGCAGACTGGGGTTTGGTGATGAGGATTGAAATGAGCTGCACAGCTGAAACTGTAGAGCAGCTACTTCAAAGTGGAAACAGATTCCCTCATTACTCAACTGCCCTCCCTCAGAATTTACAGCTGGGCATGGGGGCGTCGGGGGGGTTTCTTGGGTTTGCTCAGCGAGGGGTTCACTTGAAGTTCAGTAATATAATGGATTGGACATGGCAGGATCCTCAGAGTATCAGCCACACACACACACACACACACACACACACTGGAACATTGAGATGAGTGTGTGAGTGCACATACAACACATTGTCTGGAAGAAATTGGTCAAATGATAAGCGTTTAATACTAGAATGAAACAACTGCAGTCCTGAGACCTCTGGTGCCATCATTTGTTCGTTGGGGGGGGGCTTACGTAATCATCTTGTATACAAAGTTAAATTCATGATGAACATTTTATAGGACACAATTGTGTTATATAAATTCTGCAGTTCGACTAGAGCTTAACACAGAATCCCGTACTAAGAAACTTTATCTATTTACATATGGTCTCCTCTCTTACAGCTCATCAGATGGATGTCCAAACTATTTGCAAGAAAATGACAGCATGGCTTGTGTGACAGGAATGGAAAGATGGTAGCTTAGTGGTTAAGGCATTGGACATTGGATCCTAAGGTCATGAGTTCAAATCCCAGCCACAACCAAGCTGCCACTCCTGGGCCCCTGAGCAAGGCCCTTAACCCCATATTTGCTCAGTTGTATGAATGATATGGGCGACGGCCAAGTGGTGCCAATGTAAACGCGATGTCTAATTTACAGAGTTGTTCATTCTCATAAATCAAAAATATCTGATCTATGACACTAAAAATCCATCAAGTCTTGTTCCATAGACAAGTACAGATAGTGCGTATCGGACCTGGAGGATGCGTTTGATGCGCTGCCTCTGAGGGTTTTCTCCCTCCTCACTGTCCAGCTGTCTGTGTGGGTAACAGATGAGCTGCAGTAGCCTCTGCGCCTGGATGTTCACCAGCACTGGGTCCTGAAGTGCGCTGCTGTCCTCGGAGAGAGATTTGAGACAGCGCTCTCCAACCCACTCCTGAAACAGAAACACACAGTAGATGGTCCACATGGCATTTTATTGCAGATGAGAGAATTAGTGCTTATCAGTGGTGAAGAATCAAACGTAAAAACGTAACTGGTCAAACACGCAGCGTTCCACCAATCAGGGTCGAGTGTTTCAAACTCTGTTTTGAATGGCGCTTTTTTTACCTACCGTATCTCTACTTAAACTTAACTCTATGGTTTGCGTACTTAGTCAACTACAGGTGGCCATGTTGCTCATGCCATGAGAAGCTCGTTAATTTACACCCCACGCAGTTTTTTTTTTTTCCAAGTATAAATCTTTGAAGACATTACAGTGACATGAATCCTGGAATGAACATTATATTCCTGTACTTCAGTTGAGTTGGTCACCAGAATAAAAGCTTGCGGCCCCTCACCTGCTGACAGATGCTTTTCAGCACGTATTTGGCGTAAACGTCTAGGCTGGCTGTTTCGATAGAGATGTTACGGCCTCCGGATTTTTTGGAGCCCATGTCATCCTCCCCGATGTCATCTAAACCAGCTGGGTGGGAGAAGCCCGAGCCTTTTAACTCGGCATCCCCTATAACAGGAACACACACACACACACACACACACACACACACACACAGTCGACACAAGGCACAATAATGCAGTCTTTATAACTTACATACAACAAAATACTGGAAATATTGACTTGCCATCATCATCATGATGTAATCAATAACTTATGAACTTATGTATGGCAATTGATTTACACTATAATGTACATATATGAATTACAACAACATATAGAGAGAAGAAGAGAGAGAGAAGGGGGAAAAAAATACAAATAAAAATAATAAAAACCACTCACCGAGCATAAACACAGCTTTTAGGACAGCAAACACCGCACCCACTACAATACTATTCTGGGATGCAGCCAACAAATGGCGATCACATGATGACCTGATGCCCACTGTCGCCTTATCTGTGGGGAAAACACCACACTTTATTAAAAGATTTGTCAGCATATTGTTTTTTTTTTTTTTTGCAACAATGACTATTTCTCCTGGTACAGGGCTTCTGCAGATTTCAGTCGAATTTAAGACTATTAAAAATGAAAATTCAATCCTATATCATGACATACACACGCAAATACATTGTTAGCGACTGGCCATAACCAGGCCCTAAACCTAAAAAAGGATTCACACCAATAACAAAAAGCTGATTGGCTGTTGGTCTCATTTGTACTCATAATACAGTGAATTATATTTGGTTTAGTGGAAAAAAAAAAACAGAAACGAAGAAACAAACATTCTAAAGTGCTTCAGGAGCATTTCAAAGTGCACTCGATGTAGTGTTTCACGGACAGCTGAATGTAAGACTTTAAGGACTAAACTTTTGCACTAAAGGCACCTTTAAATATTGTATGCAGAAATGTGACAACTGGATGTGTTACCCGTCTTGCTGTCCTGTGGACATGGATTTCTCTGAGGGGTTTTGAACAGATGCAGAAGAATCCTGCAGGTCAGTCTGGCTCCTGGCTCGGAGTCCTGCTCACTACAAGCTGCAAAAAACACACACACACACATTAAAATTAAGCTAAATAAATATACTGAGGTAAAATATGTTGATATTGGCAGTTGTGGCTAAACAGTGAAGACACTGGTTTTCTAATCAGAAGCACATGTATTCAAGAAACAGCTTCATCAAGCTGCCACTGGAGGGTTTTTGAGAAAGACCCCTAACCCTCTCTGTTCCACTGATTGTGTACGAAGGCTGTTCCTGCCGTCTGACCTCAACTTCCTAACAAGCAGGTATACTGTATACGAAGAGAAGAAACTTACTGTGCTGTAATGTGTATGTGACAAATAAAGGTTGTTCCTGTTTTTATAGTACACATCATACTGCACTACAAGCTTCCTGCTGTTCAGAAATCTTCTACAAACCTCACTTTTACAGAAACCATGTCCGACACAAAAATCACAAAGATCACCCTGTTCCTCATCTGGAAGTTTGAAGTAAATGCGACCTGAACCTCTGTAACTCAACTTCATCCTGATATTCTATAATTACCTCAATATACACAGGTATAGGCGTTCCAAAAAATAAAATAAAAAGGGCGAGCAGGAATTGAACCATGTCTGCATACCATGTTACCAGTATGAGAAAACATTTTGCTGCATAACCATTTTTAATAAGTTGCTGACTTCCCTCCAAACCTCTTTAGAAAAATGTGTTTATTAAATTCTGGATTAAGTGGGTTAAATATGTGAGGTAATTTTGCCCAGACTTTATATGCAAGTATGAAGCTGAAAATGTTATAGCAAATTCCCTTGCACACTTCTCCCCTATTACATAATGGAAACGAGTTTTTATTCTTTTTCCCTAAAGCTTCTACTACAATACTGAGAACCTACGATTAACTAATTGTCAATCAAAAAAAAGAGGTAAATTCTAAAACATATTTCAGACCTCCCCTAAAAAATTATCTTTACTTTCTTTGTTTATCTTTTCATTTGCTTGTAGTTTGTATTATGTACATATTGCAGCAAAAAAATAACTAAATTAAAACAATTGTATGACAGATAAGAATGTAACTGTCCCTGTTTTGGAATAAGTACCGCTGTTTGTTACTGCACATTATATATATATATATATAAAAAAAACATTCTGTTCAGGAAATATTAAAGTTTTTCCTATTTTGCCAGTCCATTATTGAAATTTTTTTATTTACTTTAATTTACTTTGATGGATTATCAATTATATTATATATATTATGATAAAAAAAATCTTCACTTAACATGAAATCCAGCTTTCTTATAAAATGTTTTTTACAAGTTGAAGATTTCTTTCTGACCTTGAGATTTAGGTGAAGTGACTCCATGGCAGGTTATTCCATGATAAACATCACTCCAGACGACTGTTTGCTCTGTAAATAAAGCTAACAGAACTTTTGCATACAATCGTCTCATCGTCTTTTTGTACAGTGAAGTCGGTTCCTTCATACTGTTGAAATATGGAATGGGAGCCATGTAGTGTCAAGTCAAATCAAGTTTATTTCTATTGCGCTTTTCACACCAGACATTGACTTGAAGCAGCTTAACAGAATTTAACATTTAAGGTTGTGTATTTTCCCCTGATTTGCAGCCATGGCGACTGTGCTTAGGATTTCAAATGTCTCCAAAATTCCCTGCTCCAAAACAACCCCTTTCTCATTTATAAGGGCATTGCTCTGGGGCCCAGGAGTGGCAGCTTGGTGTAGCTGGGATTTAAACTCATGACTTGTGGACCCAAAGTCTGCTGCCTTAAGCTACCACCACCCCAAGTCCTTGCTCTAGGGCCCAACAGGACACCTAGGTGGTGCTGGGATTTAAACTCCTGACATGTTAACTACTTGTTAGATTTTAGATGGGCCTCTGGTTCTCTAAACACATTCCTATGTTATCTGTTCAGAGGAGAGTATGTAAGGTATCTTTATCTGGGTTCACATCTCTGGTTATTATGTCTTCTTACCCAATCAAGAACAGTTTTATGTTAGGTTTTTTCAGTGTGTATTTATACTTGTCTGTTATTCATTAAACTGAAAAAGAACCTATGTCCCGTACTGTGTGCTTTGTTATTCGTCACTTGTTATTCGTCAAAAAGCCACCAGGGGCATCCTAGTAAGTTTTGTTTGGGCATTTTAAAACAATCTAAAACTACTCTAATAACTAAATATAAAATAACTGCATTTTAGAATGCATCTCCTCCCAAACTGGTTATTGGAGAAGTAAAATACCGAACAGTAATTCAGTGATCATCTGCTTAAAGGTGTAATCTGAAAAAAAATGCTAGACATGATAGGTTTCACGTCTAAGAGTTATTCCTGTAATGTAATGTAATTACCATATGTAAAACAAATTCAATATGACTAGTGATGAACAGCTGTTTATTTGCCATCTCACTGCCTGACTGTCACTTTGACGAAAAAACGAAACAGAAAGAAGTCACACCTCAATCCCTCTGGCTCACAAGTGTTTCACGTCGATTTGAACAACTTCCAGGTTAAAAAACGACCAAAAATACTCCGATATATAAAACACACGGTGATAAGGTGGAATAATCTGTACACACCTCTTTCAAACGATCAAATATAAAGGGGATATTAAGCACGGCTGGGACGATAAAGAAGAAGGAAAAAAATGAACGTTAGTCAGCCGTGTAATTGAGTAACCACATGCTCTCGCTTCAGTGGCTGAAGAGCAGCTTTAAAAAAAAAAATCCACATAAAACAATTGAGGCATTCAGAGGGATGAAACAATTCTCATTAGTCCTGTTAATCTGATGGGCATTAGGCGCACCGGGTATTTTTAAACACACCGTAATCTGTTGATTGATAGAAAAGCGCTGGTGTTATCTATTAATTCATTTAGATCAACGATCATCCGGGAACCAACTCACAGAAGGGAAGGTTCGATACGGTTTCTTTTAGAGAGCGCCGATTTCAGACTTAAGTGTCTTTAGGTGTGTGAAGGAAAATACCAAGCCGGTTGCCGACCCGCGGTTTCCTCTGTTGTCGAAAGAAAGAAATGGCTTCCATTATTTCATTTAATTTGTAATAAGTGTAAACCCAGGAGAGACGTTCCAAACAAATACAACCTGCATTTTTCATTATTAGACGTATAATAAGATCAGCGTCAAGCGGGTTTTCGCAAGCGGGTCGTTCGCAACCGGGGCGCGTATTAAATTTTTTTTCCAGCCTGTAACCTTCGCTTATAAAAATAAACCGAGGCAAATAAACGTAGCAAATGAATGCAAATATATCAGGGGATGATGCGAAACCAGGAATAAGTGATGCATGAGGGGCCAGTCAGTGGGAAATATCTTTGAAAAAAAAAGAACATTCTGTTTGCGTTGCGTTTGTGTTGCGTTGTATTGCGTTACTCGCACATTTAAATGTGTAATTCTGTAATTGTGGTGCGTCTTTGCATTCGAATAATGACACTAGTTCTGTTTTCTACACCGTTTCTTTGCTAACAGAATGCAGTCTTCCTGAGTGAAGAGTTAGCATAAAGTTAGCAAACAGATAGCTAGAATCCATGCTAATGGCAGAATGTTATTTAGGAAAATGTAATGCTGTGCATCCATTGTATATTTGTATGTTATAAGTTTCTTTTTGAAGTGACTTTCAGCCACAGTGGACGTCATTAATTCAATTCAGTTTTATTTATATAGCAATTTTTACTATGGACATTGTTCCGAACAGCTTTACAGAGATAATAAATGTTAAACAATTTTAATTTATATGTTAATGCCTATAAGTTGATCCCTAATGAGTGAAGAATGAAGAAACCTTTAAAGGAACCAGACTGGTTCATAGAGATTGTGTGTTAAATGCTGTAAATAGTTTAAGCCTAATAAAATTAATAATACAAAACTGCAATCTTGGCTGTTCTGAGGAAATATATTTATTTAACAATGATATAATTATTATTAAAATTAAATTAAAAATTAATAATACAAAAATCAGCCTCTGTAAGCGACTGTGCCAAAAAACTCATTATGTAGAAGAAACCTTGAGAGGATCCA